>LR990946.1:7910104-8435491 GCA_905163415.1 Noctua fimbriata
AGATTCAGTAATCGATGTCAACTACTTTGTTTTTTCTGCTGTATCACCTCAAGATCCGTATGAGAAGCCAGAATTGAAATGCAACCTGTATTTTATTTAAAAGAAAAAAAACATTATTTATTCTGAAAAGGAACAACACACGTACATTACAAATAAATATAAAACAACAATAGATAGCCACAAAGTCGCAATTGGCAAATACACACATACTAAGAAATTACTCTTTATTTCGTATTCTTTGAAAAGTTTTCAGCATTTTGTTCCGAAAGCTATTCAATATTGATTCTTAATATAACATACCATAAAAACACGCCTGCAATCCCCGAAGATTCGGCCCTTCGAGAGGTTTACCTAATTGTATTTCCACATTTCGTTATGTTTTAAGTCCCATGTAATAGGGGGCGAGTCTATTGCTTTCAATCAGGCTCATATCCAGACTCCGTAGCTGCTACTGAGAATTTCCTGATGGAAGATCCTAATAGCCACCCACCAGGTGGAACCACCCAGAACCCAGGACCTCATGTGCAGCAGTCGCGCTTGCGACCACTAGACCAACTAGACGTCATTATACACAAAACCAGGATCAAACCCTACTGCACTCTCTCTCACATTTCTATTATGATGACACAAACAGCGCGTCCCCAAAATAAATTATGGGCTTATAATAGTTATTATAAGCCCATAATTTATTTTGGGGACGCGCTGCACGAACAAAACATAGTGGAGAACTGACAGATTGACAGACGGATAGACAGACAGCGTTGTACGGAACCTTTGAGCCCGAATCTAGGGCGACAGATTGTCGTTTTTGTCGCCTCATGTGTCATATAACTATAGTTTATTATAGATGGGAGTGGTTCTGTATCAATAGATCAAAGAACTTTGATCGGATCTCTGAAAAAACCGGGAGGGCTTTTGATTTGTTGTTTTGGTGCTTTAATCCTCTTTGAAAACATCGTCCCAGAACTGTTGTCATGAAAAGTGAGTGTTGTGATCACGAGACCAACGAGTGTAGTTATTGGTAGGCTCATGATAACAGACCATTTCACGTTTTCCAATCCAGTAACATAAGTATTCCAATCCCAATTTATGAAGTTGGTAAATTCTTTTATCGTGGCTCCTAGAAGTTCCAACGTCTTTATTAGATTGATTTTAATCTTTTGAAAGAGAGTTAGTAGATACTCTTAGAAGAAAATATACTACCTAAGTCTTAGGTAGTATTAGGTCCTAAGTATTAGGCATCTAAAATTGTTACTTAAGTACGTATGTTTGTTTGTTTACAACCACATTGTACCTATTTCTTCGGAACCTTCTGAAGTATCATTAATGCTCCATAATTATATAAACAAATTATAAATAACTATCAAATAAATATCTAATTTCATATGCTACTAAAACCGATCAGTTTAGTACAGAATGAATCATCTCAAACAAATGGTTGTTGCCGTTTCTAGGCGTACGGCCAGCAAGCTGTCAATACTTGCACTGTTACTATTACTAACTAACATGTTATCAAATGCGATGGTATAGACGGTAACTGTACTAGAGCATTGTTGGATAAAAGCGTTATGTTAAGCATGTTGTGTCCTACTGCAGGACAAAGGCCTCCCTTCCTTTTTTCCATTCTTCTCTCTCTAGAACTATTTCAGCCCAATCCTTTAAGTAACAGTCCAGCTCATCACGCCATCTTCTTCTGGGCCTACCACGTCGCCAATTCCTGTTGTTCGGAACCCTGATGCGACATGCGGCGTATATGACCTGACCAGTTCCATTTTTTTGACAGCTGTGTTGCCTACGTCTGCAATTTGTGTTTTGGAAAGAAGTATACTGTTCCTTTTACGGTTATTAATTTTATGAGGGTGAAATGTGTGGTGAAGTTGAACCAAAAGCACTGTTAGGTAAGCTTTCGTAAGGTTGAATATCCATCGAATACCTGGAAATGTCACATATGTGTTCCTTTAAAATAGCACTTTAACGATGAAAACTCTTCAAGGGAAGTTTGATTATTTCGAATTTAGGGTGACTTTACACATTGTAATGTGAGATCCTCAAAAAAGTTGATTTTCTAGAGACCCAACTCATTTCAGCGTCTTCAATTAAGCAGACAGCTGCAATTTTGTTTATCTGTAATTTCACATGGTGAACAGCCTTCTCTGACCCACTGCTGGGCAAAGGCCTCCCCCATGGCTTTCTAATTTTATTTACAATTTGCCTTCTCCGACCAATCCGTTAAGAATGAGTCTAGATCGTCATGCCTGCGTCTATCTATCTGCATGTTTTTCCAAATTGCCAATCCAATTGCTGGGTCTTTTAGACGAAAAGACAAGGTGTATTCCAGTCAGCGTCTAGTTTAGATTGGCTAAACTCATTTTGGCAGAATCTATTGAATGTAGACGCATTTTACTTAAGACTTTGGAAAAAATCCAGCACTGACAATATTTTCCGCATGAATCAATACTACAATGTTAAAAAGAACGTTCCAATCGACCTATTGTACTTCAAAACTGACGTCAATCCATAAAAATAGTATTTTCAATAATATGCAATATTGGCAAGAAATCCTCTTTCCAAAGACGATTTTGCAAAATCTAGAAACTTCATTTATAATGACGGCATCGGAGAAGTATTTGCAGTAGATCTCAATTAAGAATACATCAGAAATAAGGGTACCTGCACACGAGCCACCAGTGGTTACCGACATCCACTTTTCAGATATTTAGCGAGTGGTCTCCAATGGCTGCACGTGTGCTGCAACGTCAATAATACACAATATAGGGTCACCATACCCACCATAATTATCTGGGAATCAAGTAAACTTTAACATAGGGATCCCTTAACGAATCTCCAGTCATTAGACATTTTCAATTATGAAAAATAACTGCCTGGTAACTACCGCATAACGAGTTTTGCAGTCACTGTACCACGGGTATAATTTAAGAGACAAACGCTCTACAAATTGAACTTTTTCAAAAGCTTGCGAAAGATGAAAGTCACTGTTATAGTAAAATACAAAATACAAAAACTTTAAACATAAAATACAAAACTTTATTGCCATATACTACAAAAAGGTTTTACATTGGCCACAAACTAGGCAAAGCCTGTATCTTGGGCATCAAAACAGATCAAGGGTTTACCATTGGAAAAAATTAAACGTGTTCAGTGGGGAAACCATAAATTAAAATACTTCTTCTCTAAACTACAAATAAAAGAGCATGGTACATGGTTCCATCTATTTTTTTCAATACAATTTCCATGGAGTACTTTACAATTGTGTACCAACTGCGCCAAAAGAAACGTTGCACTATACAATCACATTGGTTGTCACTGTCTACTAGTAGCGCTCGCGAGTGTCCCGTCTACGGGGAGCCTAAAGTGCAGTGCACCGCTTACACGAAGTGGATCATTGGCCTGCCCCAGTAACACGTGGCGCCACCTGTTGGACTGACTTCCGGCGCGAATTAGATTAATTAAATGCCGATGACCGCCAACTCTTTGACTTTCTAGTTCCCTGGTACAAATTGGAACGAGATTCTTTAAACTATCTGCATAGCGACAGGTTAAAACTGTTACAATAAATATTAAGGGTTATCAATTGGAGTAATATAAAAATCATAGTTATTGAAGTATTTGATTAGGTAGTTGAAACGATGAATGGACCGTGTGAGGAATGAAATGAATGAAAAAGTAGTAAATAATAGCTAATAATAGTGATGGTTGACAGACAGACTGATAGACTGAGGAGCTCGTGGCTGAATAATAACAGCCGCTCAGATCGATCTTTAGATTATGCCTAGGTTGGTCCGTGGATGGGTGACCACCCATTACATACCGAGTTTCCTCCGTGCCTCGGAAATCACGTTAAGCCATTGATCCCAGCTGTCATTTTTAGATCGTTGACGGTCGTTACAGGCAGTCTGACAACCAGTCTTACCAATAGGTATCGTATTACCCAGTACTAATTGAGTCGTGGAGGTCATATGGGCAGTCGCTCCATGTAAAATACTGGTATTCAGCTGCATACGGTTAGACTGGAAGCCGACCCTAATTTAGTCTGGGAAAGGTTAGGCGGATGATGGTATCGCTGATAGACCGCCATCTTGTCTGGTTGTAGTTTCTTTAATAGTCTCGTATTGAATTTCAGCCTTCCTTCGACAAATTAGGACAAGCTTGAGTTCTAAGAAAGCTTAGAATACAACAGGGAATCAATCACACAATATACTGCGAATTTCGCGATCGCTTCCGTCCCGGGCTTTGTAGTCCTCTTTACAAATCAAATACAGTTCTTAGAACTTTTGCGAAAAATTAAACTTTCAGTCTGAATCTATCACATGCCTTAATTTCACCTTCTGAAACAGCTAATGGGATCAGAAACTATTAGCACGAAGCTCTTCTTAAACTGATGGACTGAACTTAACTTTTTTTCATGAACAGCCGTAAACTCAGCTGCTTATTACAACAAATAGGCCACTTTTCTCATTTAACCGTTCAGTAAGCTTAAAATAATGATAATTGATGGAGATGATTTCTAACACCTCCCAAAATCTTTCTAGATCTCATGAGTATTTAGTCAAGAATTTTGAACTATCTCATGTAAATCTTCCAACTATGTAGGTATTTCAAAATCTAGTACCATCACCAAATACTCAAAGCATGATTTCTAATTCGTAGTGCCATCAACTAACATTAAAATGTCACAAGAAGTTAATATTAATTCAATGACTAATCTGCCTTTTAGAGTCCACGAGGTTCGTGGCTGGTTGCTTGCCAATCAAGATAACAACCATCAGATAATAAGAAGAGAACACTTTTTACTGTGCATAAGCTGTATTTGCCAAATGTCAAATGAAATCGTTAATTAATACAATCGCAGGTAGATTTTTCTTGGCTTCATGTGTAACCTTGGATTTGTTTGTTTGTTCAAATCGTTCCAGTTGGTAATAGGCGCCGTTAATTTTCCATCGTTTTGTCGTTTTAACCGGTTTATAAATTAGGTCAGTTGAAAATAGTTAAACTGATCACAGATGAAAAATTGTTATTTTTCTTCTTGTTGCAAGGAATCATTATCTTGTCTGAGAAAGTTTTTTAGTGCTTAACGGGCCTACTCTTGGCTCGGACTCGCCTGTTGGAAAATAATAGATGAGGTTTACAAATGCGGGAGCGTGCCCAAAAGATGCCTCTTTACTCTTACTTTAAAGGCTGATGACTTATGGTACAATTACTTCAGTCATAGTCACCTCAGCTTGGGTCCTGTCTTCGTCTTCATTGTCGCCAGCGTATTAGATGTTTTTCTGGCTAAATTTTCAGTTTTCTCTCATGCACGTCTGTAATTTGAATAAATATAATTCAATTATTCTTCATTTTCAAACTTAAACTGCTTAGTTGGCAGCAAAGTTCATTTCGTTTAATAAAATCATGTGATTACTTCCAGCGAATTTTACCAATCAAACTCATCTATACCGTTTTTAGGAGTTCTCAGCTTCATCAAGAATATTGACCCTTGAAATCATAATTTAAAAAATCTCAAAACATACCGATCAAAAATCTAAGTCAGGGGTAAATCAAACTGCCATCGTTTGTGTCTTCCCAAAATAATACGTAATATAAATAAACGTACATATAATAATAAATCTGAACGAAGGATATAGTATAGTTACAGAATGAGGATGTTTATTTTCAAAGGTTATTTACGAACAAATTATTACTAGCGGAACTGAAGTCAATATTACTGGGAACGGAGGAGATGAAGCTATATTTTTGCTCGTAATGTCTTTACCCGAAGCCATAACTAAACGGAATGATGTTAACGTGCTCTCAAACGATCACAAATGTCTGTTTCGTGGTGTTATTTAGACTGGTTAAGGACCACCCTGACATATTGAGAAACTAACAGAAGTTACTGGATGTATTGGTAAGATGAATGAGTTAAAAACAGAACGAGACTGTTGAAACTGGCAGAATGATAGCTTATGCGAGTACAAGAATAATATAATAAAAACGATTATTCACTATAAAACGTAACACAGCATCACACTTGTGATTTCCGAAGAGTTAGGCAGAGGTGAGCCTATGGCACACAAACATTACATCATAGAAATGAAAGAAAAAGAAAAAACCACCACAATTGATAGCTCGATCGGCTGGAACAGGCGAAACGTTATTCTTCTTTATCGTGTAGTTAGTGCCTAACCTGGTGTCGGAGTTTTTATGCCGCCCATGTGCCTCTGACTTGGCTGTAGTACATGCTGTCGAGAAATATCTCTCAGGCATGCTGGTTTCCTCACGTTGTATCCTTCACCGAAGAAAGTGATAATTATACAATACGCACATGAATTCGAAAAATCAGAGGTGTGTCTTGGTGGACGAAAGGTTAAAATCTAGGGTTCTTCGGTCTAGCAAATCAAATTGCAAAAATTCATACTTGTGATATGAAGAAATTGCTTTGAGTATTAAAACATCTTGTATCAGAAATTTGCATTCACGATAATTAATAACATTCTTATTCTTGGGCTGTATCTTTTTAAAGCGAACTTGCAATACACCTGCAGACAGCTAGTCTATTCGAGTGCCAATAAGACAGTCAAAAGCGTCTGTTATCATCTGCATCAAACCGATCACATTACAACAACTCAGCGACCAAAGCGTGATGATCACCATCCAAGCCAATACATTCCTCACCATTGTCTGCAACTCCTATATCACTGAAGACATTAATCGTTTCATGTCACCTAATGATAATAATTTGTTCAGCCCAATCGTTTACAGCGATCGCGTAATTAATCTCTCACTGTTGGCTGTTCATTACTCTTTGATTGACAAATACACCTGTACCTGTATCTTTAGTTCGCTTCGGGTTGCCAATTGACATTAAGATAGGTTAAAAGTAGTTAAACTGATGGAATGCTCACCTAGTTACCCAGAAATAGGTGTTGAAACCCGGAAAAGAATGGACAGTCTACTATCTTCCCGCGGGTAATGCAAAAGGTTCTTACAAGGAAGAAGAAAAGGCCTGGTGTGACAGAAGGTGACAATGTACATTGTTTTTGTAAAAATTTCGCAAGGGTTGTGGCCGACACTGAATGTATAGGTTGCCATGTAATCTCTAACACAAATTATCTACTTAAAGACATCATAAATTCACTTATTTACAACTTATAGCCATCACTACAGGCTGGGTATAAAAGCATGAAATGCACAGGAGTGCCTAATCTAACGAAGCAGTTAGGCAAATTCTTTAAAAAATCTTTTCCCAAATGATGAACTTCCATGTAAACTTACAATCCCCTATAAGCATTCATCCATTCATTTGGGAAGTAGATGTGCTATTTCAACCCGACTACTAGTGTTAGAAACGAATGTGTCATCGACAACAGTATTCTTCAAGTTTGACTCGCTTCTGCTAACCGAACCCAAAATTAGTTTCGACGAAACGATCTTGCAATTGCAACAAAACAAAAGTTTCTTAGAAGAGATGTCGAAGTAAGCCAGTAACATCGATGATGCATTGATTCATGATGCAAGTATTTGAGAGTTAGTTACAACTAAGGAATGCAAAGCAATTAGAAGAACTGTTCAAGAACCTACCACCAATAAAGGAGTACTACAGGAACTGTTCACTTGCCGTCTCTTATACCTTCATACAAACATAGATTTTCGCAATGTGGTATGATCATTTTAAACTGATTTTTATTACAGTTACAAGACGATTGTAATCAAGGCATTTTAGCTCAGAATCAGCTCCTGCGAGGCTTCTTTTCTTTTATGCTATTCTTTAGGGTTTTTTTCGCGTCCCTCTTCTGCATGTGTATGAGTGTCCCTATATTATGTACCACTTTGTGACTGTTGTAGACAACACATTTAAGATTGTGGTCATTATTACCAGTAAACAAGATGTCAAGAATATGCAGAACACTTGCACCTATCAATATTCTCAATTACATACCAGTTGCATCAACTGAACCATTAAATTATGTAGTAATAACAATATTATCTAGTTCCAAAAACATGTCGTTAATTTCCAAGAGTCTGGAAACAACCTTGGTCTGAATGACATAACCTAAATCCAAAACAAGTTCTTAGTAATAATTTACAAATTGTGTTTATGCATCAATAATCGTTCGTGTCAGAATATCTGAGACGGTTCCAAGCAGCCTGCAACACATAAAATTGTTAGTTTAAACATTTTATCAGACATACAGTCTAAATGTCATCTAAGGATATTTAAAATGGAGTTTATTGTGGTTCGTCATTGATTTTATATCATCATTCGTATCGTTTTATAGTTTGTCGTATTAAATGTAATTGGTTGAGGTCGTTTTCTCGTTATATCAATAAAGTAGTCATGTGTTTAGAGTAGGTGTAACAGATTATTAAATTAAATTCTAAATTACGACTTTCTTTCGACTTCGACTAATGATCATGACACGCAAATAGAAAACATCCGCGATGAATACATAACCTCCTCCTTTTCTACCCGACCACGGCGAAGGCAAAAGGAAGGGTTATGATTTTAGCAGTCTATGTATGTTTGTATTTACGTATGTTCCTCCGGAGCGCCTATATTATTCATCCGATTTTGATGAATAAGGTGTCAATCGATTCGTTATTATGTCCCGGGTAACATAGGCTACATTTGAACCGACTTCAATAATAAAAGGAGTCGATTTTACCTTGTAAACCACGATTTTAATTAGATCGTGATTTTTCAGTAGTCGTGTTTTTTAGTTGTTAGTATACCACACACATTCTTGTTTTAAACACTTCATTCGGATTATATGCACTGTCAAAATGCCAAAATATCCATGCAAATCTGCACTAAAAAAGGGCGAAATATGAACAGTCAAAATACTGTTTATTATTAGAATTTATTTTATTGGGGTCTGTCATTTCCAATTACATCTACAACCTTAGTTTTAGTAAATACGAAACCTTAAACACGTGTCTAGTATTTTTATGTAAAGAATCTATGTACAAAATTTCAAAACATTGTTATGTAAAATCACAAAGTTATAAGCTTGTTCTGTTACCTGATTGTTCGCACAAAATCGTGGTCTCCACGCAGCGCGCCCGTGCGCTTGCCTACAGCGTCATCTTAAGCTCATTGATAATAATAATTTGGCAGTAGGTACCTAAATTATTGCGATAGGTACTTAATGTCGCTCGGTGTCCAACTTGTAACTTTTTTTAAATATTTTTGGGACAAAATATAACATGGTTTAAAAATTATTGGAATCGATTCAGTTACTTATTCTGAACAAACTATATTCAGGTTTCGCAAATACTAAAAATAATGTTGTATAAAACACGAGAATAGATGTTTATCGATATCTACTCGCATATTATTTGAAACCATCATCTGCCTAGCCTTTTCCCAACTATGTTGGGGTCGGCTTTCAGTCTAACCGGATGCAGCTGACTACAAGTATTTTACATGGAGCAACTGACTATCTGACCTCCGGTTAGTACCCAGCAACAACAACCCAGTTAGTACTGGGTAATACGATACCCCTTGGTAAGACTGGTTGTCAGACTTTCGGGCCACTGACTACCTGTACCGACTGTCAAAGATAGACAGCCGGGACCAACGGTTTAACGTGCTTTCCAAGGCATGGAGGAAACTCGATATGTATGGTGGTCATCCATTCAAGGCCCAACCTAGGCAAGCGCTGCTTAACCTTAAGATCGACTTGAGTGACGGTTATTATTTAGCACAATTGAAACCATTGTATACAATATATCGTTGGTCATAATATACAATCTACATCATGATTTCTGGCAGTAGATCGGAAGGTGCATTACAGGCATTAAAGATGGCATTGTATCTCAAAGAGCTCATTGACCTGTAGTCTCAACGACTGGCTACATTCATAAACTACTATGTTAGATAAGCCATGATATCCTATATCGAGTTCCATCATAGTATCATAACCTATAGATTCTTAACCGATACTAACAGAATAATATTAGTGCCCAAACAAAAATCAGAAACTCTATAAATTGTTTATTTTTTTCTTTGTCTAGGTGTGAACTAGATACTTGTAATTATGAAATTTCATAACTCGTGGTTTAGAAAATTTCTTCTTTCTGCCCGGGCCCCATTTTGCCCCACATATTTAAGCCCGTTATTCACCACTCACATTATTTATTTTTCTCTTAGGTGCATTGCATCATCTTCTAGTTCTTTCAGTTCGAAGTCAATTAATTGACCACCACATACGTTGCAACTGTCACTTTCTCATTATTCATTCATATTATTTGGATAGCTTCGCAGCTGTACGTTTCTTTTTTGTCTATTAAGAGAAATTTCATTCAACTCTTTATTTCCAGCTTAGATGTACATCGCTTTTCGTTTCGTTAGACGTTTTTCTCGGGTGACCACTGAAAACCAGTGCCGTGGACCTCCCATAGCACAGCATCATGCTGAATGATAACTTCCTTGTCGCAGTCACGACGTGCAAGCTGTAAACTTTTTTTGTTCCGTCCTTTTGTATTTATAAATATTTGTCATGCGTTGTATGGTTATTTTTTTGTCATTTTGTACGCACGTCGCGTCGTCCCTGCGACGAATAAATACATATATTTTATTATTCATATATTCTTCTTTCTATGTTCCACTCCTACAGTCCCACGAATCAATTTTACAACAAATCCAACAAGACTTTCTTATAGCCAACAGGAATAACTTTCATAGTCTATCAAACCACCAGAAACAGAGAAATAAAGCATTTCCACGGATTATTTCACACATGTTGTATAACATTTTATGTTTCCGTATAACATTGCTCTAATGGACTGTTAACTTTGCTTTTATTTCGATGAATAGTGTTCGTACAAAAAATTCATTACGATCAATTAAATCAAAATAGTTTTCAAGCTTAAGCTGGTTGCCTGGGATAATTTCTACCTACTATATTACAATATATTATTCTCAAAACGTTCGATTTTCTTTTCAAAAGAGCGTGCTTTCATTTTCTTTCAATCTAGTCTCTGCGTCTAGTAGTACGTTTAAAAAAAAGCAGTATCTTTTTAATCAAGCATAAGCATAATCAGCCTATATCGTTCCCACTGCTGAGACACAAAGCCTCCTCTCTATGAGAGGGAATGAGCTATAATACACCACGCAGGCCCAGTGCGGGTTGGTAGATATCACATGTCTTCGAATTTTTGTTTCTAAGACATGCCGGTTTCCTCACGACGTTTCCTTTCACTGTTTTGAGAGCAGTTGTGATGAAATAAATTCCTCAAAGTAATGCGCCTGCCTGGGGTCGAACACACGACTTACTGCTCGTAAGTCTGGGCCGTCACCACTGGGCCACCGCTGCTCTTTGACTTCAACTATTTAATAAAATATCTTCAAAATTCGTTCAGTTAATCTAAAGGTTGTCTTGACTATAAGACATCGCTGTCAGCGATAGGACCGCCATTGAACGCTATAGTTAAGAATATTGGAAAAAGGCTGTGTAACAATTTTGGTGTACCATAAAGTATCTGTCCATCGCAACTCTCTCTCTTGTAAGAGCTATGGTAAACATGCACTCTCTAAGACCAAATACCTGATAAAATTATTCCCAAAGTTCCCAGAAATCACGAAAAAGAATAACCGAAGCTAACCTACGCGAACATTGATCTAACCAGAAAATTCTCCGCAAAACTGTTACTAGTAAAAGTAGTTCTAACCTTCGACGAGTGAGACAAAAATATCGCGCGGGTGAACCGACCGAACTATTCATAGACGAATTCATAGCAACAGAAGGCCTTAGCATAAATATTTTTCACACAAGATTATCACCTGTCCTTTTCGCACTCAAGCGGAAATATATCTGGTGTCTCCCTCTCGATGGCCGCAAGCCAACACCCGTCAAAGTAGTTACGAAATATGAAATCTAATTATGAAAAATGTTTTAAATATACATATTGCAGTCGCCAAAATGACTGTTTGCTTGGGGTCATTGTTAGATGAAAATGAAAAGGTGATTCAATTGCTAAATCGTAAATGTATGTACAGTCGCCAGCAAACCAAGCTACTGCAATCTGTTAAATTCCTTTAATAGATCTTTAACTTTATCGCTAAAGCATTAGGTTCAAGGTTGATTGGGAAAATTTGACAGTTTCGGGTAGCTTGATGTGCTGGCGTCTGTACTATGTAGGTAGATACATGTAGATTTGTATCTATTCCCGGACTGAATGAATGGAAACCAGACTGGTACTAGTTGGTTGTCGTGTCGCGGAGTTGAATTAGAACGGAGAAACTGTTTTGATAGTTTTATTTTTTTCTGACTACCAACTTTCAAACTCAAAGCATTTATTTCAATAAAACCATTACAGACACTTTTGAATGTCAGAAAAACAAATAGAGCAAAGCCCCAGGCATAATAACTTGTGAATGTACTTGTAAATGGAGAAGAATGGGCAAGAAACTCCATGGACAATTTCTCTCTTGGACTGCCCTCACTATCGAATGCTTCTTTATGGTCAAGAGTATTGAACATGTTCTTGAACCGTTTATCTTTTTTTGAATTGATCTTTTCATCTCCGATAAATACTTTCTACGTTAGTGGTTTTGCTCTATTCTCTCCATCTACAAAACAAGAAAAAGTATTTAAAAAAAATTCTTAGCTTGTTATGTGTCCCACTGCTGGGAAAAAGCCTCCCGTTTCTCCTTCTAAACCTCACTATATTGTGCGATATCTGGCCATGTTCGCCCTGCAAACAAGATCAGATCGTCACACCACCTTCGCCGCGGTCTACCTCGACTGTGATTTTCTCCGTCTGGCGTCCAGTCAGGTCGGCAAAGTTTTAGTATAAAAAAAACAGAAATGGTTTGGAGCAAAGGAAAAAAAAAAGCAAGCAAGCATTATGCAAGTAATAGTTCTGATAAACATCAAGATAATGTTATCCAAATTGAAATGCCAATCCCCCTCAATCTTTCTACGTAAGTAAGTCAGTGAGCCATTAGTAAATTTATCATTGCACTAAGCGTCTCTTCAAAATGAAAACATTGCAATTTGCAATTTATTTTCGCTCCACTTTTTTTTTCTTTCTATTGTTTCGTTTTTTCGTTAGTCTTCAGTATTCTTTGGAATTGCTCTTATGTTATTTAGAAGTGATCTATTCTCCGTGACATTGTACTTTTAACATTGTACTGCTTCGTTGGTCTAGTGGCCGCAAGTGCGACTGTTGAGCATGAGGTTCGATTCCCAGGTCGGGCAGAGTGTTATTGGGTTTTATCATCAGGAATTTGTCTGTAGCAGCCACAGAGTATGCACTTGTGGTCGGTTGATGGAAATAGGCTCGCCCCCTATGGGACTTAAACGTAACTGGCGAAATGTGGGTGTACTATTAGGTACATGTTTTCCACAAGGAATTTCTCAGTAGCAGCCACAGAGTCTAGATTTGTTCCAGCTTGATGGCAATAGGCTCGCCCCTATAAGACTTGAATATAACTGGTGAAATGTGGGTGTACTATTAGGTACACCGCTGCCTAATCCTTCAGGGATTACAACCGTGATGTTATGTTGTGATGTTTTATTCTACTTTTAACATACTGCTTTGGCAATGCCATAATGTTATAGGTTAGCTGAAGGTACCTTCTTCCAAGTATCCTAAAGATGGTCACTAACGAAAGTCAATGTTTAAAACGTCCGGCATTGTCATTAGCTTACATACAAGCTATGTAACGTTGCTTATTTAAATTAGTGTAAGAAGACCCTTCAAGAAGCCAAAAGGCACAATTCGCCAGTAACACTTAGGGTCAGTGTTACAGGAGCGTTAGGCTATTGCCATCAATTAGGCACAAACTCAAGGCCTGGAAATAGAACTCAATACGACCAAAGACGCAGTTAAAATAAAGAGATATCTATTCATTTAAATTAGAGGAATATTTCCCAAGTAACCGTACTCCGTTGTATCTACAATCATCTTGATTTATCAAAAGCCACAATTCGTGGAATCCTATTTTCGATGTTGCGCTATTTGCGATTACGTGAGCGCGTAGAGGATTCCGAATTTATCAATAACAGATGTTAGCTGTAATGAATAACGCGTAACCAACGTGTTGGGCTATTATTTTAGTTTCTAGTAATACTTATGAGTGATAAACAAGAGTTTCCTGTCCAAAAGTATAACTTAGTTATCCTAAAATTGAACGTCTATAAAGGGTGTAAAAAGACCCTTACAGAGCCGAAAGACACTTGTTCTCCCCGTCATTGCGATCATTTTTTTGTTCTAGATCCTACCTGGGAACCTCCTAGTTACGGAGATATTGGGGGTCAAAGTTCCAACTTTTTTACAAGTATTTTTTTAAATACTTTTTTTTGAATGTAAGATTTTTACTTTAAACACCTTCACGACCCCCACACTATTCATTCCATCCATCAGCACAATATTTTGAGTGCGTCACATTGAGTTGTATCGTAAAACGTGATTTTTCACCCCAAAAAAAAAGTTGTTTCCCAGCAATCATTTTTGCGTAAAGTTACTTAGTTTGATGTACAGAATGCTTCGTTCGTGCTTTCGTAGAGGAACGCGTCATTAGACAATGTGATCACAACCAAATACAACGCAATGATGACCAAATCACTATGCTAAAAGTATTATCTAACAAATTTCTTCAATGAAACTCATACATCGTTTTACACTCTACGATTTATCGTAGACTTTATCAATCGTTAGGACTACATCATCTGCATCATCTGCCGAGCCTTTTCCCAACAATTGGGGTCGGCTTCCAGTCTAACCGGATGCAGCTGAATACCAGTATTTTACATGGAGCGACTGCCTATCTGACCTCCACAACCCAGTTAGTACTGGGTAATACGATACCCTCTGATAAGACTGGTTGTCAGACTTTTTGGGAGACTGACTTCCTAACGACTGTCAAAGATCTACAAATGACACCCGGGACCAACGGCTTAACGTGCTTTCCGAGGCACGGTGGAAACTCGGTATGTAATGGGCGGTCACCCATCCACAGACCAACCTAGGCAAGCACGGCTTAACCTAAAGATCGACCCGAGCGGCTGTAATTATTAGACACGAGCTCCTCCACTACATGATCTAGGACTACATGATCACTAAATTACAACAAATAATCATTATGGCCTCTCTCTTCTTGTGCTAATCTCCATGGTCCTGTGTCAGCCTCATCCAGGTTTTTCCTCGGTTGGCAACTATGTCGTCTGCCCATCTCGGCGTCGGTTCTTGGACGCCTTTCGGTGACAGCCTTAGTCCACCTGTTATCACTGCGCCTTGCTAGGTGCATACAACAAACAACACATACAACAAATAACCAATGGCAATAGATATGTACTCTTTTTGACTAAATATCAGTCGTCGGTCAACAGTTTGGGACCGGCTTCCAGTCTAACCGGATGCAGCTGAATACCAGTTTTTTACATAGAGCGACAGCCTATCTGACCTCCACAACCCGATACTGGGTAATATCTCAGAGGATCCATCGATACGAGAGATGCTATAGTGAATATGGCCCGGTTGGTAGCAAAAGGCTCACATGCTTACATTTTTGGAAGGTATGGCCAAACCGACCACTTTAGAGAGTGGACCAGACTGTGGGCAGCCCACTGTGACAGATAATGTACTGAAATACGCCGGTGTCCGCAGCAAGTCTGCACTGTCTGGTCCGCAGAGTTTGATAGCACCTTTATAAGGTCTTAAACTTTAGTGGGAAAATGTGAGTGTACCATAGGTGGGTGTAAAAGAACCCTTAACGAAGCCGAAAGGCACTTGTTCTCCCCGTCATTGAGATATTTTTTCTATTCTAGACCATACCTAGGAACCTTCTAGTTACAGAGATTTTGGGGAGTCAAAGTTCCAACTCACAGGTTTTTTTAATACAAGTTCTTATGTTATAACTTTAAATACCTCCACGACCCCCGTAATTTTCAATGCATCCATCAGCACAATGTTTTGAGTGCAGGACTCCGAATGCACGACATGGAGTCCTACCGTAAAACGTGATTTTTTCACCCCAAAAAAAGTCGTTTCCCAGCAATATTTTTTGCGTAGAATTTCTTAGTTTGATGTACAGAATGCTTGGTTGACGGTCCGTTTACACCTTGTATTATTGCTGACGTTATGTTATGTTACGTTTATTCTGTTGCAAAACAAAGGTTTCTGTCGGTAGAAAAACGATAATCATCAGTCAGGTCTTGTCGTGGCATCACTAAATTACTCACCATGTCACAGTTTATTTTAAAATTTCTAAACATTTTGGCACAAGTGCAACGGATAAGCCGTTGTAGAAATTAGCGTCAACCTCGACGCATCGGTGGTTTTCATTTGAGACAGCATTCAAAATATTTTGTTTGTTAATTAATTGAATAATGTTTGAATCTCATATAGATCAACTATCGGGGCTTTTAGCTTGTTTTTGTTATGTGAATGATTTTAATTAATTTTGTCTACATCTTAAGATTCTACTGAGCTATTCGATGATTTAGATTTCTACACTACATAAAATCACGCCTGCAATCCTCTAAAGGTTCGGAAGAGGTGTACCTAATAGTACACCCACATTTCGCCAGTTATGTTTAAATCCCATATAATAGGAGGTGAGCCTATTGCCATCAATCAGGCACAAATCCAGACTCTGTGGCTTCTACTGAAAAAAATCTAGTGGAAAAAACCAATAACACTTTACCCAGGACCTCTAATTGTCAAGAAATTCTTAACAGGTGTGAGACTTATAAACATAATAATACCTTACTGATCGTTAGAGCAAAATTCGCACCAACCACTTACGATTTTTTATAAATTGAAACAGATGACTCGCACGATAAAAGTCGACACGACTAATCGTACCGCGTGATTAAATTCTTCAGTCCTAAAAAAAAAACATTCCCATCGAGCAATTTCATTCAGATCGTGGGCTGGGCGACGATGACTGCCCTTCGGCATCACCTGCATCACGTGGTTGTAACACAATGTACAGTTGAACAAGCTATTGGGTGAACTGGCAAAAGTATTCTTCACGCCCTTGTCCTACTTTACTTGGGGTCAGCCCAACACGTCTCTTCCTTCCATTCTTCGCTGACAACTGTCACAGTATCGTTCACTATCATTACTTTTATATCAGTCTTCACATAATCCGTCCATCTTTTCTTTGACCTTCTTTTTCCACTCTATCCTTCAACTCACACTGAATTGGTAGTATTCATTTGTACTGGGTGTTTCATACAATATTTAATTTATGTCATACTTAAGAGCTTTTTTTAAAACAATTGACTACTCACTACAGAGAACACTCACAACATTGTTTAAAGTAGTAGCAAGTTCGGTGCCTGTACATGCATCTTTTGGTTCGACTGTACATTATTGTCTATTTCTGACACCTACTGTTGCTGTTCTATTATTAGGGTATTGATGTGTCTGCAATGGTACTCTTTTAGATTTGATGGCAGGTATTCGTGTCGTAATGTTTCGGTTAAAAATTGAGAAGATTTATTGGTTTCTGCATTTGTTTTTTTGAGTTATAGCATTTTTTGGTCTTTTATGATTTCTTTTTCGATTATAGATTCAATAAGGTGTTCGTTGTCTGTAATAGATTTTAATTTCAGTTTTGCTTCTCCTTTTTTATGAACTGTTAAGGTTTTCTTTACAAGTTCATGATAATTAAAACTAGCAGCTAGATAATATTTTTGTCTTAAAACTATTGTTTTTGACTTTAAGATTACGCATTGAGCAAGACATTTTTCTCAGAAACATCACAAAGACAGTTTTTTTTAAACTTAAAAATTCTTGGGCTATACCTCCAGTTAATTCTAAGTATTTTCTTGGCTCCTCAGCTATTTACATCATATTGTTTAACAAACAGCTGATGGCACTAACGTCCATTTGGACAACAGTCCGCCTACATGCGTACTTGTCGCTAATTATACTCGTCACCCACAATTTAGCTAATTGGATGACAGCCTGTTTCATTACGAATAGTACACAAAATATCTTCACAATCATGTATTATTCTAGGTTGTTTTTCTTTAAGAAAACAAAGTATTCTTGGGTTTTATGTTGCTGAGTGACTGTTGTTCTAATTTAACATAATTATTACGAAACATTTCATATAATTAAAATGTTTGGGATTTTAGCGGATGAAATAAATATTCTACGTGTCATTGATAGTTTTTTGTACTGGTGTCTGATGAGATGACGAGTAATAGAGAAGTAACCAAATAAATTGGGCTAAAGGCAAGATAATGATGATGATAGTACTTTGTACTGGTGACTTGTATAAAATATCTGGGGGAATCCCATCGATATGTTCATGTTGTACTGAGAACCAAAGCATATTTAAATACAGAGCAAAACAATCTTTAATTTGTTTTAAATATTTTACAAAGAGACTGCCTCGTTAGTCTAGTGGTGGCAAACGCTACTGCTGATCATGAGGTCCTGGGTTCGATTCCAAGGTAATGTAAAGTGTTATTGGGTTATTCAAATAAGAATTTCTCAGTAGCAGCCACGGAGTCTGGATTTGTGCCCGGTTGATGGCAACAGGCTAGCTCCCTATTATAAGGGACTTGAACATAACTGGCGAAATGTGGGTGTACTTTCAGGTACACCTCTGCCTAACCGTCAAAGGATTATAGGCGTGATGTTATGTTGTTCTTTACGAAGAGACCATCAACTCTAACAAAAAATAGACTAAGAATTCAGTTCACGACAAATTACTATACAATAATAAAACAATCACTGACAAAGGTGTCTTGAAGTTTGAACAAAAACAATTTATCATAACCACATCACACTTCTAACAAAAATAACTCTTCTATCACAACTGAATTCTTCAGAAGTACAGAAACAAAAGTATTATTTATTGAAAAGTTCTTGTCACAACTAAGACAAAGTCGTTCTAAAGATTTATAAAGCGGGTACCTATACATGTGAAGGTAAATCTTTGATTCATTTATATTGTGGGTAATCAAGTCTCGTGACAAATTTGTTGCTCAGTATTTATGCCCAACATCTGTTCTAATCCATAATCGAAACATAGTACAAATTGAGAGTGTCTTAAATAGCTAGCCAAGTCTCAAAAGCATCAATCAGTTATGACAATAATCATCAGCTGTTTAGCATACTTTTCCAAGCTTTGTTGAGGTCGGCTTCCAGTCTAAACTGGTGCAGCTGAATGCCTATATTTTAAACTAGGTTTTGCTCGTGGCGTCGCTCCCGTTATGTACGGAAATTACCCCCCGGAACGTTTTAAAGGGTCCCATGTAATAGGGGGCGACTCTACTGCCATCAACGAGACACAAATCCTGACTCTGTGGCTGCTACTGTGGAATTCGTAATGAAAAAAACCCAATACCAATTTGTCCAAGCCGGGAATCGAACCCAGGACCTCATGGTCAGAAGTCGCGATTGCGACCACTAAACCAAAGAGGCAGTCAGCTAAACTTTTTCCAAATATAACTTTGTAATGGCTGATTTGTCCAGCTATTTTTAACTGTTTTTTAAATTAATTCTTTGACAGTATTTTCCATATAAAAACTGTCAGACGTCAATTTTGAATCCTGACTAAGAGATTTGCTATTTGAAAGAGCTGATTGCTCTTTAAAAAAAAACATCAACAAAAAGTTCAAAGTCTGAATTTGTGTTAAAAGTATCACCGTAACATATCAACGTAACTGATTCAAGCTAAGCGCATGAGTCATCGATCCGCCTGTACGTCGGCAACTCGGCATCACGCTGCGCCAGCGCACCTTGTTTGCCAAATCACGCGAACTGAGTAATTGATCATTTGTTTATGTATCTGTAGTTGTACCAACATTTGGAGATACAGTGTATCGGTTTGTTGAACAAATATTTGAGGATGGTTGGGCCAATTGGGTGTATTTAGTTACCTAGAAAAATATCTAATTACCGTAAGGAGATTATGAGACGTGATGCTGTGCTCAACTATGTATCTAATGTTGTTTTATTAGTTAACATTTTCAAAAGCATATAAGATTATACAAGTATGATAGTGTTGATTGCATCGTTGGTCGATTGGTCGCAAAAGCAACTACTGAGCATGAACTCCTGGGTTCGATTCCCGGATCGGGCAAAGTGTTATTAGGTTTTTCTGCCAGGAATTTCGCAGTAGCAGCCACGGGGCCTGAATTCGTGCCCAGTTGATGGCAATTGGCTCGCCCTCGCTCTATTACATGGGACTTAAAAAATACCTGGCGAAATGTGAGTGTACTACTAAGCACACCTCTGCCTAACCCCTCGGGGATTACAGGCGTGATGTTATGTAATTGTATACTGTTTAGTTTCAAGCTTTTAGGTGTTGAAGTAATGTGAATACAAGGTAGTTTGAAGCGAATTGAACCGTTAAAGGATTTAAGCAGTAATGATGACTGAAAATGATGCTGATGACTTGAACTTCCCAAGGGATATCCTGTTGACCAGTAACTGAGTTGAAGCCAATATCGTCCCACTGCAGGGCAAAGGCCACTCTTCCCTCCTTCCACATTTCGCGGTCTAGTGCGATTGTAGGGCAATCCTTTGCGAAAGAGTCCAGCTCATCCCGCCATCTCCTTCTCGTTCTATACAAAATGTATATTCAGCTGCATCCGGTGAGACTGAAAGCTGACCTTAATTTAGTAGTAAAAATACTTACGGTATTTAATGATTTCCACCGACATACCGAGTATTTTCCGTGTTGTCGAAAGCACGTTAAGCCGTTGGTCCCGGCTGTCATTTGTAGATCTTTCACAGTCGTTACAGGTAAGGACGAAGACCAAAGAAAAGATGGATGGATTGTGTGAGGAATGATATTAAAGAAAAAGGAGTAAATGATAGCGTGACGACTGACAGGGGAGAATGGAAGAAAAAAACGTGTTGCGCCGATTCCAAATAACATAGGACAAGGACAGGAAGATGATGACAGTCGTAACAGTCAGTGGTCCGAAAGTCTGATAACCAGTCTTACTAAGAGGTATCGTATTACCCAGTAAAAACTGGGTTGCGGAGAACAGATAGGCAGTCACTCCATGTTTAATACTGGTATTCAGCTGCATCCAGTTAGACTGGCTCCCAAACCTGATGCTGATTTCAAATACTCATGACTAGAAGTTACACTGTAGTTATAAAAGGACTGAACTAATTAAACATAGCAATCAACATCAGACTCTCGGTATGAAAGGAATGAGAGATCATCCGGTTTCATAATCCCATACCTCAATACATTCAATATATCTTGGCTGATCTTTCTTGTCAAGCATACCAAATTAAGATCATTGATGGCTACGTGAAAATGGCTGCGACTTACGATTGTGGGTCATAGGTTTGAACCCAAGCAGGCGTTTTCTCTTTTTGTCATCATCATCATCATCATTTCAGCCGAAAGACGTCCACTGCTGGACATAGGCCTCCCCAAAGAAGGGGGGTTTTGCCATAATCGCCACGCTTGGCAGGCGGGTTGGCGATCGCAGTATGGTTGTTATAAAACACAGAGAACGCTGCTGCCCATTCTCTGGTAAGTCCCTTAGTCGCCTCTTACGACACCCACGGGAAGATATGGGATGGTGCTATTCTTTACGTCCGGACACCATGCAGAACAAAAATCTCTTTTTGTAAATTACCATTATTTCTGCTCTCAAAACAGTGAAGGAAGTTATCGAAAAAAACAATGTTCTTAAAATAAAAATCGTAGACTTCATCATTCTCTTGCCCTCATCCCAATGTATTTTGATTTGGCGCAGCATGTCTTCTTTTTCCATACTTCTCTATTACTCGTCATCTCATCAGACACCTCCTTTCTTGCCATATCATCCTTTACACAGTCCATTCATAGTTTATTTGGTCTTCCTCTACTCTTATACCCATCCAAATTCATACTCAAAACTTCGAAAAAAAAATCCAAGTTATGTAACATCAAAATCTATAAAATTAAATCTCTAAGACCAGAAGTTACCAAAGAAATTAAACATAGAACTTAAAATGAAATAGATCAAAAGGAATGCAACCCCATCCGGTTTCGTAACCCCATACCTCTAATTCGATGCAAACAACATACCTTGGCTGATCTTCACAGTCTAGAATACCAAGTTAGAATCCTCCCACGTAAAACTAAGATCATGGCTGAAAACAAATATTCTTTCAGGATGTTTTGTCCAGTTATCCAAAATATCTGAAAAGTGGGTGGTACTGATTATTTGTTTTCTCATTCCCCGACTGTGTTTAAAATACATTTCCTGTGATCTTCAGAAGCCATTCATACTTTGTGGTGATAATAATAAAGCAATTAATGACACAATCATGAGTGTTTTCTAGTTTAATCTTTGGATTCTGTTGTATTATCTTAGCTTATGAAAAATTTTGGTTTTGTGGCAAATTTCTGTATGTTATGTGATGTGCAATGTTTATGATTCTACTTAAGTGATTAAGCTTCAGTGTCGGAGTTTCGTTGGATTTGTTAAAATCAAAGATGATGATTTCTTTTCGTTAGACATAATTATTATACATATTCGAGTGAATCAGTTTCTTCTAGGCAAGCGTGCTCCACCCTAGGCAGCACCATCGCTTCACATCAATCGAGTGCCGGCCAAGCGGAAGCCTATTTAGTATTAATAAAATTATTTCATAGCCTAATTATTTGATGAAAATATAAAAAAGAACACCGGTGTCCAATTCACTTTGAAAAAGCAATTGCCGACTCTAAAATCAAACCCGGAGAATTTAATATGCTACGATTTATAGATTTAAAGTGATTTCATTTCACTAACGCTGAGCTCACAGAAATTACTCATAACCACTGTGTATGATTATCTTACGTTTGATCTGAATAGATCGCTTCTCAGCCTTGATTACAATCTAAAAGCAAATATTATAGAAGTCGTTGAACTCATAATTTTGGCTACGAAACCCACTAAAGATGAAGAAGTATAATCATGAAATAAATTGATTATAAAAAGTTTGCTTGCAATAGAATATCATTCTCCTGCCCTTATCCCAGCTAATTTGTGGTCTTCGCAGCATGTCTTCTTCTTCCATGCTTCTCTATTACTCTTCATGCCAGCAGTCACCTCTTCTCTAGCCATATCATCCTTCACACAGTCCATTCATCATTTCGTTGTTCATACTCGACATTTTCCTCATTCCTCCGCATCACATGTCCATACCACGATAACCGATTACCACACAACTTTTTAGTCAACTGCACCACTTTTAGACTTCCTCTTATGTACTCATTCCTTATTTTATCCATTCGCGTTACACCACACATCCCCCTTAGAGCATTCTCATGTTAAAAGTGTCTAAAAAATATAGAAAAAGTATTTTGACCGTAACAGAAATAAACAAGTAAATTGTTTATAAGAAACCTAACAAATATTCGATTGTAGGCCCAAGTACGGAAAAAAAAATTTGTCTGCACGACATTGTAACCGTGAAAAGAAGCTGTGTCTCCAATCGTTACCCAAAAATGTCTTGAATAAACTAATTAATTACCTTGAGGAATCTAAAGAAGGAATAATAAAACACAATGTAACATTTTTCATCGCTAGTCTGGCAACAAAACAATCTGTTTACGAAACAGCACAATTTGTAACAGTTAACTAAGACAAATGTGTTATTACATTTTAACTCGGGAGCTTTCAAGAGTAGCTAACACACTTGAGATAAGCCACATTCTTCAAGACATATATTATTAAAAATATCTCCACCATCCTTAATATAAGTATGAAAGTATAGTAACTTTGTCAGGATTTGAATCTTTGGCACACGGATAGACCCTAGCCTTGCTAAGGATAAGTTCCGACCTTCTACGTGGATAAATGGGCATAAGTTAGTCTGACAATAAAAAAAGCAAGAAGAAAAAGGAAAGAAAGAAAAAATATTTATTTGTCTCAGGGACGTGCATACAAAATTACAAAAAATAAAATAAACAGTAAACATACAATGCATAAAAACGATTTAAAAATACAACAGGACGGAACAAAAAAAAAGATAACAACTTGCACATCGTGACTGCGACAAGCAGTTAACCACTGAGCATGATGCTGTGCTATGAGGGGCTCACAGCACAGAGCGGGTTTAAAGCAATCTGTCACAATTTGTAACAGCTAACTAAGACAGAAATGTGCTTTTATATTTTTAACATGAAGAGTAGCTAACACCCTCAACGCTGAAATTATTAAAAACATCTCTCTCATCTTAATCTTAATTAAAAATAACCGTGCAGAGAGCTGTAATGAAATCACTCTCCATCATTGTCTGAAGACGCATTTAGTTCATCAATCACAAGGCTCAGAGCATCACATATTTACGTGTTGACACAATTCACCTGCTGACTTGTAGGTCATCTGACTTCTCCAGTTGCCAAGGAACAACCACGAATGTTGAAGAAAAATTTACGACGGGTCTGATTTATGGAGTAATAAAACTCAAGCCACTTGTTTGTCAGATTCATGGTCTGCGAAACAAATATATATTATAACTAGTATTATTTTATATGTAGGTGTATGTTTAATAAAACGTGTCCAAGTTTTTAGGGTTAGAATAAATAATTATAGATATAGGTAGCTTTAATTTTGAGTTGGAAACAGCTTATGTTAAGAATCTCGTGTTCGTCTTAAAACTATGAAAATTAAATTTCAAAGCTACAACTCAATAGTAAGATCTGTTTAGGTAAAATTCTTATCCATTAATTAAATCTTTGTAGATATTCATAATAGCATCTTAAACTTCATCAGATAAGTCATATGATTATGACATGGAATACAGCAATGTACAAAAGCGCTCTATGGGACAATTCATTAAACCGTTTCTAAGTAACAGCATTACCAGTTCTTAAACGTGTGTGAAATTAAATAAAAAACTGAAAAAAGATGTTTCCTGAGTAAAAATTTGGATTGAAAATCGTTGACCAACACTAAGGAAGCCAAACTTTACCAAAACCAAACTAAAGATATAAAAGAGAAAGAAAAATCCCTACAGTTAAAACCGAAATGTCCGAGATATTACTAGAACGCTACTTAGAACTACAACACCCACACCTATAAAATACATTAGTACTGGCCCAAACACTATCCCAACATTTGCAACAATAGTACCATTAGATCAGCTTCTATCTTCAGCGGAAAACACCTCTGCACCGGAGACGTCACGGATGACGAGTCAGTTATCCAATCCATGGCGGTGCTTGCATCCGCCCACGCGAATTCCGCCCGCCCGCCTCGGCTAGCCGCCAAAATTTTCATAGTATAGTTACGATTTCGAAAACGACCCGACGCGTCCCGCCGCCGGCGACAAAACCGCCCGATTTCTCTGACGAATCTAGTTTCTTATAACCGCCGTCAAGTTCTCGAACGTTGTTTAACGAATTTTGTACTTTAATTGTGAATGTGTTTTGACTTGAGTGTTTCGTGACACTGTGTTGGATTATTGGCTGTTTCTATTTCTCTGGTATGTTCCTTTTACTTTTATTATTTTTGACTGTCAAAAGACACTATAGATTCAATATTAATATTTGAATTTTTGACCCAAACTTTAATGCTTTACTTTAAAAAAATCACAATGGGTCAAATTATAAGCCCTTGCGGTACTCCAAAAACCAATCAAGATATGAACAGAATTAAATACAGCAATAAAACTGTGAGCAACAAAAGTGTATTTCGAGCGCTTTAAGCACTTGAACGAGGGAATGCATCATAAAATGTTCAAATAAAACGAACGGGTATTAGGTAATCAGAGGAAGTTACAGTTGCAAGTTATAAAATTTCTTCGGGGAGCGTTCGCCGCGAGTCGGAGCTTCGGAGGCCTTCAGTACAGAAATAGCCCGAGACACTCTTTCGTTTCGTTCACACTCGGGAATATTTGAATACTGGACACCCACTCGGTTACACTTCACCTTGCCAGTGTTGATGGCGCTGACCGCTGCGCGTGAGTCACACGCGAATCGGACGGCTCTGAAGTGGCCAACTTTGCTTCGGTTACTGATGATACCTGATGTATGGTTTTCAGGCCTGATGATATTAATGATCGTGCCAGGTGCCGTGTTAAGACTGCAGTAATGATTTTAGAAATGATCTATAATACTACGCTTAATTAATAAAACCTTCAATATGTTCCAATATTTGGCACAATAAATTCTTGGGCCCGAGAAACTGGTTTTTAAAAGAATCAGTTTTTGCATGTTTTGTCTTTCAAATATGATTTTAGGAATGAACTAAGACAACAATATAATAATATAAATTACAGTTTTGTTCTAAGAATTTCGCCCAATGAATTCTTGAACTTTTAATTCTGGTTTTTAAGAGTATCAGTTACTGCATTTTTTGTCTGACAGACAAACACTAATCACAGTCTTCTGTGAAATGCTGGAAAGCTCAATAATTAACACTAGTCATTGATTGACATGCTGAAAAGCAAACATAAGATAAACACAGAGTTTTCAGAAATCCTATTTTTCAATTCTTCCCACGATCTTGTTCTGAAATTCGTAAGAATTGTATCACAACCTCGAAATAAAAGCTGACTGATAAACGGACAAAAAATTTATCTCGACTTCTGAATGAAAACTTACCCGACATTAGACGTAGAAATAAATTATGAGGTTTTTCTTTCTAGAATAGACATTTTTGCAGACCTACTTTTCAAAAATCTGAATCATCTATCCTGTTGCAATTCACCAGAAAGCTGTTTTGACTGATTGATCAAAATATCAACAACCAACCAATTTCAATTTGACAGCTGATTTGAAGTGCCTCCCACCATTTCAGCGAGACCATTCAATATTTATTCAAATGTCATGTTTATCCTCTGTTATTGGTAACAATTCTTCCCTGTAATCCCTGTGTGTAATTATTATATTAGCCAACAAATTATAACACTTATCACTGAGATCTTACAGTTGAATTTCAGAAAAAACTTACGCTTTTTCTAATGACTTTCATGAGAGCTTGCTGAAGACTACAGGTGTAAACGGACACTTCACGAAGCCTTCAATACATAATCCTACGAAAAAAATATTGCTAGGAAATGACTTTTTTTGGGGTAAAAAATCACGTTTTACGCTAAAATTCAATGTAACGCGCTCAAAACATGTGCCTTGGATTCATTGAATAGTGGCCATGGAGGTATTTAAAGTTATAACCTTAAAAACTAGTAATTAAAAAAAAACTTGTGAAATGTTGGAACTTTGAACTCCAATATTTCTGAAACTAGAAGTTTCCCAGATTTATGGTCCATAACAAAGAAAATATCGCAATGACGGGTAGACACAGTGTCTTTCGGCATCGTTAAGCGTCCATTTAAATTCTTTATTTTAAAACTATATAAATTAAAGGCCTTACGAAATACATATTCAGTCAACATGTCCCTAGACTGAATGCATTTTGTTTCGGAGTACTATCTATGAATTCTTATCACCGGGCCATTGGAACGTAAACGATTTTTGTTTACGGTAGAATGGCCCGCGGGCCATTCGATTTGAGCCATTCAGACTAAATACCTGAATATTCTTCATACAGGGTTGAAAAACAACAGCGAATTAAAATAAATCTTCTAAATGTGAATTATAATAATGCAAGCGTTTTGACCTAGAGTACAATGCACTAAGTTTTATTCCAAAAACGTTTTTACTGACACTTAACTAATAGTAGTTATATAAAGAACACTCTCTAATCAAGACGTAATTACACCTATGCAAGATAGTCTTTGGTATGGCACTTAACTCTTACTGATTTACATGTGCATGAGTCTAATTTAATTTTCTGGTTGCTATGAGATCAATTAGATCTCAGAATCTACTTTAACCATTTTATGTTTGTATAGACAGACGCAGGCTGTAGACCGTGGTAAATTACATTCGGCCAGCTAAGAGAGCACCGGTCTTACAGTACATGCATTGATTTGACACTATTGTAATGTATACTGGATGGAAGGGACAATGAACGATGGGTAATTTAAAAAAAAATCAGCTGTTCCATACATTTTGACGGTTTTTTTTACTGATGAAAAATTTACATGTGGCCAGGCCAGCCGCCCCTGGTTCAGAATGATGTACTGAATACGTGGTAACCCTTTGTGCCTCGGTGTCTCTTCCGCCCTGTATGCTGAAAACCAAACATTCTTATAAAGTCGACAGCATCGACTGCAAAACTTCATCTGTCATCAAAGCTGACCTCTCTTTCCTCCTTTCCAGGTTGAAGCCTATCATCAGAGCGGCAGTGTTGGTCCAGCCGCGAGCGTAATGTCCCGAAGCTAACAATGGGGGTGACCGACGATTTAGCCCCTAGCTTCACACAGAAGCCCCAGCTGCGCCAGGAGGACGATGGCAACAAACTCGTCTTCGAATGCCAGCTGGTCGCATCGCCTAAACCGGAGATATGCTGGTTTAGGAGCGATGAACTGCTCAAAGAAGATACTAGGACCAAGTTCAAGTGAGTACTATGTTAAAATCTTCTACATTGTGTGAAGTAGGGCCCAAGGTCTGGAGGACATCTACGTACCTAGAACAGCTGTCTTACCTCTTATTTCGGACTCGACCTGTCAAATTCTTCTTCACCTCCTTAAGATTTAGCTGGCCAAGCAATCAGCAACATAGGACAAAAAGTACTACAGCACCATCTTTGGCACAGATGAAGAACTAACATCTAAATCCTAAATCGCGAAGTTAAAGTTATCCGCGACTTAAAACCAATGAATTTATAGAAGAACCCGACAACATCTGACGGACAGTAGTCCACCTGACACGACACCCGTCGTGTCAGAGGATCCTCCCTTTTCTATGGGGGATGAAGAAGTTTACTCCCCCCCTCTTCATACCCCTAAAGAGATATTTCTATTTTATCTAGAAAATAATGACACCTTGTAATAATTGAAGACAGTTACGAAAACCAATTTAGTTGTTTATATTCAATCAATGTTGCTTTACAAGTAAATATTAGAAAGCACAAATATCTCTTTACAATGTGAATTTATGTATTGGAATTCAAAATAATGGGTGGTTAACTATCAACTTCCTAAGCAAGAACCATTACTGATTTGCTAAAGTAAATAAATTTGTATGCATACGAAACTAAATATCGAAATAATGTTTCACGAATTTGAATCTGTCCTGTTGAGAGTCCTTTGATAGTTCTGACGCGGTGAAATATAACAAGCAGGTAGGAACCTTCCACAGTTTCTACCTTATCATAACGATGATAAAGATCAAGGTAATTTTGTCAGACTTGTTTGTGTCAGCAACCACTGATCAAACCTCTGTGATTTTGTCAATGATGTAGATCATCATTATCTTCATGCACTTGTCCCATGTTATTTGAGGTCGGCGCAACACATTTTTTTCTTCCATTCTCCCCTGTCAATTATTGTCACGCTATCATTTACTCCTTTTTGCTTCTAAACATTCCTCACACAATCTGTCCATCTTTTCTTTGGTCTTCCTCTCCCTCTCCATTCATCAACATCTCTCTCATCTCTTTTAGTCACACGTATTCTATCCCTCTTCATCACATGTCCATACGAAGACAGACGACTCCCTTTCATCTTTTCTATAACAGACGCCACTTTCAAACTTCCTCTTATGTGCTCATTTCTTACTTTATTGATTTCAGTCACTCTGCACATCTATTTTAACATTATCTTTTCTGCTGCATGCAATCTTTTATCAATCTTGCAGTTGTGAGAGGTAGAATACTCGTTAGTGTGAAAGTACTGACGGTTAACCATAATTATAGCACAGACAATCATTATAGTAGGAAAGAAGGTACGTGACAAGTCCCAGGTACTCCCCATTCCGAAGTACTAATTCTTAGTCATTCGCATAAATTCTACAAACCGTCATCGGTTCGTTGAATCACTTGTCTGTGAAAAGTTTGTGTATAATATCTCATTCTATTTTTATTTAGAGCAGCGTGTTGTTTATTTATATTAATCATGGTTCGAATATTAGTTGAACTATTTGTGTAAGTCCTATTGGTAAGATGTTTACTAAAGGTGAAGTGGCTTTGAAATCAAATCTGGACTTCAGTAGCAAACAATTCTAGGAAAGTTAACGGAGTTCAAACAAAAGCTTAGGAATGGGAGAAAAATAAGTAGTTTAGAAATTGTGTATTCCTTTTCTAGTTTTTTTTCCTGTACTATGGCTCCAGCTCTGTCTGAGGACACGCTTCTCTAGGCTGGCTTCTATGTGTCCTGTAGCCCTGTTCAAGTCTCTGGTCTTATCTGCTTGTTTTAAATAATTACTTCATCTGGCCCCTGTTTCTGAAAGCCAGCAGTTACAGACAAATCTCAGCCAATTTTTGTTACTGTTTAAACAAGTTAACAACTTTACTGACGGCACGGTTGGCGCAGTGGCTGAGCGATTGGCTGCTGCGCTTCGTGTCGCGGGTTCGATTCCCGCACGGAACAAATATTTGTATGGCCTACAGTCTGGCTGTTTGTGTATGTGAGTATAAATGTTTGTTAACGCACCCATGATACAGGAGAAATTCCTAGTGTCGGGCAAGGTATTTATTTTAAAAAAAAATGATGAATGAAGTTGACACAGGCTTCGCCAAAAAATTAAATAAATCAGCCATTCCTAAATAGAGAGTTACTCATGGACAGAAACAAAATGATGTTTAATCTGTAAGTAGATCTTTGAATATACATCTAAACTCATAGTCAAAGTCCACATGTCCATACACAAGGTGCAACATGTCCAAAACCTATCAGGTCAACGTTCGATGTCATTAACTTCACGTTCAGTTCGTCCCAAGCATCCCTTTGATGTGATCATGTGACCAAGACTATCGCAAGTCGACACACTTGGCAAGCACCGGGCATGCGTGCTATTAATATTTTGATGAGGAATCGTAATATTGAAGATGATGGTGTTTCGTTAATCATTGTATTGGTATTTTGTGTGAGTGGAGACGATGAGGAAAATATCATGAGTTTTTGCTGTAATGACGTTATAGATGTAGGCGACGAGAATTAAATTACCTTTAGCCAGAAACTGACTGAAGTAAACAATGTTTGGGCTAGAAAGCTACTAGCTAGCAAGTTCAAGTGTCTCCACTTGAACTTGCTAGCTAGTAGGAAGGAATAAGGAATGCAAAGAGGACAATTGTGACAAGTTCTGGCTGAAATAACGTAGATCTAGATGGAGAGAGTTAAATTGAATTAAGTAAAAAATGGTTATAATAATGGCTAAACAATAACTTCTAAAAGTAAAGAACCCCATAAGTATTTAAAAAATGCAAAAATTGTGTACAAGATTCTGCTAATTTATATGGTACCCTTTCTCTTGGTGATTCATTAACTGTCAGCTTGTAACATTCCATTGCTAGGCAAGGCTTCTCCGCATGACATCTAGGTCTTAATCTCATTCGTCATTTGTTTTGTCCACCGCATCCAATTCTTTAAGGCGCAGTCATGCATGTATTATTTATATTATATTTGGTGACATGTGTTTTAGTATGTGCACTTAACATCACCTGATTCTAGATGATTTAAGATGATAAAAGGTTTACTTTTAGTGTGTGTGGGTATGTGGCATTTTAGCTACGTAAAGTTTTGAGACGGGATAATTTAGAAATTTATTGCGCTGTTAGCAAGTTCGGCAGTAGATTATGATTCCAGTATAGGAACATTATTAACAACACAAACTGATGGTCGAAGTAAATAGATCAGGAATACTAGCACTGTTGTGATGATGATGATGATGTGTGATGGCGGCGATGAGTGATGAATGTGTGATGTGTGTGAATGTGTGTGTGTGTGTGTGTGTGCGATGTGTGTGCGAGTTAATTATAAAATACCGAGGTGAAAATTACAGAAACTGTGTATTTTTCGAATCAAATACAGCTTCAGACACATGGCTCTCAAATTCTCCCTTCAGTCTTACACAATACTTACTGGATCACAATCATAAATCTTGATTTTAAACGATTAAACGAAAGCCAACGATGGTTTAATCCTATCCATGATATAAATACTAACGGTTGTAAGTTTATCGATCGTCCCAACGAATCAACGCATACCGGTGAAATTTAAATAGGGCAAATTTACGTCATCTATACTATATTATTATTAAAATTATAAAGCTGAAGAGTTTGTTTGTTTGGTTGAACGCGCTAATCTCAGGAACTACTGGTTCGAATTGAAAAATTCTTTTAGTGTTGGAAAGCCCATTTATTGAGGAAGGCTATAGGCTATATACCATCACGCTACGCAAAAAGAAAACAAGTCAGAAGCGGAGGGTGAAACCACGGAGCACAGCTAATATTTTCATAAAAACACAAGCCACGTCAGAGGTCCACGGGCGGCATAAAAACTCTGACACCAGGTTAGGCACTAACCACACGATAAAGAAAGAAGGAAGACAAAACACATTTCGCTAGTTATGTTAAATTCGATGTATAAACGTGGACGAGGCAAAAGGTGTATGTAAGGATGGTAGCAGGTGGCGTTCTGTAGTTTCTGTCTACCCCCATGGGAAAAAAGCGTGAGTTTATGTATATGTTAAAGTCCCATGTAATAGATTTATAATCGGGTTATTGCTGGGGAAACTGATGGTAAAACTTAAACCCAATAACACTTAGCCCGACTTAGGAAACGAATCCAGGACCTAATGCTAATGCTAAGTGCTTGCAACCATTAGAGCAACGAAGTGAAGTCACATATAATTCTAGTTATAAAGAATGTTCTTAGAACCGTTAGAGATAAAGAAGTGTATTTAAACTAAGATATAATGAAGAAATAACAGCTGTTAGAAGTTTTGTTTGAAAGTGTGTCAGCACCGTTAAACATGAAACACTGACAACGTTAAGACGTTGATAAGTTCTTGCGTTCGGAAAAGAGTCTTAAGGAAAATGTAATAGAATTTATACTCTTTCAAAATGAGCCGAAAGAAAATGTTTCGCCAATTTCGTAGCCCCCTTTAATTTTTAATTTATTTTTATTATTTGTTGCTATAGCAGCTATAGAAATACACATTCTGTGAAAATTTCAACTGTCTACCTATTACGGATCATGAGAAACAGCCCGCTGACATACAGACGGACGAACGGACAGACAGCGGAGGCTTTGTAATAGGGTCCCGTTGGCTATCCTTCTGGTACGGAACCCTAAAAATGAAGAGATATGTGTAGCGTACCTGCAACAAACAAACAATCTTAATCATATCGCATTTTTATGTACAACATTATGAAACTGGGTGAACAAAACTTGTTTCTATTACACCGAAGGCATGGATGAGAAGCTTCTAGTTATTAGTGATTTCATTATAGAAACACACCCTGCCAGATACAAACTATCAACAAGAAATGAGCACAAAGACACGTCAAATTTTAAGGTCACTCCGCACATCAAAGCTGACCACATAAAAACTCTCATCATATTTCAATTTTTTATTGCTTTCAAAATATTATCTTTCCTCTTAATCGGTAAACGCTATGAGTTTTGAGAAGTTTCCAAGTGTATGAAGATAATTTCTAGAACATTGAGGAAATGGTGCGATTGTCGTATAAAATCTTTGTTTTACTGCGCCCTGCCGGCTATAATATGTTAGCAATTCGGAATTATTGCTTGCTTGAAAACCGGAGATAATAGACCGTGAACTAGAATACCTGCTGTTATTCTAAAAGTGATGCTGATTACTCATCTCTATTTGTCTGTCATGTTAGAGATGGACAAAGATAGTTTCACGGTTATTTCACCTGCGACAGCATTAGCCTGTACCCAAACACATCAGGGCCGGCTTCCATTCAAACCGCATAGAGCTGAATACCAGTACTTTACATGGAACAACTGCTTACTGTTTATCTGACCTCGGTAACACAGTTACTGGGTATAGCAATAATCCTTGGTCAGACTCAGACTTTGGGCTTTGGACTACCCATTAAGTCCAAAGATTATCTCCGACCTTCAACCTTATGGTAATGAATATAAAGATAAATCAGCCGTAAACAGATACGATGGATCGTTTTTAAAATAAGTTCAAATGGCAGATAAAAAGCAATTATAAAATACAGTCACTGATATTACAGAAGTGGATCTAGACAGATGTAAGAATTAATGATTGATAGTAAACACAAAATTCTTGGCAATAATATTAGTACTAGAATAATATTACAAGTGTTATTTCATATTCGAATCTGCAATTCATATTTAAATCAATTTTTATTTATCTATCGAGCTAAATGCATCTTACTTCAGTAACCAAAAAACACGATCTTGAATCATGATGTAGTGTATCAAAGGCTGTTGTTAAAACCATTTTTGATAAATGCACCTAGTTTGTTCTATTACTACAATTATTCGTTCTTAGAATATTTACCAAGGAAATTGAAAATCACAATAGACAAAAACCACACAATAATTGAGGAAGGTCCATTGAAATCTTATACTTTAATTAGAATTACTAGTACAGCAAATATTCCCTGCACTGCAGTCATAAACTCGGGTCCGTAGTAGGCAAAGGAAACATTGCAATAAGTCAGGCCTGTTTACAAATATCTCGGGCGACCCACTTCTGTAATCCAGTACAATCTGGGAACCATACATCGTGGCTATTTTAATACAGACCAAAGCTACTGGCTAAATGATTATTCATGCTAAACTGCAGAACTGTACTTTCGTCTGGGTTGATGAAAGTATTATAAATAAGAAAGAAGGAATTATGTGATGTATTCGTAATTCTGTTTTCAATATGACTCGTCATCTGCCTAGCCTTTTCCCAACTATGTTGGGGTCGCCTTTCAGTCTAACCGGATGTAGCTGAATATCAGTATTTTACATGGAGTGATTGCTTATCTGCCCTCCACAACCCAGTTAGTACTGCGTAAAAACCATATCCCATGGTAAGACTGGTTGTCATACTTTTGGGCCACTTACTACCAGTAACGACTGTCAAAGATCTACAAATGACAGCCGGAACCATCGGCTTAACGTGCTTTCCGAGGCACGGAGTAAACTCGGTAAGTAACAGTTAAAAGTCATAAGTTACATGTAACATGCTTGATCATAATAAATTAGAAAAGAAGAATGGAGCAAATGTTGCGCCGACCTCAACTAACATGGGACAAGGGCAGAAAGATGACGAATTTACATAGAAAAAGTATCGATCCACGTGTCACCTCTAAATTCTGTATAAAAATAAAGTTAACACATAAACACGATAGAGGACATGAGCATATTTAAGTTAATTGCAAATGTGTTTGACCAGAGGATACGCGTCATTTTACTACAGCGGTTTGGCAAAGATGGATTCGGTATTTAAAATTCCATTAATAATTGCAATACTCGGCGATGGTGTTAGTTACATCCCTAACGACGAATCTCGAATGTAGACACTCACAGATATAAACATCTCAATACCCGAAATAACAAATTATTTAATGGAACACAGGAATGTTCTCATCATCTTTTTATTTTGCATAAATGAGCACATGGTGACTAAGTGGAAAATAATCGGTTCAGTTATATTTTACCATGATACTTGTCCGATTACGTTCTTAAATCTCAGTATTCCGTAGCAAATATACATATTATATGCGTTGGTGCCCTTTTCAAACTTAATAGAGTAAGATGGCCCTACGAATATTTACGTAATGAATATATCTTCCATATTATTTTTATTTTTTATTATCATTTTATCTAAATCAATAACTTGCTCTTGGACAAAGCTCCTCGACATCACCATTCAAGAGAACGATAATGTTGAGGCCCTTATTGCCCTTATCCCAATTAATTACGTTTAAAAAAAAAATAAAAAAAATGCAGAGAGCACAGTTCATACTTTTTTATTAGTCGTCTTTTCAATACTCACCCCTAGAAAGAGATGACTATGGCTAGAAAGCCATGTCATCCTTCACACAGTTTCTTTAGTCATCTCTCTCATTCCCTATTTCTCTTTCATTTCTTTTGTCTTCATTTAAATCATTAAAATCCTCTTCTAAATTACCTTTTTCTATTGTTCCAGGATCCAAAGCATCGCCAACAACAAGTTCCTGGTGGTGCTTGAGTTAGATGACGTCATCGAGACCGACGCGGGGCTGTACAAAGTTAAGGCTAAGAACAAGATGGGCGAGGTGGCCGCTTCCATCAACCTTAACTTCAGCCGTGAGTATTCTACTATTATCTGTATTATGATTTGCCTTATTATGTCTGTCTATATGAAATGTCCGACTATCTGAATATTGATAAATTAAGGGGAAATAATTTTAGCTTTGTTGATCTCTGCAATCAAGTCAAGTCCAATTGTTTCGTCTCCTGAAGTCTGCATTTGGGAATTTACTTTAATTTTGTTAGGACAATATTTCACCTACCTTCATTCCAATCTCCCATAATGGGCTTTTTCTTCATCCACCTGCAGATGTGGATGGAGAAAATGCCAATTATATATTATGGAAGTATTAAAAGAAAAATTAAATATGTTTCATAAAAATGAAGGGCGAAGGACGGGCGGTTAGAGGAACTGGCTCGTGTAATTAACGTTAAAAAAATGTTCATCTTCAGCCTAGTTTGAATAAATGATTTTTGATTTTGATTTTGACAACTTAGAAAAATATATTTGTTTATGACCACAACACCCGTGGCCTGTTTACCGACAAGTTCTCACTAGACTTCAAACAATGTCGAAACATTGGAACCAAACAAACCAACATCACGTCAAACAATGACACAAACATTTGTGACAATACACCCGTAACTCAATACTGGGCCAATAAAAATACTTTCGAAAATAACGGCATTAGTCATAGTCAGAAATAAATGTCTACGAAAAAATGTACTGTTGAATGTTAACCCACGCTCCGAGGTGTTGAGCCAAGCGTACGTTTGAGCATCACGTTGGCATCACGAATGTCAGCCGAAACTGTACTGACGACAATCGGCTGACGAAACTTTGGGTAGTGTAAACATGGCGACTGGAACGAGTTTACGCTTGTCGTAGATTTGAATTACATGATCATGTTGATGACAGCACATTTTAACGTTATGGGGTCGAACAAGATCTGGAATTGGTTGATTCGTTTAAAGATACACCGACTACTAGTCATCATCTAAACAAATAATATTGTAAGAAACTACGGTGACCAAGTTACAGGATTAAAAATAACTCAGTAATAAGTAAAGATATTGTATCAAACAATATAGTTCCATTCAAGAAAAAATGTATGCACACTTTATACTTCTCAAAAATAAAGTAATAAATCTGTCAAAAAAAGTAGAACAGTGAGGTTCATTTAAAAACTTATGCAAAAACGATAAATTCAGCAGACTTGTTTTGACAAAAATAAATGATTTATTGAAGAATCAACATGCACTTTTATACACAACCCTAAAGATATTTTTGTTAAAAGTACAAATATTTATGCACAAAACAAAAATATCTGAAGTAAAATTCAATATAGGATCTCCAAGAATTCCAAATCATTCTGTTTTTCATGAATATTTAAATTAAACTATTAATCTAAAACTAGAAGTAAATAGTATCAACACTAAAACTGATATATTTTAAGAATTATCACATCACTAAGAAATTATTTCAATGTTTATGTCTGGAAGATGTTTTGCGAACGGTAAACATTCGCTGAAATATCTGCTGAAATCGAATCTATATCAATAAACTTTGTTGCACTGTAATTTTACGATTCAAGTCATCTATCGAATGCAAGCAATGCTAAGACAGAAACATCTTTCGTAGAAATAAAGATACAGTCATTTCTACTCAACAACATTCTTATGTGGATCTATTAAAGAATGATGTTTTATTTTTCAGCCGCTGACGAAGAAAAACAGAAGTAAGTATCTTTTTAATGTATTTTGACACTTTCACCTTGTAACCTATTAAATATGCGCATGATTCGTCTTATTCTTATCATAGTTTAAACAGCTGGTTTCACAATCATTATTCTGATTTAGGTGTTTCTTGATTTTCCCACTACCATTTATCAATGGACCGATATCTTTTAGTGATTTCTTAACAAGTCTTTCGGCACAGTTACTGGCTCTAACAGATTCTGGCGACTAAAATCTTCAATCTCAATAGAAACAAGTACTCTTTCATCTTGCTAAGATATCTTATTTGTGGTTTCCAGACAAGTGGACGGTAAAGCGCCAACATTCGCGCGCAAACCCGCCATCCGGCAAGAAGACGATGGCAAGCGGCTAATATTCGAGTGCCGCATAGAGGCCGAACCCCTGCCCCAGGTCTCCTGGTTCCACGGTGGCGTGGAAGTCAAACCTGGTTCCAGGCATAAGGTCAGTTTCAATTAGAACCCTTATTTTAATATAAGTAAAAACAGGTGTAAGAAGCAAGCAAAATCTACTCAAGAGGAGATTCATAAATAACTCCATCCTAAAACGTAAATTTGTTGATGTTTCACAAACGATGTGGCATTTAATATCGTGGCTTGTATGTCCTGTTTGCTCATTTTTACTACAGGCACCAAACTCGCAGTCAAGTTCTGAATATACTCAATTAAGATTGCCATCGTCAAGCTGGAAGATCACATCAGATGATGTCATCACAGTCAAAACGTCGATGCACCATCAAACTGTTGATGATGTCAACAGTATTTGAACTGCATTTGTTTTCTTTTTCAAAGTTAGACATAAAAACGGCATATCAACATTTAGCATAAACAAATTGGGCTGTCCATCACCGCAGTTGTCCGTCATAATTCTTTAAAGATCATAATATTTGATTTCTGTTGAAATTAACATAATTGTATTTTGAAAATGATAAATTATTTTGAAACGGCATTACACAACAACTACGCGAGGCAACGAGAAAAAGTAAAACTGAAAGATACACGACTGATTCATGAAAGTGTACCTGAAAGTGTTTTTAAAAACCTGTTTAATGAAGTCATTGATGAAAACATCACAGATGAAGACGTAGAAAAGAAACAAAATACCGAAGATGACATTATAAAGAAAGTAAAAATAAAACTAGCTATTAAAGATGTCCTAGTTTTAAATAGTACTCAGAAATGGCCTTGACCCCGTTTTAGTTGGCCGTTGACGATACCAGGTGTCAACTGTCTGGCTCGATGACCTTTCATCTTAAACATTTATTAATAACATCCATTTGACAAGTTTATGCAATGGGACATAGGGCATTAAAAAAATTGTGCAGATTTAGATGAAAATGTTGATGAATAATGCAACACATTCATCAACAAAATTATGAATGAAGGTCTGTCACTTAATATAATGTGTTTTGGCAAGTCAAAGCAGAATCTTGGATCATCATTTCCAATTTCAACACTAGCTTTAGGTTTCAATGAAATTAAATTTTCACATGTAGCAAAGATTACCAGATTTTGACGATGAATACACATATTTTACCAATTTCACGGATATTTTTTTCAACTCTTCATTTCTACTTCAACAGCTTACAGTAAGCAAGGAAGCTAAATCCTACTATGCATCACTGGAGATCAACAACGTAACCGTGGAAGATGCTGGCAAGTACAGGGTTACGGCCAAGAACGAACTCGGCGAAAGTAATGCCACTATCAGCTTGAACTTCGATAGTAAGTAACCCTCAAGTTTATTCCAAACTATGTTAGAATAAGTCGGGAAGTATTTAAAATTGGCTTCAACTTTAAACGAGAACAAAAGAAAGAAAAATATATAATTGGCGGAGAAAAAAAAAACGAAAATGCAGCGATGTATTCCTAAAATGACGCTTAATATTGTTTAACCAAAGCTATTTTATTGTGTGTATCTAATCCTTTACATGTATTAGTTGTAATATGTCTGATTATAAACGTAGATATTGCAGCAAAGCTTGTATAATCATCAACTAATTCCTTCAGAATTTCAGTTACTCTACATAATACACTAGAAAATGTCGTTGTACCTAATTGGTTATTATGTATTACAGATTAAGATGTTTTCTTAATTCTAATTCGATCTATAAATTCTCATAATACACACTGACACACGATACACACTAAACATTCACTTATCTATTATTATCACACACTCTACACCATACACTATTGCACTTATAATCAAATTGATATTATTAATTACTATTATATTACTTATTCTTATATCTTTATCACCATCATGTTTCTTATCTCACTACTATTGCAACTATGCTTTAATTAACACTAATACACCCTCGCAAATATTTTTGTAGATAGCAATAATGTTGCAGACTCTTCGCTTTAGCAATTGCACAATTAACACAATAACTCAAGCAACTGTCATGCGTACTGTTTGTCAGAATGAGACTTAGAATGGAAAATATTATACACGTATAATCCAAATTTTTATTTATTTATGTATTCTATTCGATTATTTATCATTTATCTATTTTCTTATACATCCCTCGATTAACTCTGAATGAGCCTGCGTTGCGTATCTTAATACACTAGAAAAGAAAACATCTTAAATCTGATAACAAACGTGTAAAGGCAGCTGCAAATCTTCGTCAAAACAAAAATTGGTGAACAATCTAATAATGTGTGCATTGATAAACTAGGCGACGAAGCGCCCGTGCCTGAGGACTTTATCAAACCGACATTTACGGAGAGACCAGTCATCAGGCAATCGGATGATGGTACCAAAATCTCATTCGAATGTCGATGTGTTGGCAAACCGAAACCAACCATCACATGGTAAGAAACTACACAACACATTATCTAATGTGATTTGAAACATAAAAATCGGTTTTAACAATAGCACTCAATGATACAGGTACCATGGAAAAAAGATGGTAAAAGAAAGTAGTAGATATAAAATTACGTTAGAAGAGGACCAAACATTATATCATATGGCGCGACTCGAAATCTTAGGCGTTGAGAATTCGGACAAAGGAGAATACCGGGCTGTAGCGAAAAACAAACATGGTGAAGGCGTAGCAAAAATAAATCTAAACTTCGAAGGCGGAGATAAACCAAAGTAAGGAGACACACACAAAATTAGTTCATTTATGTTATGCGTAAGAGTTAGGGCTGGTATTTAAACATTTTGTCTTTTAAACAGAATACCCGACGGTAAAGCACCGAGATTCCCTAAAAAGCCAACCATTAGACAGGAAGGCGAAGTACTTATTATGGAATGTATATTAGAAGCATACCCAGTTCCAGACATCACGTGGTTCCACGGAGATAAAGAAATTAGGGATGGTGCTAAAATGAAGATGTCCAGGAAATCCACCGGAAAAGATACATTTAATTTGACGTTAGAAATTTTAGGCCCCACGCGGGAAGATGGGGGCAATTATAGGTGTAACGCCTTCAACTTGTTTGGCGAGAGCAATGCCAATATTGCTCTCAATTTCCAAGGTAAAACAGGATAATCATGCCTTCATTTTTTATTTTAGAATGTACGCATACAGTAGCAATAGCATGTGAAGCTTTAAGCTTTCGGGCCGCATGAAATTGTGATCGGTACTCTGTGTTATAATAAAATATTCACATTTCTCAGGTGGGGATGACGAAAATGGTTTCGCACCATCATTCGTGGAGAAACCCCGAATCATTCCCAACGAGGATGGCACACTCATCACAATGCGTTGCGTGTGCAAAGCGAAGCCGGCGGCCGAAGTCACGTGGTACAGAGGCACGACCGTCATCAAGGCTAGTAGTAAAATCGAAATCAGATCATCCGAAATGGGTGAAGACGTATATGAGTTAACATTGCTTTTGACAAACCCGACGGCAGCGGATGGTGGCTCTTACCGCTGTCACGTCAAGAATGAATATGGCGAAAGCAACGCTAATCTCAATCTGAACATTGAGGCTGAACCAGAACCGGAAGGTGAAGGCCCGACGTTCGTTGAAAAGCCAACGATTACGTCAAAGGATAATGGCAAATTAGTTATAATGGGATGCAAGGTCAAAGCTAGCCCGAGACCGACGATCGTGTGGTACCACGAAGGTAAAGAAATCAGGGACTCGTCGAAAATTAAGACCAGGGTCGAGGTCTACGAAGACGTATACACAATCATATTGGAACTAATCGATCCTGGTATTGAAGACTCCGGATTGTATAAATGCAACATTAAAAATGAACTTGGAGAGCTCAATGCGAATCTTACGCTCAATATTGAAAGTAAGTAAACGATGACTCCTGATATATTTTGATGAATTCCCAGATTATTGTAATTTTAATATCTAGTATTGCAGTGAATGTAAAATAATATCTTACTAATATCAAAAATGTTTTCTCCACAGTCATTCCAGTTATCAAAGAGAAACCAAAGATCATTAAGATAGTTAAGAAGAAGACTGTTATTGTTGAATGTAAAGTATTAAGTAAATTTGCACCTGCATGCACATGGTTCAAGGAGAGTACCGCCGTCAAAGAGGGCGCCAGGCACACTGTGCTTATTGAGCCTAGTAGAGAGGTAAGAAAAAGATTTATAACAGTTGAAATTATTTTTAAATGAATCATCATATTAAATAGATTTAATTTTTCAGCCAAAAGTTGTAATATTAAAATTCTCATGATTGTTTTACAGGGCGAATTTACAGTCAAATTGGAAATCTCAAACGTTTCACAAATAGACAAAGGGTCGTACAAGCTGGTCGCTAGGAACGAGAAGGGAGAGGCGACATCACAGCTGGTCGAAATCACAGATATACCCGAGGAGAAGGGTGACAAACCTACCATCATCAAACATCTTAGAAGCTTGGTAAGTTTTACTACCTTTGATTCACACTAGCCCTGGATCGAAAGAGCTGGAAGTTATGGCGAGAGACCTTTGCCCAACAGTAGGATGAAACAGGCTAACAGCAAGAAATTAAATGGAAACTGCTTGAAGTTATAAAGATCATGCATATCTTTAAGGCATATCCTTTGTTTTGAACGAGTTTTAAAACTCAAGAGTTAAAGTGAAAATAAAGTCCCACATCAATTCTCTTATCTACAGATTTTGCTTAAATCCTTACTCAAACATCGTTTAAACGCTTTTACAGGCCCGCAAAGAAAACGAGGAAGCCGAATTTGTGGCAGTCCTGAAGACCTCAGACCAGTCGTGCAGATGCACTTGGTACAAGAACTCGACGGTCATCAGGGAATCCTCGGAGGTCAACACAACGTTCGATGGCACCAACGCAAGACTCATCATCAGGAAGGTGTCAACCAAATATGTCGCCAACTACAGAGTGGTGATCAAGAACGAATTCGGTGAAGACGAGTCTAGTGCTGACTTGACTATCGTCGAAGAAAAGGTATCTATTGCCACTTTTTACCGTACCCTTGTTTAACTGTATTCGTCTCAGCTTTAAAGTTAGCAAAATCTAAATTTTCACACAGAACAATATCAGAGGCAAACTGTGAATATCGTGGTTTATTACAGACCTACCCAGATCTCACCTCTTGTCTTACTTTCTGTATAATTCTATTTGCACTTTGAGGGACATGTCCAACGCTACTGAAAAATCACTATTGACGTGACCAAATTCTTGTCTGAACTCAAATACTTTTTTTGTCGCCATGGCGAGAAAGAAGCTCCGAGTTTCACAAATCAATCAATATTGTAATCCAATAAAACACTTGAAAACTTCCCGTTCGTAACAAATTGATATAAATTTGTTGACACAATAATTTCAGAAAAAGAAAAAGGAGGAAGAAGAAGATGAAGAGACGACTGTTATCGAGGAGTCTGAGGAGGAGATGTCGATCGTGGAGGACAAGTCCGTGATCGAAGAGAATCACGTCGAAGAGAAGAAGAAGGTAAGATTAATTAGTTGTGTTTTAGCTTTTATTAAACCGAAGTTGTTAAACAACGTGTCAACAATCACTAGTGGTACAATAATCTCATTGAATACTACTTATATTAGGATTTCAGTAGATATTGCTACATAGCCTAGCCAATGAGGTTGTAGTACCGCTGTTTATGGTATCAAAAATGTTAGCTTACTGATAACTGTCCCATAAAACTGCAATAAACTGAAAATGTATGTATATTTTCTAAAAGGAGGAAGAAAAGAAATCCTCAATGAGAAAGACGTCAAAGAAAGAAGAAGTCAAGGTAGAAGAAAAGAAAGAAGAAGTCACAATTGAGTCAAAGAAAACTGAATCTAAGGCCGAGGCCAAGAAGGTTGAATCTAAGATTCAGGAAACCAAAAAGGCTGAAGTCGAAGCTGAGGAAACTAAAAAGATATTCGAGAAGAGACTTTCTAAATCTGAAGAAGAAAAGAAAGCTCTTCTGGAGAAACTTGAGAAGAAGAAACCTGAACCTGAACCGGAAAAGAAAATTGAAGGCATTCCAAAACTTAGGTCCGTCAAGCCTAAGGAAGAACCAGTTGAGGAAAAGAAAGAAGATACTAAAAAGAAAACTGAAGAAAAGAAAAAGGTTGTCAAAAAGAAGGTCGTTGCTACTAAAAAGGAGGAGGTAAGTGTGGTGGTGTTTGTTTATTGAGCTATGTAAAAAGCTTCTACGACTAGTAAAAATGTATATAACTACTTGTCTAAAGTAGAAACTGTTCTAAAAAAATGTAAGGTGCTAAACTTATTAGTTGTATATTATGATTTTAGATCATAATTTTGTTTCATAATCGCAAGCATATGGAAGTAATTAATTTGTAGAAACCAATTTAAGAGACTAGCTATATTCCTCAAAATCGTCTACTTACAAAATAGTTTCTTTTACTAGTTAAGTAAATGATTGTGGGAAAAATTGCTACACGTCAAAATTAAAGCCATTAAAAAAATATAAAGCTAGGATTCCGACTTCCATTTGGTTGACCTTCTTCAAAATCTTGTCATTAAAAAACCTATTTCAAATATATAAAAACAAGTGTTAATATAGCGTCTTCAGATTGTGATAACTCATTTTCTTTGTCGTGTGTGTTGTGATAACTAGATGTGCTAAAATTTCTTTGGATATAGGACGTTCTCGACTTCGTCGACGATTACGAGAGGCCTGTTTTGGAGAAATATGAAAAGTTTACACCGACGCCGCTTGATAAAAAAGCTAAAGAGGAAATCACACCAAAGGTAAACACATTACACTGTACACACACATACACTCTCATTTTTAATATAAATAATATAAAATGCATTTAGTAGGAAATAATAATGAATTTAGAAATAATAGAAGTGGATATATTTAGGGTAAACGCGCATCTATTGCTGAAAGCGTTAAAAGTGAACAAGACAGTGAGGAGGAACCCTCAATAGCAGCGCCAGTGCCGGAGAAAAAGTCTAAAGTCGAAACTACTAAGGTATACAATGATATTCATTACAAGTTTAGCATTTTGCAAATACATGATTTAACTGTATGAAGGGTGTATAAAGACGTTTATTGAGCCCAAGAGTCACCAGTTTTTCTCGACATTGTTTTAATTTTCGTTTTACTGTTTATTAAGACATTTTTGTTTTTAAAACAAGTTAAATGATATAACTTAACTTGGAAAACCCCGATGACCTCAGTAGTGTTGTGCTCCTTTATGCATAATGTTTTGCGTGCATTGCATTGCACACTACTGAAAAGAGTGTTATTTTTGTACATTATTGCTTAATTTAACACACAGAATGCGTAGATGAGAGCTATGTAATAGGTCTTTTTACACCCTGTATTTGTTTCTACATAAAAATCAAAATAAGGAAATAAAAACACTAATTAAAATATTGCGGGCTGTAAACTAGGTTGAAGAAGAAAAGACTGAATCAAGGCGGCTTAGTATCAAGAAGGGTATACCTAAACCAGAGGAACCCGTTGATGAGTTATCGAAAGTTAAACTCGGAAAGGCTCCAATTAAACAGGAAGAAACCAAACTCGAAGAACCACAGGTTGCTAAGACCAAAAAACCAGTTAAGAAGGTAATATCACAAAAATAAAAGCTACACTAATACCTTATGTAATTTTAAAACAATAATAAATAACGTAACATTTTTCTAAAGCCGGGTGAACAAGCCGAGTTTGTGGATGATTACGAAAGGCCAGATCTTGAAAAATACGACAAAATGACACCAACCCCCAGCGATAGGACTAAAAAACAAAACGGGGTTGAGGAGGTATAAACACATGATTTATTTTATTGAATTAGCATAATACTCCTATCATTTAAATTGCTTTTAAAAACTAGGACACGTTAAGGAATAGAACTTTAAAATAATAATTCTTATAGGCTGCACCCGAATTTGTCGATGATTATGAAAAACCAGAACTTGAGAAATATGAAAAAGTTACACCTACACCTAAGGACAAACGTCGTCCTAGCGATACTCAGGTAAAACATGAATTACTTGACTGAATTAATTGAGTCTTAGAATGTAAAAGATAGGAAAACTAATAAAATACATTTTCAATAGGATGATGTAGACATGATGAAGGGTAAAATCAAACCAAAAGAAAAAGAAGCAGAGCCCGAAGTGCCTACACTCCGCAAACGACCTGTCCCTAAGGACAAGGTAAAAAATAAATACATAATAATATTTAATTTAAAAACTATTTGCGAAGTGTAGGACCCTAAAAATAATAACGCATTTTCATAATAGGAGGAGGAGAAAAAGCCAGAGGAGAAGCCAAAGGCTAAACCAAAGAAAAAGGACGAACCCGAAGCTAAAAAGCGTCCTTCTCTTAAAGAGAAAGAGGTACACATACATACATTCACTAATAACACATTATACCTTTATACTTAACAGTTTGGTAGCTCCAGATAACGAGTTTGAAAGCTGCGAAAAATCTATTAAACATAACAAAACACTAAATTTCACAGAACGCAACGTAAAAGAAACACGCTATAATCCTCTATCGCGGCGAACATTTTTTCAGCAATTTTTCAGTTCTTGAATTTTAAATAGCCGTTAACAGTAAGTAAGCTTTGGCATGCATGGCAAAAACTGTGAAAGCTTCGCTTCTCTATGTTTTATGTGTAATTTTATGATTCTAAGATATTTACAGCGTTCCTGCTTGGAAAATTCGATGGTAATTTTTAGTCTCCAATTGAATTTGTGTTAGGTCTATTCGGAAATTCACTCAAAATTACAAATACCACTGAACATAGAATTGAACAACATATGTCTAATTTTCTTCTCTATTCTGTGCTTCTTTTACTAATGTTTAATATTTTCTTGTACACAATACTCATACAAATTCAACAATTTAAAGGTCGCTGTTGAAGAATTTGTCGACGATTACGAGAGGCCGGTTCTCGAGAAATACGAGAAATTCACGCCTACACCAATTGAGAAAAAGAAGAAGGTACACTTTTACACCACTCTAGCTTCGCTTGAACACACTTGCTATTATTAAACTAATATATTTACTGATGAAATAAAATCATCCATATAGGAAGACAAAAAACCTGAACCTGAGGAGGAAGTACCTTCAGCTACGGCTACAGCTAGACGCCGATCTGTTAAAGACAAAGATAAGCCAGAGGTAGGACATACTCCAAACAAACACATTAACATTGCTTAAATGGAAACATTATACTGACTTTAACATAACATTTGTTTAGCCAATGGACGTTGACGAAAGCGTCAGCTTGTCCAAACCGAAGACACCAGCTAAACCAGGCCAAGAACCTGAAGACGTATCGCTCACACATAAGACACCCGCTGATATTAAACCTACGGTTCGTACATTTATATTCAAACACGTTAATTTTAAAAGACATACTATCCATTACACTCAATGCTAATAATTGTGAATACTATCTAGGAAGGAGAAGCTGAAGCTAAACTCAGTGTTAAGAAACCAGAAGTGGTTGATGAAAAGACCATTAAGAGACCTACACCTAAAGGCAAAGAGGAACCGAAGGTACGATTGAAAGGATTTTAGATTAAATCACACATGACACACTCTTTACATCTAAATTGTGTCGAAACTATTACTTGTATTTTCTGTCCTTATTGTGTAAAAAGTTACAATTCATCATTTTCCGTCTATTCTATGTATCTAGGCTAAAAATCTTCAAATTCTAAATACTTCGCAGACCACATCCGACCGAATCAACACTAATATACCACCATTATCCGCTGATAATGGTGCACCTACAGTTTTAAAACGAGTATTAATTCTTGATAAGGTACAGGAGTAGATTGCAAGTTGCAACATAGAAATAGAAATCAATAGCACTGTTTTATTAAAAACACGAATTTGGATTTTAAGTTAAGATGCACACAACACAATATCACAGAACACATTTTATTTTTTATTAACACCTAGATGAACACTTGAAATGTTTTTTTAGAATGAACTGATTTTATCACTACCAAAGTACACAACATTTGTATTCTTGCTGTAAGCAAAATACCTTCAATTTAGAACAATTTTGAGGGAAGTGATAGGATCGGTCTCATGACATGTCACTTTATTTTACACTAACTTGACTTTGTGATGTATAATACAAATGTGTTTGGGGGTTAGGGAGAGGACACTGAGGAGGCTGTGAGCCTAACCAAGCCTCGCACTAAGACAAGCACAACCGCTCCTGAAGAGGCACAACTTACACAAAAGACACCTAAGAAAAAGTTAACGGTACAGTCACTTCTAGTTATCTTTTTAATTATCTCAGTTCAACAGAAAGCATATTTTGCTCTATACTACTGTTTTGTTTTAAATTTACAAGTAAATTGTTTAATTTTAATGAAATACCAATAAGTTCTAATGTTATAATAAAATATTTTGTAACATTGATGTATCCACAACTGGTGAAATTAATCCAAATGTTAAAATGCAATAATATAAATATCCATAGGAGGGTACAGAAGCAGCACAGTTGAAAGTCAAAAAGCCAGCTGTACTTAAAAAGGATAATGAAGACGAGGATCAGGTAGAGAGGAAAACGCTTAAGTGCTGCAATGTATACAGACTACTGAAACTGTTGTTGTAGCCACTGAAGTAGATCTAGACAATCATGCTGAGATAGTTAGAAAAACAAACACTAATGTTTTGTAGTTAGTCTAATACAATGGATCTCTCTCTTGATCGATTCACGTGACACTACACCTACTATGAGACAATGATTGTAGCGTTACGTTCTTCATATAACAATACGTCCATCTTTTTTTGTAAATAAAACAAAACAAGCTGAGTAAACGAAATTACTTCAGCACAATCACTTTCAGCCATTTAAGCGAGGTTAAGAGAAAGTCCACTGTTTAGCATGCTAGTTATTCCACGGTTTTCTACAAAGTATCAACACACTAATGCAATAGTAGCACCTCAAACTGCGCTTTCAATGTAGAATATCCATTAAACCTTGATTAATTCCCTAGGACCCAATCGTTGTAAAGGGTGGTAAATTTGAAAAGCCCCAGCTCAAGAAAACTGTTAAGAAGACAACAGAACAGCCCAAAAAAGCTGTATACAGCGAAAGAGAGAAAGACTCTGATGACGACGCGTTAATATTCGTTCCAAACGACCTTTCTAAAAAAGCTGTATACGGTGGAAAAGAGAATGATGACGACGGGGTAAAATTTGTTTCAAACGTTGTACTAAGTGACGTCCACTTTCTATCTCTTTCTCTGTCTGTCTGCATTCTATTACACTTCTTGTCTTGTCCAGTTTCAAGCACAATCTTTGTTGCGTCCACCACTAATCACAACTGCACATACCTGTTGGCACAAACCTTACTACACCCTGTTCTAGATTCTGAAGAGTTTCATGGGTTCTACGTCGTTCATACAGGTTTGGTTGCAAGTCGCATGCTGCTTGTATTACGCTTTACATGTATTTAGTTTCTTTTTCAGGTTTATGTTTATCAATACGTTTGCTGCTCCGGAGTCATCTTTGGACGAGGCCATAAAGTTGTTTTTGCCTTGTTCAAGATGTAGTTGATTAAGTTTTTTAATGCACTAGTTCAACACAACACTTGGTTATCGTAATTTCACATTGCACTAGTCAAAAATATTTAGTAATGCATGCAGCAAACGTATTACCTACACATTTCTTCTTATATGTTACATGTTTAATGTTGAATGTCTCTTTATTTTGAGCAAATGTTTACAAAAAAGAATATAACTAAAGGGAGAAAAAGGTACTAACTTCAAGGGAGTAGCATCAAACTTAAAGGGCGAAAAATATATCCAAAAGATACCTCACCAAGAAAATAATACAAATTCTAAACGATTACAGATTGAACTCGACTTTGTCGATGATTACGAAAGACCAGTACTTGAGAAGTACGAAAAGATTTCACCAACTCCCACTGTTCGGGAGAAGAAAGAAAAGGAAGCAACTAAGGTAAAGATTATAATTAAAATATACTTGAAAGCTTTTTTACATTGATCCAGTCAAACAAAACACAGCTGGAATTTAAAGATACTAGATCCAGCATCTAGTATCTAGCGCGAGATTGAAATAGAGCAGTCACTTATGTCAATTGAGTGCTACTGGGCTAAAACACTTCACTGAAATACTGGATCAATGTAAATCACACTCGCCTTTAATAACAAAAATATAATTGTAAGACGATAACATCCAATGAGATGAAGAAAAGAAAGATAAATTAAAAGAATATTTAAACAAAACAGGTGACGATGATCGCCCAACAGGCGCAGCGTCTTGAAGTGAAGGTATAAAAGAGATGTGATGAGTTTGAACCCTGTCAATGTGATTCACTTTGTATTTACCACCATAGCCATACATCACATACAAATTATTAATCACTTTACTACAAACTAATAATTTTATCAACGATAGAAATTAAATATAAGACGGTTTTGATTTTTCCCGTCGGCCCCACCAGTGGGTGGGTCCATGGCAGTGGGGTCAACGGGAATACACCGGAAAATTGAGCATGCTGTCGGATTTGCAACGTCTCAGCTCAAATTCTCTTACGACAATGTCGTTATAGTCTCGGGAAGTGAAAATATCTAGTAAAATTTTGTCTATATCATAGATATATTTAATTCATTCATTACATGTATTGTTACGTAATTTCAAAACATCTTGTTAAGTTTTTCTGACTTTTCCACTATTTAAAATCTACAACACATTCACACGGTGGTAAAGCATTCAAATGTAATTTAACCCGTTTTATGCTCCATTATTTTACAGCAATTATGTTAACAAATCCATGGAATTATTGTGACCCCATTTTGAACCCATTTATCGTCACCCCAACTGTATATATCTTTTTGAAAATCCTCTGTTTATCCATGTGTCTTTATTATATCATTTGTACCTGTACATATATCGTCGTGTGATGAATAGCTTCCTCGGTTATTTCTGTGCTAATTTGAAATGTCGTTTTTGTTTCCTTTAGACCGAAAGCCGAAGGACATCGTTCCAAAGCGAGGTTTGTAAAATGTGTACTTAGCTGCTTAAAGCTGATTTATTATAGACAAAACTGCTAGTATAGAAATACCGTCTTATGAAGATCTGCTTTGTGTGCTGGAAACACAAAAATGTTTTGAACCATACAATTCTGATTTACTTTTTGTGCTGTAGGTCAAAGAGGAGAAATCAGAGAGCCGTAGAAGCTCCATCATCGAAAACAAAGCTGTTAAGGTGAGAAATGAATAAAAGCTTACATTTAATATAAAAATATTAAAAACACACATAAGCAAGAGTGGAAGAATACGGGAAAAGATCTTTGCCCAACTGTGAGACAGTACTGGTTGACAAAAAAAAAATAGGATAAAACTAAATTACAAAACTCATAATACAGCAAATTAGAATGTTTCAATTTGATTAAATCCCAAGTTCCAAGTAAAAGATATCGTCCATGTATACAAACATATTATTTTTCATCCAATAGCTTACAAAGGAAACTGCTGAAAGCAGAAAGTCTTCGATTTCTTCAGTGGCTGAACAACAAGAAACTACAGCTGCAACTGCTTTGAAAAAGACTGCCCAAAAGGTAAGTCCATTTGATAGATTTAAAAACTATTATTTATATGGATTCTGAGAAGATAACCGGAAACCAAAGAAAATATAAGTAACGAAAAAACGAAGTTAAACTCACAGGTGTTCTTCTTAGAATTCATATTATAACAGTAGGTAGGCCAAACCCAAGCAATCGAGCTATTTCCAAAGTACCTATAGTTTTATTTTTGAGTTTGAAGTTCAAGTAGATATCGATAGACCCCGAGTGTCTTAAAAATCTACATAAGGCTGAATCTCCAATGCTTTTAGAAGAACAAAGCCATTAGTTAAGCGAAAATCCTAAGCTTTAGTAGCTAGATGAGCGAATGGAGTTGATTATAGATATACTGCAATTTGCCTTTCCAACAAAATTTGAATTGAACTTAATTCCATGTAGACTTCAACAAATCATCCGTTGAATACAAAAAACATATACAGTAGTAGTATGTATGTGAAGTATGGATTGAATTGGCTTTGTACAAAACAGTACCCAGGATTTATTGTAAAAGCAACCCCTATTCACGCTTATTCATAAATCCCCCATTAACTTGTTATTTTAGAGTACATTAAAGGCGGCAGAAACAGCTCAATTGGAACAAATCAAACTCAAGGTAAGTTTCATGTCAAAAACCATGCATGTCCATAGAAAAACAATATAAGTTCAAAACTATGGAAAACATAAATGTCATTGACTTTTCTTTTGTATATACAAATCTTTTTTTTAAAACTTCAAACGATCAACAGACGATTGTTTGATTACTGTGTGTCAGTAAATAACTACGTGGACAATAACATAATTGTATAAATTGATGTTGTAACTACATTACGAAGGGACGTCGACATGAACTCGTGCAAGATACTGAACGATTTATTTTTGTAAATAGGATGTGAAAGAAAAGGTAGAAGATACGGTAACTACAGATAAGCCTTCAGATAAAACATATCCGTGGCGACCTACGAAAACAGACACACAGGTATATACACATACACTCACACATATACACACCAATACATTTTAAAAACAAATATACTGATAATTATAATTGCGTGTAATAGGAACCTACTGAGAAAGTGGAACCGAAACGTAAGGAAAGCTTAGACCGGCCAACAGAAACTACAGTACCGAAACGTCGTGAAAACGATACTGAGGTATATCAATTTATATAAATGTCATATTAAACTTAAAATCAATGTTTTCGAGTCAATAAATACTAATTAGAAGGTTATTACTCAGGATACTGAAGATGTTGAGGAAATTGAGGAAAAGACTGAGATAAAACGTAAGGTTTCTATCGATAAGCCTAAAGAACCTCAACCTAGACGACGACCCAGCAAGCCTGATGAGGTAGACGTCATTTACAATTTTAAATTTGTGTATCTTCTACAAAATACTCTTATCTTACATGTTACACAACTTACAGTAGACATTTACAAAAATCTCTATAATACTCTAGTAATACTGCTGGTTTAGAACGAGATAGTTTATTTTATGAAACACAAAATCATTGCATATCTATCCAATTTAATGACACTTTAATTATACACGAAACAGGATAAAGAAAAGAAAAAGACAAAGACAGAAACCGTTGAAAAGACTGAAAGTAAACGTAAAACGTCTATTGATAGACCTACAGAACCTACTTATCCTTGGAGGAAACCAAGTAACGCTGATGATGAGGTAGACCATTACATAGTTTTGAATATTCTTTTTTAATTTAAATCAATTCTGGTTTTTATAATAACCATAAAATGTTTTTTAAACAGAATAAAGAAAATATTGAAGTAACAGAAACCAAAACTAAAAGAAAGGTTTCAATTGATCGTCCTACTGAACCCACTTTCCCTTGGCGTAAGCCCAGTGAAGACGATGAGGTATTCAATCTTTTTCACAAAAATAACTATCTTAAAGCAATTATTAATAAATCAAAACCTAATAATGATCATTTTGAACAGGATCAAGTAGATACACAAACAACAGAAGTTAAGAGAAAAGTTTCCATTGATAGACCAACGGAGCCGACATATCCTTGGCGTCGACCTAGCCATGTTGACGAGGTAGATAGAATTTTCAAACATTTCATTATAGTATTTCAAGACGGTTATAATTTCTACTATTAATAATAACGATCGTTATGAACAGGACGAGAAACTTCCAATGGAGATAGACGATGAGCCATTCGTACCAAGACGAAGGGTATCTGTTGATAGACCAACAGAGCCAACATACCCTTGGCGCAAACCTAGTCTTGATGTAGAGGTAGTAATTTAATAATATTGATGATATAGTTATTTCTTTAAAAAAAGGTGATCTTAAAAATATGTATGACTATTTCTAACAGGAAATTGTTATACCTGAAACTCCTGAAGAAACGAAAAAACCAGTAGAAGAACCTAAAGAATCTGCTTATCCTTGGCGCAAGTCAAGTAACGTTGAAGAGGTACATTTTTTAATAGTCAATATAAACAGAAATATAGATTTGTCTTAACTTTGTTGTTTACAATAAATTATAATTTTCCTAACAGGGTACAAAAGAGGTTAAAGAACCAGAAAAGCCTATAGATAATTTATTGACGGATAAACCAAAGGATTCTGAGTATCCTTGGCGTAGACCGAGCAAAACCGAGGTATAAATAACGTTTTAAAAACTTCTATTGATACACTATAAAATTTCCCAGAATACGCAATACTGATAATAATATTAATTTAATAGGAACCTGCGACTAAAAAACCAGAGCCAGAGCCGACCAAAGTCGCTCCAAAGGTAGTTTTCACAATAAAATACTTGAAATACACATTACACAAAGTTACGAATATAACTTAACTTTCATTTACTTCACATTATTAGGAACCCGAGGATACACAGAAAACACCAATAGACAAACAATTGAAACCGACACAAACACCTTTCTTCATGAGAAAGAAGGCTAGTTTAGAGGTAGGTATCCTCCACATTAGGCTAGGGACAAATCTGAACGAAGAAACGCAGCTAATTGTCGCAGGTGTAGTTCCACTTCATTGTGGCTCAAAGCATTTATTTTAAATAGAACAGTTACAGCTTTGAATTATTGTCAAAATGTATTAGACAACAGTCCCTTCAAAAAACAATAATCGTGAAAATATTTTTAATTGCAATTAAAAATGTTCTGAAATTGCCATACATAGACGAATAAAAACCGCGATCGGTGTCAGTGAAATTACATGCTCGATTCTCGTTGCGTTTTTTTATAGTTAGATTTGCCTCTAGCCTCACCATACACAACAGACTCTACACTACAAACACACACATCAAAGACTTCAATTTAGTGGTGAAAGTTCTTCAAATAGTTCAGTAAATAATTAATTAAAAAATATTTTCTAGGAACCTCCTCCATTCTTAAAGAAACGGACGAATTCTATTGTAGAAACTACAAAGGAGAATATTACAGAGATACAGGTATACGATTCATCACATTTTTAACGAATGTAAAATGATAGATATGAGAGCTAATTTCTTATTTATTATCATTTATTAGGAACCTGAAATAACTAAAAGGAAACCCTCTCAACCTACAATTGAAACAGTTAAGGATAAACCAAAGGTAGTTTGTATTAATATTTCAATTTTATTGCTATTCATTTGACAATAGGCATAAAACTAGTCAAACTCTGAAGTTTAAGATTATAATCAAACACTTTGAAACTATTTCTTAGGAACCTGAACCTCTAAAGGAGCTATCTGAGCCTAATGTAGAACCTATCAGAAATGGTGCACAGAAATCAAAGGTAGACCAGACCACCTTTTCAATATTTTATCGTTATCTAGTTTTACATACCGAAATTAAATAATGAATTTTAAACTATTATAGGCACCTGAAATTTCTAAAAAGACTCTCCCGGAACCTACTGAGGAACTCATGAAAAATGTAATACAAAAACCAAAGGTATCAAATATTCAGATTAAAGCTAAAATTAAATGTTATTCTTAATTTTAAAAAGACTTTGGAATTAATAAAATTACTGTTCTTTAGGAACTTGAAGTATCTAGAGTAACTATTGAAGCTAAAGAACAACCTAGTGAAGAAGTTTCTCGGAAACTTAAGGTATTGAAATAATAAATGTAGTTGTATTACTTCTATTATGATTATCAAATTGTTGTAAACTAAAGAATATTATTTTGTTAGGAGGATGAACCTAAAGTAGAGAAACCACTAGTCATACCCACTATAACAGAAACACTATACCCATGGAGAAAACAACACTTAGAGGTAATACACAAAGATACCAACACTCACACATACTCACACACACACGCACACAACAACAAATACTGCACAGAACTCACAAACAATAAAATCTATTAAAAAACAAAATGAAAAACTCACATTCTGCAGTCCGTAAATTGTTGACTAAATCATCAGGTACCAACACTCATGACTCCGGAACCGGAAAAGACAGACGAACCGCCGGTGGTTCCCTTCTCTTGGCAAGTCATTCCTGAAATACCACAGGTAGAAATTAAAACATTAGTAAATGAAGTATTAGAGAAGAAATAAATAGGTAGTAAAACTAAATATTTTAATAATCAGGCCGAACAAACACCAGAGCTAGAAGACAAATATACACCAACGTTACTCGAAACACCAGAGCAGACTGCTCCTTGGCGAAGGGCTAAGTCCCCTCAGGTACACACACAGCCATCAACACCTCTTCATCGCTTAAACAGACACGCACACACATTCATAAAAACGCACAGGATTTTGCATACTCTGATTGGCCATTTGAGTTCAAAATTAGATGACGGATTTTAGTAACAACCGAAATTTTCCAATGAATGAAGAATTTGAAAATATAGTTGTTACGAAATTCGTTATCAAAACGCTTGCAAAATTTGTAAACATCGTACGGTCGCCATTAATAAAATTTACTGTATAGGCTGAATCGACTGAAGGCAATGATGAAAGTATACCAGCCACATTTGAATTACCACAGCCCGCTTATAGCAGCAGACCTCAATCGCCTGAAGAGGTATACATAAGCACCCACAGTGTTATTGCACAAGAAATTTGCACAAATGCACCAGTATTTTAATTACAGGAGTGGTAGAGCACCGGCACATTTGCACAAGCACCTAGATAGCCTCTTCGAAAATTGCACAATATCTATCTCTCAATAGACTCTATTAGTAGACGTAGTTGCACTGTATTGTAGTTCCTTTGTATTTGTAGTCGTTATAGAAACACTATTTTTATCTAGATTTAATTTAGATAATTTAGACCAGCGGTTTTTTTGTAAACTATGTAAATATAGATGCACATACTAGTTTAGTATAATACGTTGTAAAGCGATGTTTGCTAGTATTAATAAAACACTTTTACTACTTTTAATGTCTGAATGCATGTTGTAGTTTTCTCACATTTCCTGCTTCTGCTTTTGCTTATTAATCAATACACAATTTCAAATGTATAAATAAATTATGTGTAATTTAAAGGTTTTCAGTGTAAGGGTAAGTATGAATGTAAGTATGCAAAGGTTTTATTTTTAACAACATCTTTTCCCACTAGAAAAACATAAACATTATAGTAAGATATACTACAACAATTTAGTCCAGTAATAAAAAAATATACACAAAAAACTATTAATATTTCTTGCACACAAGTCCTCTCTGATAAAAACATAAAATTCAAACTTTCAGCAACGTAAGTACTGACAATTTAGATATCGATGTTAAACAACCATTCGACTTACAGAAAGTGGCAGTCAAAGAAGAAAAGATCGAAGAAGAAGCAAAGAAGGCCAAGATCACTTCAGTCAAGAAGAAGGCTGAGGATCTGCCAGAAATTGCTGATTATGACAGGCCTGACCTGGAGAAGTTCGAAAAGCCAGAATTCACACAAACAACCAAGGACAAACCAGACAAGGTACACAACAAAGCAAAAGAAACTAACATACTAAATAAACCTGAGTATTTTAAGACACTAACTAAAATATATGATTACGAACAGCCGCTACCAAAGGTACCAGAAATCAAGGCACCTGAAGAGAAGCCAGCAGCACCCAAGATCGAAGTTATTCGTGAGAGGTCTCCGAAGCCAGAAATGCCAAGGAAACCATCCTTGGTACCTGGTGCACCCGTCGGAAGACGTGGTTCCCTCATTCCTCCTCCCGAGGAAATGGGAAGACGTCCTTCCCTTATCATCAGCGACGAGGTATGTATCCAAAAAAAATCTCTTAGTTATAAGATTTTTCTACATTCATTTTGTAATGTTTTTTGTACTTGGATACCAATTGTCTCCATTTTCAGTGAAGGTATGACATGTTTTGTAGACCTTTGTGTACAATTGTGCCGTCTTAGTCCTAGACACGTTACAATATACCTTAAAGCGCTGGCATCAGAATCACTCTTTGAAAACGCAAGCTTTACGGCTGAAAGCACTTACTGCGTTTGAGTCATGGAAACAGCATTTGCACCTTTTAAAAAATGAATGGTATTCTGGTTAAAATTTAATTTCTGAAAATATATGTTCTTTAGAAAATATTTACTAAAATATCACAAAGTATAAATAAAAGTATTTGACGAAAAACCAGATTGCCAACTTTTGAAGCGACATGAATTTTTCTCACATTTTTGCTGCATTTGTTTCAACATCTGAAATTTTCAAGCATGATTTCTAACCAATCGCGTGCAAACTGCAATCAACGAGTGATTTACACGGATGTTAGCGCATTACCACAAAGTAATTTTAGCCCCTAGTAGTATAGACCCTATTCTCTCAAGCCGAACCCATAACACGAATGCATAGACCCTTGAAAAAGACATTATTCATAATCGTCTGCGAAAGATGATGCTTTGTATTACCAGAACGCTTTAGCAGAGGATCTTAGAGAATGATTTGGTTTACAGTGGAGTTGAGCTTAGACCCTTAATTCCTTGCTTCTACATTAAAAAGAGTTTAGCAATGTCACAGCAGATACTTCTGACAACTGAACACACTGATATTGAATCGTGTATGTAGCGATATTAAGACCGTGCAAAACGTAATCCACAGGAGAATAGAAAACTAAGACCCGGTGAGGTGATCGAAGAGAAGAAGGTAAAAGATAAAACGCTAAGAATTCTAAATGAATGTTATAATTGCCGTGACAAATTCTTAACTATATCTGTATACGGTATTATTAATGCATTTGCATCCGACGCGGTTTAAACTGTTTCACACGTTATACTGGATAATCACATGAGCCACAAAAAGAGATTCAATTTACAAAAGAGTTATACAGGTGAGTGTGATTATACAGGTTATATCAATCTAAGAAACGTTTTTTCGTCGGAGCACAAAGCTAAATTGCACAACTTTGTGGAGTACGCACACACAGATAAACTGCACAGCTTGTAAGCACGTTACGCACACGAAATAATGGTTAGAGATTGGTCCTGTCGACACGACATCTTTTACAGGAATGGTGTGCGTAAGGAGGCTTGTCTTACACAACACGATAATGAAGCGGACACTAACACGATAGATTAACATGAAGGTGACGCAATTTGTAACGTAATAACTTGCACACGCTCGCTAGGACATTGCACCAATAATAATGAACTAAAGTTAGGTTAGGCAGATCGCTCAGGTTCGGCAGCGGAGATTTAGGTAGGGTTCATATTACATAATGGGATTATCAATGTTTTTTAAACAACAGGTCACGAAATTACGTCCCGGCGAAGTTTTAGACGAGAAAAAGGTGAGACCGATTGGATCTGGTCAGTTTTAGGTGGACGCTGCTCGCTTTTGCAAAGCATTTTTTTTTGTCTTTTTTATTTTTCTTCTATTGTTGCACACATGACTACACGGACGACTTTTACTCTTAAGATAGACATAAGTTTTGTTTACAGGGAAGATATTGTTGTGATAATTAGTTTTTTACCACATATTAGTTTTTTATAATGACATTGATTCATATTCCCCCATTCCCCACAAATACACGCTTGACCACACAAGTTGAAGCGAATAATTGGTTTTTGAAAAAGAAAACAAAAATTCAAAAACACAATCTTCCATTCATTACCCCTCACTACATTGTTTACCTCATTTCAAAAAGCTGCGTCTTCAGTAGCATCAAAAAGAGCTACTTTTAGACCCTTTAGAAATCTTTAGTTGCAATCTTTACAATGTCCGAACTCTTTTACATATCTTTTTCTTTTTAGATGTTCTATTTAGAATTAGATCTAGTTACCGCTTTGCCGACCAGCGGGTTTACGATGTGACAGAGCATCGCTGGGTTTGACTGTTTTTGTTGATGAAGGAAATGATCGAATTCCATGAACGCTTAAATCATTACTCAAAGAATTTGAGCAAGAGAAATCAGAATTAGAATTCCTACTATTTCTTTCAGATCAATGATCTTAAAATCTCTTTTCTACATTCTTTTATTTTAAATTGGCTGTATTATGGTGCGGTCGAACCGGTACGGACAAACTGACACCGGACTTTGACAGATAATTTACTGAAGTATCTATCATTGTCCGCAGCCAGCCCACAATCTGTACGAACAAATTTGACCGCCCTTAATTTACCTTTAACTATTACAAATTACTATTTGAAAAGTTCGTTTCCTTCATCAACTAGCTTGTTAGTTTTACTTTTAGAATGGCTTTATTCAGTTTCCAAACACCTAATTTTATTTTTAGTTTTCCACTAACCATTTTCTAAATGCATTATACATTTTACTATCACTGTGACGAGCTACAAATGTATTAAAACAATACTTTACTGACTCGCATTAACGAATGTACGCGGAACATGTAAATGCTTCGAAAATATAATTCTCAAATTAGTGGGAAAAACTAATTATAATAAGAAATAATCTATAATAAAATTATGCACAGACACATTCACACTACACATTAACACGTTCACATTTTGACACTACTACATCTGACACACACACAAAACACACAAATATTAACTTTTAAGCACTCAATATCTATTTGTACAGAATTTTATCTATGAGCACATTTTAACAGAGAATGTCTTACTAAAACTTATACTTTTTTTTCAAAAAAGAAACGCGCCAGGCCGGGAGAGTTCATCTCCGAAGAGGTATATAATGTGTGGAAAACTATCTGTTTAGATTATATACATGTTATAGAAGAAAATAGACACGTGGCTAACATAGATATTTTCAAAGTGATTAATTTCCAAGTAAATAATTTCATTTCCGTCGTAAATAAAAACTCTGTGCGTCGAAAAACGAGGCATTGAAGAAAAACATCATTATTTTATGTTACATTTCGATTCCGAAAACCGTATTTATGTTTTGTAAATAAAATAGAACCAGTGCTACTAATACCTTGTCATTTTAACATTATATTTAACATTTAATTAGCAGTAAAACCGTAATTATGACGACACTTAAAATCTATGCACGAATCCTATTAAAATCCAACTTTAAATCAAGAACACTAAATTTACCGTACTAGATAAATAAATGGCTTGTAATAAAATATAGACGTATTTTAGTAAAGGCCATTTTATTTATGGGTGTCGATAAAACTGTGTCCATTAACTCCTAATCATATTGAAATAATAATGCATATACAACACTGCACGCACAAGTAAATAACAAATAAATTGATAACTTTATTCAATTTAACGTAATAATAAAGCCAACATTAATAGCGTGCAGCAAAGAAATTTATTGCGTTATTGTGAAATGCATGCAAGAATTCAATTTATAGCTTAAGCACCCAATAACAGTGTTTAATTTTATGTATCACATTGATTAAAAGTAATATCTATGACGACTTTGAAATGCTACCTAAATTATTTCCAATGTTTGAATATTTTATATCTCAATAAACTTAATCGTAGATGTTACTTGTAGTAATCATTATAAAGATGCCACAAAATGTCTTTAATTATTTAAATTATTTGAAAGCACTCGCAAAACACTGTCTCTAATTATACAAACGAAAATTATTACTGAAATCATGCGTATAGATTACTAGATTTAGCCTCAGCGGGTTCGCTCGCGTTATGTTCGGAATTATCCCATAGTAACGTCCTGTTTTTTTCTAATATAGCCTGTGACACTCGAACTTAAGCATGGCTATGGCATTAAGTCTGCCTCTATACTTTTAAAACTCACGCATCTTTATAATATGAGTATAGGTATAGAAACGGAAGCTAAACAAAGTTTCTATAATTACTAATGAATTTCGTTTGGAGCCAACATTTATGTATCTATGACGCAAATAAGGCGATAATAATGTCAACTTTGTGACTCATGGAAAGATAGGAAATGCATTAACTCTTGACACGTTTACAACATCTAAGTTCCAATGTCGCTATGCAGGTGGGTTGGGAATTTTAGACCGGGATAGGTGAAATTTTCTAGAAACTTTTCTAAACTTAGACTGTACTCAATTAACAATGTCGGGGAGCAATCAATGAAGTTATGCAGGTGGGTTGGGTATGTTAGACCGAGATAAAAGAAATTTTCTAAATAAATTCCACTCAATAGACAGTACCTATCAATACAATAAAAGTATGTTAGACCGGGATAGGTGAAATTTTCTAGAAAGTTTTCTAAGATTAGAATGAAATATCAAGGAACTCATTAAGCATAAGACATTAATCATTTTCGAAGATGCTATTGAATTTATCGAAATGAATCAAGAGTAAAACATTTAAGAAGTAAATAAAGGTCCAAAAGAAACAGAAACAGAAGTAATTAATAAGCAAAACGCACTTATTACTAGCGACAATGTGAAATATTGGTCGTTTAAGAAGTTAGAGGTAGACAGCACCATCAATACAATTAACAATGTCAAGACGATAATTAAATACAAAATCTATCTTGGTAGCAATGAATCTTTTTCGGAAGTGGCAGTAAAAATGATTATAATCAACTAAATAAATCAAGCCTTAAACATTAAAGAAGTTAACGAAGCTCCAAAAGAAACTAAAACTAAAGTAATTAATGAAGAAAACGCACCTGCTACTGATGACAGCGTGAAAGAAGATGGCGCGGGCGCGTTTAATGAAACAAACTGATCACAATGCGTCGCTCGCCAAGAGAACGTTACCGCTGTTATGATTGATAGTTATTAGTATAAATATGACTACAGTAATCAGGCCAAGACCAAAACCACTGTTCTTGAAACGTTCTCACCCCTAACTACCTCAAGTTGCCAGCATAACTGAGTTATGTCCGTCGCGTATTGTTAAAAAGATAAATACTTCTCGATGTATTGATTAGTGCGAGTAATGTTGACACCTAAAATAGAATGCGAAAGATTGATTGCCTTAATTGAACTGTAAATTATAATGGTGTCAATGTAATGACAATATGCATTAAAGCTTTTGAATAAACATTTGATATAGTTGGGGTTTGGCTAGGTGGCGCTGTGAAGTCTTAAAAAGTGTAGGGACTAAATAATGTTCTGACGACTATAGAAATATAAGTAATACTTGCTACGGATGCCCTAAGAAAATAGGGGATGAATGATATAAAAATCATGATATGCATGATCGAAAACTAAATATGAAAAAAGAAAATTACCTAATGATAAAGTTAGTGGATTAGATAACAACAGCACTGTTTATGACATCGAATATAATTAAAATGGATATAAATAAAAACAAGGACGGTCCACAAATAGGAATAAAGCAAATCTTTGATTGACATAATGGTCAAATAGGAAATAGCTAAAATGCGCGTGGGAAGACCACAGGCGGCTGAGACAGAACTGCTCCTTCAGAAAAATTTGGCAAGGGTGATGTTGCCAAAATATTTGGCAGTTAGTTCCTCAAATTAATCTTGACATAGACAAGTTCAATACTGTCTCTCTAGAAATTTCTTATTATGTAGCCATTGTTTTTATCGAAACATGCTTCAAATTACCCTGTGGATACTAATGAAGACCATTAGCATCCACCATAACTTTGGAATATATTATATAGGAATAGACATATGTGCACGATATAAACATACCCACTTGTACTGCAATTGAAGCTCGCGAAAAAAGGCATACACAGCAAGAGTTGATAAGAGCAAGTCAGCAGACAACATTAAAATCCCTGCATTCAAAATTTGTCGGCTTGACAGCAATGCAGGCGGTCTCGACACTAACTAACTTGCCAACTATGGCAATCATGTGAACAGAATGCATTAATACCGGGGTGCCAATCAATCTTTCGATCTTCTTGCGCAACCCCTCAATCTAGCATTATTTATTAATCTAGACAAACACGCGCACACACTTTGTCTCCTCGAGACAACTGTTGTTTGGCTGTGACACCAACTGATTGTTTTAATATTGACCGACGTCATGCACCGCGGTCTCTGCAACTATAATAGCCAAGGCAGGAGTTCGAATCATCCGCAGTAGGTCAACAAAAACCCATTGGCCTTAATTACAGATGTCAATTTGAAATAAAATGCGAATAATTAATCATTGAACCGAAACTGAGAGCTTCCTCGGTTGGAAGCCAAGCGTCTGTGGGAGCATGGTGCATCACAGTCGGTGATAACTTCACGCATATATTAGCAATAACATTCAAGAACATGCTGCACGGATGGCTCACCTTAATCTGATAATTAATTGTATTGGTCTGCTGATTTGTGCTGTGCACAAATAGACGCCCACCCGCCCCCGCGCCCCACCATTGCCAGGCGACCATGTCTACACGACCCCTTCTTCAGTCTTTTGACATTCGCGCCCATTTTTGCATGGAACGACTAACGAACTGCCCCAAATCGAAATTTCACTAAACGACTCCAAAATAAAACAACAAAAAATAGAAAAAACAAGGTGTAACACTTAGGAAATAAATATAATATAAACAATAATTTAATAGCATTTAATTAGAAGCTTTTTTCATAACTATGGATGATCCGAATGCAAGGAGAGAACTTTTGAAACTTTTAATTCTTTTAAAGATAGTTTTAAGTGTTAAAGAAAATGATGTGTAGGAATAAGATGAGACTGTGATATAGTGTGATGCAGTTATAAACTTTTTAAGTTTTATACATATAATTTCGAGAGATTCGATTGTTTTGTGGCATCAAAGTGATTATATGTGATTAACAATGGCAGCGGTTGCTAAGAAACCTGTTGCTACCTTACCTAAGCCCGCCCCTAAGGGGGACCCGGTAAGTATCAAACTGCTTTTGTTCTATGTATTACATGTCCCGGAAAAATCAGAAGTCATTGAAAATTTCAGTGAAAAGTTCCAAGTCCGTTTTTCTATTTAATGTTCTAGCTACAGTGTGATTTATTTCTCCAATGATGACAAAATCTTTGACTTTGACACAGTTTCAAAAACTTGATTCACTATTTCAGATTCTAACGTTAACTGTGTTTCACAAAATCCATCGGTTTAAGATTATTTTGAGACAATTATGAATTATGAAGCTCCACTAATGTGGTCATCAATCATATATTACGATACACCTGTTAATTATTTCATTTAAATCAAAATACATTGCAAGAAATTCATAATTTAACGCCTACTTGCGTCCATTTTAGCTTAGCAAACACTGTATTGCGTAAGCAATATATCTTTCAGCTAGATAACTGATTTATATTATACAATGACTTTTGTAATCATTAATGAAGTAAGAGAGTAATTATTTCTGAAATGGAATGATTAATTTCATTGACCCCGATATAAGTTTGAAGTGGCAATTCGGGTGCTTCCATGTTCTTTTGCTGTTTGACATTTCTCATTTTGTCCACAAACTGTTGCTGTAGATCCTGCGCTCTATCTCTGGCTAAATTGATTTTGTATTTGTCCATTATGAACATCTCAGTTCGTCCATTACTTTCTCAGTAGCAGCTTCGATTATGCCAATAGCCTCACCCTTACTACCTTCAAAGATTGTAGACGTGATGGCATGTCATGTCCACGAGCTACATTGTTTTCTGTTTATCACCCATCTTATTAATCACGTCAGTCAGATGACGTAGATGATAATTTTGGCACACTTCTTATCAGGAAGATCAACACAAGGATAATAACAATAAATTTTGCTTAAAACCTATAGCAATAACTCAATCAAATTCTATTGAGGACAAGATTATGTTCGGCTTTTACTGTTCATGTACAGGAAAGCGTGAAGATATGTAAAGGTACACTTGTGGTACATTTGTCAGGAAGTCCAGTATTGTCAGGTCATTTGGCTAACGCTCATAACGCAGTACAGCTGTCATAACATTCTAATGTATCATCCAATTTACCAAGTATTTACCAACCGAGTCATATTTCAATCTATATCGGACTTAGCAAAAACTTTTTGGGAATATTTTAATGACCTTTGATTGAGTAAGTCTAGTTTATCATTAGTTTCACTATCAGAATTTACATTATTTTGAGAATCTTCAATTACATTTTTTATACGATAACGTTGAATAATTCTCCCGTCTCAGGCTCTAGACTAATTTAAAAAACGTCTTCCAGTTTATTGGCCAACAAATTGATCTATGGTGAAACTGATGATGAATATAAATGTCTCCTAAATACTCCTTCAATGACTTTACTACATATGAATATGAGGAAGTTTAACTTATCATTGTTTATAATGCTCCCTTAATGTCTTTTATGTTAACTACTTTCTGAACATGTATAGCAAATGGGCCATCTCTTTAATCGAATATTTCAACACTCTCTGAAGTTCTACTTAAAGCATACTTCATACATCTTCATTCAATTCTTTTTTTCTTTCATTAAATATCCAAGGTCCATTTGCTCTACAATATTTATTTGTTGATTTCAAAGTGATTAACCCCATACATAAAATCTTACAAGACGAAAATGACTCACATGTTACTGATGATATAGCGACGAAAATCCGGCGACGCAAGAAGGCCTTCGGTGCAGGATCTTGAAGACCTCATCAACAAGCCGTCGGTGCCTCTCAAGCCTATTGGTACTGGAGGACCTCCTGTCATCGTTGATGTGCAGGAGAGTTACTCTGCTGTTGAAGGTGAGATATCTTACATACTGACATAGGTCGTTAACATGCTCTACGCGTAACAATAGAACCTCGTCACTTGGAGATTTTACTACAAATCAACAAAGTCTTGTACACTTATTTTTCATAGTTTTCTAATATTATAGGCATATATTTTTGTGTTAGCATTACTTACTTACTTAGGTGATCTTTGTATAACAAGCAAGTTTGACCTGTTATTAGTTTATTAAGTACTAGCTATTGCCCGCGACCTTCGTTCGCGTGAAATTATTATAAAAAATATTACTTCCCTTTTTGAATCGGATTTCAATGGTTTAAATGTTTTTCACGGACCCCTAATTATTTTTCTAAAATAAAAGTAGCCTAAATAGACCTTATAACATCAGCTATCTGCAGCCGTTTCGGAGATTAGCTGGAACAAACAGACAGAAAGACAGACAGACAGAAAAAAATGTGTTTTTGTTATAAGACGCTTCAATTTTATTTAATTGTATAGATAATGTTGTATCTTACGTCATACTTCCTCCAATAACTAGATCAAACTGGATACCTGACGGTGCAAGTGGAGGGTAACCCAGCGCCCACATTCAAGTTCTACAAGGGCGTGGGAGAGATCATCGAAGGAGGCCGTTTCAAGTTTATCACCGATGGTGAAACTGGTCTCATCACCCTCTGCATGAGGAAGGTCAAGCCCAATGATGAGGGCAAATACAAGGTTGTGGTCAGCAACATCCATGGAGAGGATTCGGCTGAGATGCAGCTTTACGTATCCGGTAAGTCTGGAAAAGAAACACCTACTGATAATGTATTCTTATAATTTCAAACAAATGCTTGCGAAATAGCAAGATTGATAGATTATGTACTCCAATATGTGCCATAATTCGCGTCAACGTGATATCAAGGCTATTGTCATTGCCATTTAGAGTCACATAAATAACAATGATGTTCCTACAGACTCCAGCGGCATGGACTTCCGTGCCATGCTCAAGAAGAGGAAGTACGCCAAATGGGGTGAAAAGAAAGACGACCCTGACTGGGGAGACCTCAAAGAGACAGAGAAGCCAATTCCACCCTTGAAGAAAGTGGAAAAGGTAAGGTGTATCTTCTTTTCAAAAACACAACAGATATTGATGATTTTCACACACCAATCAACATTGATTGGACTATAGAAGATGGTGATATAAACGCTATATAAAATGATGATATAAATAAAACTGAATATAAAAACAATGACACAAGGCCATGCAGATTAGAATTAGATCTTTAGACTGTTCTATGAATAGAAATACCAGAGATATTTATTAACGCTTGTATCAAGATTAAAATAAGCACTAATTTGTTGTCTACATTGTCTTGTAGTCTATTTAAAACAACAATTTCTAAATGAGTAGACAACTCCATCGGGCTAATTATACATTGAGATTTATGAAGTTCAAGGAACTGCCAAATATTTTTAATATTTTATGTTTCTTACGTAATCTTGTGAATAACAAATGAAAGATATTGTATATTCTACGCAATGAAACCAATGCTTTCAGGTAGAATATCGAATAGCATGCAACATGATATTAAAAAATATAAGTTTTAGTCAGCTTCCATGAGCACAATATTAACTGGAATATCTTGATGCAACTAAATGAATTTGATCTCTCATAATATCTTTAACGCAAATTTAGAAATAAATATTCTATAGCCATTCATTACATGTTTTTCAATGATACATTCGGTTCATCGGTTGCATTAGCCGTAAAACTATGTTCTTCAATTGCAAATAGATATTCCAACAAGAGCTTCATTTAAAAAACGTTGTAAAACTCTGGTTTGAGTTATCTAATAATGTTAACTGAGCAGAGTTTTTTAGTATGTTAATGTTCTAATACTTTTAATTATCTTTTATCATTATGCATCATGACATTTAATTCTTAGGGTTTAGAAACTGGATATTTCGAGGACGACGGCTTCATAGTGGTCGTTTCTGAAGGAGTCGAGATGGGTAGATTCCCAGCTGAAAGGAGATCATCCTTAAACTGGAACTGGGTCAAGGTCATCAGTATTTTAAACTATAGCATCATCGTTCATTCCATCTTACATTTCCAGTTTCTCTTTTTATATTACGAAGTACTTACTAACTAAAGTTAATTTATCAGTGTTTAGTTCTTTATAGAAAATCTTCGTATGAGATTAATTTTATTTCGGTCTTTTATATAATTTTAAATACATAAATTTGGGCATAAAAATACCTAGGGAGCGGTATAAGCTCACATTATAATGTTGGATTTCTTAAACATCGAAATCAATCGATGTTTGCGACGAAATAAATACACGTTCTAAATAAGGTCTAAGCATGCATTTAAAAAGAGGTCATAATAGTATTAATGTTTCATAAAATAAAAACAAATCGAGAAGTCAAAATTATGTCACTTTGAATGAATTGTTTACATAGTAAGTTCCGTAGAAACCTACTAGAAATATTAAATAAAGCGAAACAATGGCTGGATGGCACTTTAGCAAGATTTTTCCTTGGTTTATTGTCCGCCTCGGATCCCGTTATGTAAGCAACGCAGAATTAAAACATATTTATTACATGACTAAAAACACATAATTTTATCTAACTCACAGTTCAATCATCTTTCATAAAAGGCTTTCTAATAACAAAGCTTGATATCAATTTCAAGTTAATTCTCGATTCTGCTATTCTTTAGTAACATAACTATTAAAATTCTAGGGTATCTATGACATTAGGAGACGAATGTCTCTGCCTGAAATGATACCTGATTGGCCCGAATTGATGGAGGCTGTCAAAATAAAGGTTCGATAAAAAGGAAAGATAAACAAAAATCTAAAATAAAAGGGATTTTTTGATCATTTGAAATCTTCTAATATTAACAATCATGATATTGATGAATGTAAAAACTTAAGCACAGCTGTTGTTAGTGTTGGTGAAAACGCGTTTCAAATGGTCAGAAAGGAACTTCTAAATAAGGATTGAGATTAAAAACACGAATGATAAAATAACTAAACTAAAAGGACACCTCTGAAATAACTGACTCCAACAATACAAATGATTGAAACACAGACCAAGGAAGTAGAAAAAATAACTAAGAAATTCAAGATTTTGATAATGTAAATTGCAAAAGAGATGGAAATAAATATTTAAAAGTTGAAGTCAGTGGTTACAGAGCGATATAAATAAACAAATGCATTAAATTGAATTTTAAATTAACAAAGGGTTTTTGTATCACCACTTCATGTTTCTATAACTTGAACATGACTTTCAGGCAATGTAAGTGGAATGAATTTGATGACTATTGTTACTTTTGAATTGGTGTCCACTATGTTAAATTGCAGGTCTATATTGACGTCGGATTGAAGAGCTTCTATCACGTCATTATTATCAAAATAATTATATCCCTCATTATTTACTTCATTAATTTCAGCTGATGCATCCGGTGTTTCGCAGATGTTGGAATTTTTTGAATTATGTTGATTACAATGTTTGTGGCATATGGCTATATTGTAATCAGCACTTTGTATTTTTGTATGTATCTTTAGTACATTTGATATAGGACAAACTACTTCAATTTTTTAGAGTTCTTGATCATCCCTTTTCGCGAATTATCATAGTAAGATAAATCACTAAGAATAAATGGATATTTTATAGAGATCCCATAATAGAAGACCGTCACTGGCTGAACTGATCCCGGATTGGCCGGTGCTACACTCGTTCAAAAGAGACGAGGTTTGACAGCAACGTCAATAGACACAATGCATCTTGAAGTGTAATATCACAAAATGCAAATTATTTGTCGCACAGCATTGTGTTCCACGGATATCTGTATGATCGCATAATCTGGTTGAATTATTACAGAAAGTCTTGCATTAATGTCTGCTATACACTGTTGAACATAATTAAAACTAAAACTTGAATAAATGACTATTCAATTAATTTCTACGATTTTTAACTCAGCAACCAGATTTAACATATTCAGTCTTTTTCTCAAGCTCGTATCTTGTGAATGATGTAAATACAAACTGTTACTACTCATCAATCTTCTTTATGTGTTACAAATAACCAACTCTACCTGTTGTATTAAATATTTCGGCTTTAAGAATAAACTTAGCAGATATTCGTGCAGGAACATTTCAATGATTTTTTCAGATTATTTGATCATCAGCATCGTGGTCACCGACTAGTCAGTCCAGCACATCTTTGGTACTCTATTCTTCTATTCTCTTCTTAAGCAATTCTTCTGTGCACACCTTCATCGATATTTTACTAGCAGCACAGCGCACCGGTTCAATATTCTATGCACAGTGACTTCAATGTTCCAGTATAAATGAAATCCTTTCAAAAATGATGAATACATTCGATCTTATTTCCATTGACAAAAAAAAGCTTTAATTCTTCACACAAAATTCATCATTTTTGTTTGGTCAAATGTATATTACTTAAATTATGATAAACGTATAAATAAAATCACGCCCACTTTTGCACATTTTATTAAAAGAAAACTATAGAAATTCCAATTTCTGTACAATAGCATGGAGTTCACATGGTTGTGTGGGTGACGGTGATGAACGAATGGCTGACGATTCTAACGCCTCGGATACTACATACGAGTTCAGTTGTTTTCGTTGATTTTTTTTGCACTTGAATTACTGTTCGCTCGAGACGTTGACAGCGGTGAGGAGGAGGTTTCTTGATGGTCAGCACCGAAAGCTTTTGTATGAAGAGCACATTTTTGTGTTATGCACTTTCCCGTCTCATGTAGGAACAGGTATATTTATGTCCAACGGACGTTGCTTTCAGAAACAAGAATCGTTCTTGAAGCCTCTCGTAGATCAATTCGCGAAGGAAGGAAAGGATAAGAAGGTTACATTCGAAGCCATCTTTACTAAACCAAATGCGAAGCCGAAGTGGTTCTTCCGTAAAGATGTAAGTAGCATAGTTTTAAACACAGTTCATTTCTAATCTATCGTTTCAACTGCAGAGCTACAAATTCAAATACCCACTAAAATATTTACAGGAACTATTCCCCGGATCTAAATACAAGATGACAAATGAAGGAGACTCCTACAAACTGATCATCATGACCCCGAAGGTCGAAGACACCGGTAAAATTACCGTTGAAATCGGCGGCATCACTTGCACTGCCTTCTTGCAAGTTGACGAACCTGACCCGACCTATACCTTCACAAAACCACTGAAGAAGACCACAAGTGGTTACACGAAACACGAATGCGTCCTAGAATGTACTGTCTCCAACAGCCTTGCCATTGTTTCCTGGTGGAAGGGAGAAGAGAAACTAGACGATGGTGATATATTCCAGATCTCTAAGGACTTGTCAGGAGTCTGTAGGCTACTCATCAAGAACTGTAAGTTCGAAGATGCTGGCAAATACACTTGTAAGATCGAGAAACAGCCTGACAAGACTGAGACTGATGTGAAGATTGTGGGTAAGTCAAATATAACTTTATTTTCTGAATTGTAACATCTAATTTAAAATGATGATGTTGTTATTGACGAATGGTCATCTCTTTCAGAATACCCATACAAGTTCACGAAGGTGCTCAAATCGCAGCAGGCAATTGAGAAAGATACCATCACGCTACTCTGTGAATTGGACGATGCTGGTGGTGACGTGAAATGGTAAGGAACTTGAATCTATTTAGTGCTTTTACATAAATATAGAAGATAAAAAATGATACGTTTTGAACCGAACAGTCCAGTGTCTTGATTGACGGAATCTTGAATTACCGTTTAATCTCCAATTTCCAAAACACAGTATCTACATGAAGTTAATTTCTCGAAAAATGGAAGAATCTTTTGGGAGATGTTATGTTTTGCCAAAGAATCTTAATATTTTTATTTTACTACTTACTCAAAAAAGTCAAGTGTTTTCCAAATGTTTCATAAAATTATTTCAACAGGTTCAAGAACGACGAACCATTGAAGGTAGACAAGCGCATCACGATCGTGAAGGAAGGTCGTAAGCGCAAGGTAGTGATCAAGGACGCCAAGGTCACTGACGCCGGCATGTTCAAGTGCGTCAGTAACGCTGATGAGACCGCTTGCGAACTGATTGTCAATTGTAAGTTTCTTACGAGTATACTTTATTGTATTAAGAAGTAAACAATCTTCATCATCATCAGAAAAACCTATAATTATTGTCACCTCACCTTTATTACCTTCTCATTTTTCATCATTACGTACATGATCTGTTTCATTGCCGACGAATAAGTCTCGGTTAGCATAATAACTTCTAGCAAGTAATTCCTGGCTAGATCTTTCTAATTTTTACCAATCTATACTTACCTATCCAGATATTGTGAAGCACGGCCTTACCATTGCAAGATTTAGAACCTATGACTAAGGTCTGTCATTTCTTGGACGAATAAACCAGAAAAAGGGATTTAAAGGCGTCGCCTACCAATTAATTACCGTTATGGAGTATTATGGTGACACATCCTTCCTTAGTCTACATGAATGCCAAATACAAGAAATGGGCTTGTTTATAATCGTCTATTGTCTGAGATAACTAGACCTAAACTTTATCTAGCAATTCATCTAGTGTCTAAATATTCCTAAGATAGTTCTAGACCGGAACAGTCGTTTACTTCGTCGCGATGTAGGCAGTATGTATGTTGGATTGTTCGAGTTATCTAAAATGGTGTTTTGTCTTTCAGACTCGAATCGCTTCAACAAGAAGTTGAAGGATACCGAGGCAATTGAAAGGGACAAGGTTGTCCTAGAAGTAGAATTGCAGGACCAGACTGCTGAAGCAGTTTGGTCTTTCAATGGACAGCCTATTGTACCTAATGAAAGGTGAGTTTTATTATTTTAAAATACTTTGTTTGCCATTCTACGAATACATTTTGTAAAAATAAGAGAATAAGGAGAATCTTCCTGTAAAATATAATAGCCAATCTTAGTTGACATGTAAATTTTTGCGGGGAGTATTTTTGCTACTTTCTAGCTTGTTTTCTGTCCCGTGAAAATTCGGTGATTTTATTTTATTTCCATGTTTTTTATTAGGGAAGATTTTATTTATTACGGAATGGTTATATTGCTCTCAAAGTCCCAAATCAGTGGCTATATTGAACTTACATAAACTTCGTCTTCATCAGGATTGAAATCAAGAACCTGGGCGGTGGTAAACACCAGCTCATCTTCAACAAGTTGGAGATGGAAGATGATGGCGAGATCCTCTGCGAGTCTGGCAAGTTGACCTCATCTTGCAAGCTGACTGTCAAGAAGGGCGAGTCCAAGCCTACTATTGATTGTCCGGATGATTTCTGCGGACCCCATGACAGGCCTTTCGTCATTGAGGTGCCTTATAAAAGTAAGTTCTAAATGACCAGTATTAAACCCTACTGCAACATTTCATTTAGAGATTATCGTATTTATACATGAAACATGTTCAATAACATCCACTGTTTTTTCAGTTACCGGCACCCGTCAAACACCAATTGAAGCTAAACTATGGAAGGACGGTAAAGCTCTGCCCGCCAAAGAAGTCGAGGCAGTAGTTGAGCAAGAAAAGATTCTATTCAAGATCAAGAAGCCAAGCAGGGAAGCATCTGGCAAATACACAATCAAGCTAGCCAACGCCCAGGGCGAAGATTCGAAGGATGTCAGCATTACCATGCAGAGTGTCCCGTCTGCGCCACAGGAAGTGGCAGTCACAGAGGTGTTCCAGACATCTTGTGTGGTCGCCTGGAAGACTCCGCAGGACGATGGTGGTTCACCAATCGTCAAATATGTTATTGAGAGACAGGTAAGGCACAGTTTTGATAAAAAAAATACACTGATATTTGTTCTGGGTAGGTTTGCTGGATATATATAACCGAAATTCGCAATGAAAAGACAAATGGGAGATCTTTACTTAGCTATAGGATGTAACACAACAATTGTAACAAATACTAATATTTGTAACTCTGACTACGGTGCTAAATAAAATGTTTTCTCTTCCAGGATATGTCTCTCAAGGCAGGATGGGACAACGTGGCAGAGGTGGCAGCTGGCCAGCCACTGAAGTATAAGGTTGAAGACCTTATTCCAAAGAAGACTTACAAGTTCAGGATTCGTGCTGTTAACAAGATCGGTTCCAGTGAACCTGGTCTTTTCGGCAAGCCTGTGCTGGCGAAGGACCCATGGGGTAAAGAACCAAATTATGTTACTTACTTACATCAATTATATTTGAGCATCCTCTGCTAAGATCTCGATTTCTGGCCTTACAACACGAAAATTGATTTTTTTTTTATTCATATTGTAGACGAACCATCGAAGCCCAAGAATGTGGAACTTAGCGACTGGAACAAGGACCGTGCAGACCTCAAATGGCAGAAGCCTGACAACGATGGCGGTGCACCGATTACTGGATACGTCATCGAATACAAGGTAAAAGAAACTATTCTTAAAGTCTTGAAATCTTACACTATAAATATAATACCAATCTCTTGACTCTTTGAACTGTCCCTTATTTGGGGTTGGTGCAGCAGATTTTCTTCTTTCATATTTCTCCATGAATAGAATAACCGAAGGCTTAATATTTTCTCTGCAAGTGTTTCACTTGCCTCAATGTCTAAAACTCCATTCCCATTCACAGGAGAAGTTCGGCAAGGACTGGGTGACCGGTAAGGAGGTGCCTGGTGACTGCATGGCAGCCACTCAGGATGGCCTCAAGGAAGGCTGCACCTATGAGTTCAGGGTCCGCGCCATCAACAAGGCTGGACCTGGAGAGCCTAGTGATGCTACTAAGCCGATTGTTGCTAAGTGCCGATTCGGTAAGTGCACTGAGACGTAATCATTTATTTAGTCAAAATGTCTGGAGACTTGACCACGACAGAAAGCCACATTACGACTAGGTGGTTATAACGACAACTATTAATCATCTAGTTGACATGAATTGGTTAACAAACGTGGTTTTAGTAAGTGTTTTAGACGATTTGGGATGACCCCGTTTCCTTTTTGAAATAAAATTTAGTCTATCTTAAAAACTTAGCCTACCTTCCATCGTTGCCTCGGCGTTTGTCTGGTGGTCGCCACCTGTATTTTCTTATTCCGTGGTCCACAGTTGATTCTGGTTTTCAAAAGTTACAGTTGTTCAGTATAGTATGGCGGGCTGGTCTTACCTTCCCAAGCCTGTGGTCACATTCTTTGACAAAACAATTGAAATTTTGTTTTAATTATAGTCAAGCCATACATCGTTGGCGAGGGTCTCCAGAGCATGATCATCAAGAAGGGCCAGGTCATCACCTTCGACATCAAGTACGGTGGTGAACCCGAACCCACGGTCAAATGGATGAAGGGTGAAGAGGTAAATGTTGTTTATTTATTGTAATTGTTCAGTTTCATTGTTATACAAAGTTAGAAGACCATAGTCTATCATAATAACCTCATGAAGGATTATTTGTAAAACAATGAAGGATTTTGAAGCCCTTGAAGAGGCATCGGACGAGCTAATCTCCATAGCCGACCTTTGGCCACTTGCGGGATCGAATGAGGCCTTCGGCACATCTGCTCGTCTTAGGCTAAGCTCTGTAAATGTTACTTAGCATGTACTTTGATTAAGTGGTAGTTCCGTCACTGCCGTGCAACTGATAAATTACAAGTGCAAGATAGATACTGGAATCGGTATCAAAGCAACGCACCTGATAAGTAACTGAAAAATTTGATCCGTGATTTTTTTTGCGGATGACGGCACCACCGACAGGTGTCTTATTTACTTAGTCGGCTAGTGCCTAATATACCGATGTTGTAAGCGGACGTTCCTGAAGAAAAGTACACCAAGACCCATTTTAAGTTTCCATTGTCATCATACCAGTATTGGAGAATTCATTTTTAACTGAAATTTTTATTTTTTCCCTGAAAAAAGAAACGCGGCAAGCCGTACACGGAGAAGGTTAGATGGTTGGATCTAGATGTTGTATCGCATTTATATGTTCTAAACATAAGCTCATACACTTTTCTCTATATTTTTATTCTACAATATGTGCTAACACAACTATACAATATACTTGAAACAGATTGTATGTGCGGTGTTAAGTTGAACGAAAAATAACCCTATTACTCTGTTCTCAATGGGTTTGGTCTTTGGTAACAGTAATACGAATGGCGCTAGCATAGTAACTATCAAGCATCGTCATTAATTTGAACCTCATTGGACAGATTGGGAATACAATGAGCTTTGACCATGCTTTGACAGGCCTTCCCCATTCAGAATGTTTTTTTTTCTTTCAACTTATTACCTCAACGCAAAAGCACTACATTACATTGTACTTGGACAACAAACACACAATGTAATTGGCTTTTAAAATTATGCTTTCGATGTTGTAACTAAACGTTACTATGTTTTAACTATAAATTATTCTGATTGGCTCAAAAGCACCAAACTTATGTAGATGCACGCACCTACGTAAGTTTAATCAAAAACCAACAAGGACAAAAAGATTTTTTCACCATTTTCTCACGAACACTTTTCTCTTCTTTTTTTACTGTGGTAACACTTAGTGTTCGACGATTTCGTCGGATGCTGGCAACACATAACATTCTAACACTATCAACTGGTCGCAATGTTGCACCGTTGCACGTAAAACATATTTCTTTTTAGATTATTTGGATTGCGTCTGATATCACTAATGTCAATCATATTTAATTACATCACATCACCACCATATTTTTTGCTTTTGACAAACATGCAGTTCATAATCACGACTACAAATTTACTGTGACATAATAACAAATTATTTAGGTACACCCCTATGTCGAAAAACTAATTTAATATGAAACAATTAACCTTTTTTCGAAAAGAAGATGTTTGAAAAGTGGTTAATACGTTTATTTACGTTTAGATAGAGTATTCACAAAGCAGACACCATAAAATTAAAAGTATAGTGAAGGGATGTACCTGAACTCGCAGAAATCGTTCGAAATTATGGGTAAGTAGGTATTTAGCACATGACACTCTGTGGTCAAAGGAAAGGAAGCCTTGATTTCAATGCGACCCATATCTTTCACTACCCACTAAAGAAAAAAAATTCTGAATCTTGCAGACCCTTAAAAACAAGTAGGTAATAATTACAAGTCATCTATCACGGAATTTGGACTGATTGGAGCGCTACAAGTAACCGGGATTCCTCGATAGAGAAGTATTGCTAGAACAATAAAGTTTAATTCACCTGCAATAATTAACATTACAGTGTCAAATAGAAGGCAAACACATTCACAAAATATTCACTCCATAAAAACATTTTAGAATGCATCACCACCACACTAAATGTCATCAAAATTGCAACAGCATCAGACGCGATCCCTGTGTTACTTCAAAACTAATACCTCCATGCCATCACAGGAGATCTTCGATGATGGTGATCGTATCACCATTGACAAGTACGAGAGGAACACCGTGCTGACTGTCAGGAGGACTGCTAGAGCTGATAGTGGAAAGTACAAGCTTGTGCTGACCAACTCTTCGGGTAGCTGCGAGAGCATTGGTGATGTGGTTGTCTTGGGTAAGTCAGACTTTACTTTCTCTGAAAACTGGGCTGTTGAGTCTTAATTAGTATAGCAACTGAGCGAGAGGCTTCTCTAAGTTGTAAATTCAGTTTAGAAGTCCTCAATGGTTCAAAAGTAAAATTGTGATAGACACTTACCTGTTACGCTGCACTCCTGCAGTTTAACTCTTTGATAAATACCAGGCTTTACTCATGATACATTATTATTCTTAGACAAACCAAACCGCCCGAATGGCCCAATCGAAGTTGTGGACATCCGTGCCGAAAAGGCAACTGTCAAATGGCAGAAGCCCGACGACTGGCAGGGATCCGATATCACTGGATACACTCTTGAAAAAATGGATATGGATACTGGAAACTGGGTGCCATGCGGTGAAACCGGCCCAGAACCTACACAGTTCCAAGTCAAGGGTCTTACTCCGAACCACAAGTACAAGTTCAGGGTGCGCGCCGTCAACAAGGAGGGCGAGTCCGAGCCATTGGAGACTGATGGCTTCATCGTCGCCAAGAATCCTTACGGTAAGAAATTGATAATTACTAACATAAATAAAAATCTTTAACAATTCTAAGAATCATAATTTGCTGATGTCATATTTCACGTATAAAGCGAATACATTTTAAGAATTTAAAACGGAACGCAACGATTAACGTCAAATTGTATCCCGCCGTTTTTAAAGTTTGACAGTCATTTGTTTTTATTTATAAACAACAGGACCGGTGTTGTTTATTATCCGGAATACTATAAGAAAGCCAGTGTTTTTCAAATAAAAACTTTTATCTTAATTCAATCCGGGATTGACTTTATCAAAGATGGTCAGTTTCTTTTTCCATATTGCCAAAATTATTAATATTATGTTGGTTTTCTCCTGTAGACCCACCAAAGGCACCTGGAAAGCCCACAATCACCGACTACGACAACTCTTCGGTGACTTTGCAATGGGAACCGCCGTCAGACAACGGTGGCAGACCAATCCTTGGTTACGTCGTGGAGATGAAGGACAAGTTCTCTCCAGACTGGATCGAGGTAAGTTTGTAAAAACAAAATTCCTTTTATGTAGAGTAAGATATCCAAAATCCTCTTAGGAATGTAACGAAGTGTTGAAACACAAGTTTATTATCTTCGTGTATGTTTAGTTTAGCTTTACTTACAAATCTACATTCATCTCTTCAGTTGAAGTACCTAAATCCTAGCCGCCTGCCGCCTGGCCTAGCTGTTCCTTGTTGTAGTATACCTAAATCTCAATTTTTTGGCTTCAATGCAAGGTTAAAGTCTCCAAACCAAAGTTAGAATTCTTTTTGTAATAGTAGGAGTCTATGCAAATTAAAAATAGGGCCCCACACAATAAGTTATTCTGAACGAGGGTAAACTACCTCTCAGTATGACTATATAACTCGGTATGGTTAAAAAATTAATCAACATCAAAGCATTTATTTCAATTAGGCCAGTTACAAGCACTTATGAATTGTCGAAACAAAGACAATAATAAAGGAATCTCCAGTCCCAGTCACAAGGCATAGTAACCGTGAAAGTACTGTAGTTGCCCATTTCAAAGCGTAGATTTCTATGTAGAAGAACGGGCAAGAAATTCCATGGACACTGTTTTAAATCAGAATCTTGTTACAAAACCTTTGGGCATCCATCTTTATTTTATTAAAAGTACTACAACATCTTAACTTTTTATTCAACAGGTTGTAAAGACAAATGACACCAAGACCGAGTTCAAGGTTGAGGGTCTGAAAGAGAAGATGGTGTACCAGTTCCGTGTGAAAGCTCACAACAAGGCTGGAGTCGGTGAAGCATCACAGCCAACCGACAACCATCTCTGCAAGCACAAGAACTGTAAGTGTCTTACGTAACTCCTGTTTTTATTGTAACAGTATCTTTAGCAGAATTAATTTGTAAAAATTGGGGAAATTAATTTGTTTTCAAGTCAACCGACTATGTTACCATGCCATAGAATGTGAGTTAACATAACATCATGTCAGTAATGCCCTAAGTATTAGATGGAGGTGTACCCATTAATTAGTACACCCACATTTCTCCAGTTATGTTGTCACATGTAATAGGGGGGCGAGCTTATTGCCATGAACTGGGCACAAATCCAGTCACCGTGGCTACTACTGAGAAATACCTGATGGAAAAACCCGACAACACTTTGCCGAACTTGGGTATCATACCAAGGACCTCATGCTCAGCAGTCACGCTTGCAACCACTAGACTAACAAGACAGTAATATACAATATAAGTACTGACAAGTTTAGTTTGAAGTCAGTTTGCCAAACAATAAATTTTCTTTGACATTACATTCTGTCTAAGCTGCTTGGAAAACTGGTGATTTAGGATTTTTGTGCCAACAGATTGTTATTGCTCAATTTCCTGACACAATAAATATTTAATGTTAATGTAGATAGATTTTACACTACTGGCAAAAACCATTCTATATTATCATGTCCAAGGCAATTTAGGAATGTAAAAATCTAGATTTACACAATGATACTTATAATTTTCTTAGTAACAAGATCTTTAACATTTCTCGCATTTGTTCAACAGTGAAACCACGCATCGAGCGCAGCACATTCAAGTCGGTGATTATCAAGGCTGGCCGCACTCACAAGTGGTCTGTGGATGTCATCGGTGAACCTCCACCAGAGACGACTTGGTAAGTTTTAAAGAGAAACACTTATAATATCTTGCGGCGTTGGGTTCCCACGATCAAGAAGGTGGTCTCCTAGGTCGAGATACTTATTACATAGCAATGGATTGACGCCTGCGCTTGAAGTGGGGTTATTTGAACGCACAATTTATGGAAGGGAATGCGCATTCGCGTACCCTTCAGAATCTTTTTTTAACACTAGGTTTTGCCTGCGGCTTCGCTTTCGTTAATTATTCCTCGGGAATATCTCTGAGATAATGTATCTTCCCGTAAGTGAATGAATTTGGAATTGGATCAGTAGTTACGAAGATTAGGGTACCCCTTAAATCCAAACTTGCAAACCTTACTTCTTTATATTAGTATAGATTAACTCTGTCTTTGCTCTCGCGCAATCGGGTAAAAAGTTCTATTTGGAATATTGTGAACACCTTTTACTATAAAGGGAGAGGGAGGGGGAGGGGGAGGGGGGGTAGATTTTAGATAATAATAGGGGATTTCAACATTATTCCCTTTGTAAAATATAAGCCGTATGCAATAATGGGATAGATAGATAATGATTTGAAAGTTAAACTAAACACTCCCTTTTGCAATTCCACTTTAAATTACCAAACATAATATATATTTGAAAACTTGAAATTGACAGTTTTTAACAAAGAAATGAACTTGGGTATACTTACTACTTCTCGTAGACTCAAACAAAAAAAAAAAAAACATCGTTGAGATGGAATATGATAACGTTTCTATTCTGAGCAAGGGGTTTTCCCTTCGATTATGTGGTCGAGCGAGGTAGTAAAAGAAATTTTTCGGGGTCTGAATTTGTGGCTTAAGCTCAGCATATTAAATAGCACTTATAGATACGTGTAGCATACGTATACCTCTGTCTTAAGGTTAAGCAGTGAACGTAGAACCAATCATTGTCTACCAAACGTTTGCTCACCATCTTTCTTCCCCCCAGGTCATGGCGCGATAACATCAAACTGGTGAACACAGAACGCATCAAGATCGAGAACAAGGAGTACCACACCGACTTCACGATCGTGAACGCAGTGCGTCGTGATACTGGCAAATATAAGTTGCGTGCTGAGAACTGCAACGGTTTCGATGAGGAGACCGTTGAGTTGACTGTGCTGAGCAAGCCTAGCGCGCCTAAGGGTGAGTTACTTTATCATAGTGTATAGTGGACAAAGACCTCTACAATAGCTGAAAAATGACAGCTTTGATTCTCGACGGTATAACACTTAACTTTGAGACGTTCTTAAATATCTGACACTTAATGGCGATTTAAAATTAAGCAGCGTTTGAGAATATTGCCGTTGATCAATAAATGAGATTTATGATTCTTCATTTTGAACGGAAGAAAAAAAATCAGACTTAGATTCATTGTAGTGTATAGTGTATTGATTTATTGTACAGTCGCCAGCACATCAAGTTACCACAAACTGTCAAATTTTTCTAAATGATTTTAAATGATAAAATATTGATGGTTAAGTTGAAAATCGAATGAGATAATTTGACAGTTTGTGGTAACTTGATGCGCTGGCGACTGTACGATACGTAGATAGGCAATTAGATTTGAATCAGAACTTGATTTCTGTCGGTCTTTTGAATTTAAAGTTGATCCCCGACATCGATCGATCTTATACTTTTTGTAAAGACAATTAGTGCATTGTTCTCATATTAATAAAACGTACTTTCCAGGCCCATTGGAAGTGACAGACATCCACGCAGAAGGCTGCAAGGTGAAGTGGGAGAAGCCAGAAGACGATGGCGGCGTTCCAGTCAAGGAGTACGAACTCGAGAAGATGGATGTCGCCACTGGCAAGTGGGTCAGGGTTGGCAGGTCAGTACCTATTATCATTTTTGAGTTACATACGACTAGCTTTTATTTTATATGGCGTAGAATCTAAAATCGTCTCTTCTCTACTATTCTTCCAAAAAAAGGTTTTAATCTAACTGTCCTACAAAAATACCAATTAACAGTAGAAGAGAAATAAATTGTCTCCGAATGTATTCACTCACGGACGGTCGACCAATTTTCAACCTTATAACTCAGGGCATAAGGGTGAAAAGTGGTCAACCGTCAGTGAGCGCGGTAGTACTTGCCTTACACCATTATGTCGACTGTAGACCGGGCCCCGTATTCACAAACGATTCGATTCGATATCGATTCGACAAGTCGTATGTCTATCTTTTTTTAGCATTACCAAAGCGAGCGAGATAGACATACGACTTTCCGAATCGAAGCGTTTGTGAATACGGGGCCTGGTCTATTCGATTAATGTTCTTACTTCTGCAATAGCAAAGCTTACTCCTATTTCCAATACATCTCTAACTCACACATTTTCACAGAGTTGCCGGCGACAAGAAGCCCCTGGAGATGGAGGTGACAGGTCTGGAACCTGGCCACCAGTACAAGTTCAGGGTGACAGCCGTCAACGACGAGGGAGACTCCGAGCCGCTGGAGGCTGAACGTGCTATCCTCGCTAAGAATCCGTTCGGTAAGTTACCTTTTATGAAAAGATATCCTTCAGTGAAAGTTGAAGACTTTATAAAAGTGCTGTGTCCAGGCGTTTGTATTTTTAAAGTTCCCTAAACCGTATTTTAGAAAAGGAGACAACTAATTATATATCAGTGTTCGCACTGTCAAGTCTGTGTATAGCAGAAAATTCCGTTGATTGTTAAACGTATTGATGCATTCTAGTTTCTAACTAGCATTTTTTTGTTACCCAACAAAATAAATTGATGTTGTTGGGTCTATCGAAGTTGACTCGAATAAAGTGCTGGGAAGGAATTTGGGACTCACATACGAAACAGTCAGACAAAAAAAAAAAAAAGAAAATAGTAACAAAGATGACCGTATTTGTCCTTTTTTATACCATACGGGGAGACGGCTTGGTTATATGGCGCTTGCACCCACTAAAAAATACTCCCGTGAGCCTACTGTCGCCTTAGTCCCTATTTTTTTATCATATTTCCTCCACCAATCAATTGTAACCATCATTCTCCCCCAACAGAGGTATCCGACAAGCCCGGCAACGTCGAAGTAGCTGACCACGACAACCAGAGCGCGGACATCAAGTGGGACCCGCCCAAAAACGACGGCGGCGCCCCCGTGCTCAAGTACATCATACAGAAGAAGCCTAAGGGCGGAGACTGGGAGAATGCTGCTGAGGTAAATATGGAACTATTAACTTTCCTTGCGAAAAAGAACTTTCTTAATAAGAGTGGGGCTCATCATGGAAAAAGACGAAAGATGTCCGAATTTCTCCATCTCGGGTTATTGAAGAATTTGAAAATGAACGGTAGGTCCAGTTTTCTCGACCATTAGAAAGCCTCACCAGATTATAAAATCGCCAAACAGTGGCATTTTTTCTAAAAAGGCACAACTGAGAATGTACATATTTATTTCTACTGTACTACCGCCTTCACTGACTGTCTACCACTTTCAACTTTATTACTGAGGGCATAAAGGTGAAAACTGGTCGACTGTCAGTCAGCGCCGTGGTAGTAGCTAACAAAACATTCTCCTTACCGTCTTCAGCGCCACTTTTCTATCCTAATAACGCTATCAATAATGACGTAGGTACGTCCAATTTTACATTTACTAACAACTATTTTTATTATTCCCCAGGTACCTGGAACCCAGAACTCAGCCAAGATCGACGGTCTACCAGAAGGTAGCGAGTACCAGTTCCGCGTGGTTGCCGTCAACAAGGCTGGACCGTCCGAACCTTCGGACCCAACCAAGATGACCACTATCAGACACAAGGCCCGTAAGTATTGCAATACTTTTATACTATCATGTAAAAATGTGTTTTATGCTGATAAGTCAACGGTTTAAAATGGAAAGAAATACTTACAAAGAAATAATCGATATGATAATTCTCAACTCTGGCAGTGGTCACTTTTAGCAAGCTGAACCATTCTATACACATCTCTCTTTGTCTATATATTCTGAGAGAATGATAAGAAGTGGATCTCCTCCGCTTAAATATTCGTACTTGTCTGACGACGCCTGACAGTGCTAGCACTAAAATGTACTATAAATAAGCACCCTGTATAAAGTAGTCGTTTCGTGAACGTGACTAAAGTTACTTGTAAAAATCTTTTCTAGTAAAGTTATGTAGCGGCACTACAAAAAGTACTACAGCAATATAATACAAAAAGTACCACAGCAAGTTCTATGCCACAAATGACACCAAATTCCTAAATGGCGATATTAAAGTTCTCCGCGACTTAATATCATATAGAAAAACCTGCCAACAACTGTCGGTCAGTAGCCCATCAGGCACAACACCCGTCTGGTCGGAGGATCCTCGGTTTTAAATGGTGATAAACAACTTTACACCCTGTTATTCATACCGCTATAGTTGTATGCAAAAAGAACTGATAATGATAATTCTCCAACGATTCCTCATCAGCGTTTGACACGTACACAACCAATGCATCCGCTCATTCTCCAATACTTGAAAGAAACAAAAACACTCATCTTACCATTATCTCTCCCCCCTAGTGAAGCCGCGCATCGACCGCACGAACCTGAAGTCGCTGGCGGTGCGCGCGGGCAAGCCGATCTTCTTCGACGTCAACGTCAAGGGGGAGCCGGCGCCCAAGGTGCAGTGGTTCAGGAAGTGGAAGGGCGAAGAGAAGGAGGTATGTTTCTTTACTTTTATGTTTAGATTTTTGTCTTGAAGGATCCCAAATTTTAGGATATCAAAATCCATTTGTAATGGTATCCATGGGGGGATAAACGCTTCTAATACATTGAAGGAAACATCCAAAAAACAAGGGACATTCTCTCTCTATCTCACACTAGCGTTTGCACGCAGCTTCACTCCCGTTATTTACGGAAATAAAACCACGGAAATGTTTTAAATGTAGCCTGTGACACTCGGGGAAAATGTAGCTTCCCGAAAGTGAAAGAATTTTCTGAATCGAATCAGCAGTTCCGAAGTTAACCCCCACATACAAACTGACAAAACAAATTTTACCTCTTTATAATATGAGTATAGATGATTCTGTTAAGGAAAACATGGACATAGGGTATTATTTTGTCGAATCACTGAAACTGACTCACAGCTCACACACCCAATTAGACCATCTAAAGATACTGAGCGGTTCCTATTAATTGGACAGACCAACAAAATGTAGAATTAAAAAAATGCAACAGAAAGCCAATACTAGGTCTGATTGTCTGGTCTAATTCGAGTTCTGTTAATCCTGGATCCACTCACTTGGATGCCTTTCTATTTATCCTTATGTCCTTTAGAAATCATATCATTATTTTGCCCTTATCCCAATTTATTTGGGATCAGCGCAGCATATATCTTCTACCAGACTTCTCTATTATTTGTTTATGTCTGCTCCTTCAGGAATATAAACACTTGTTATAGTTCCACTCAAACTAACCCTTATTTCAACTCCACAGGTAACAGAAAACGTAATCAACGTCGACTACAACACGAAACTGGACGTCAAGGAATCCGAGCGTCCAATGACAGGCACCTACCGTATCCTAGCAACCAACGAGCACGGTACTGATGAGGCTGAGGTCGAGATCACCGTGCTGTCCGCTCCGGGCAAGCCTGGTGGTCCACTGAAGGTGGCTGATGTTACCAAGAATGGATGCAAGCTGTCCTGGAAGAAGCCTGAGGATGATGGTGGTAAGTTGAATGGAATTTCTTGATGGATTTATAGATAATTCTAGCGCCTTTGCAGTGGGTATTTCTAACACAGGTGTTTACGTTGCTTAGACGCCACGTAGGCACTGCGTCGAACATACGTGTACATATTACTGACGTATGCGACGCTAGCGCTGTTTCGCAGTTTCATCGTAGTATGCTAGAAAATTTATTTAGATCGATTGAAACCATAACCAACCAATACATAGAAGACATTAAATTTTCCCAAACTGCATCATTTTTCGGATAATGATATTTGTTCAGTTTACTGATAGTTATTAATTCATTTTGAAGATAATGTTCTGAATTTTATAACTAAATCTCAGAAACTTGCCAAAGTGGTAAGGTTCAAATTGAACAATCGGCAAATAATCCCGCAATCTGTCTTCTAAAACTTCTACCGAATATCCTATACAGCTCTTCGAAGCAAATTCTTTTCAAAAATAAAATACTAATTCTTCTACCATTTTCCAGGTAAACCAGTAACTGGCTACGTCGTAGAGAAACTGAACAAGGCGACCGGCCGCTGGGTGCCGGTCGGCAAGACCGACGACACGGAGATGGACATCAAGGGGCTGCAGGAAGGCGAGGAGTACGAGTTCAGGGTCAAGGCGGTCAACGAGGAGGGAGAGTCGGAGCCGCTGAAGACTGACCACTCGATTGTCGCTAAGAATCCTTATGGTGAGTGTTTGTGACCTTGTTCAACTTGGGCTACATTGAGACTGCGTCACTTCAGTGGCTGCCTAGGGGCCAACAATACGACAAGCCCATAAGGCAAGCATACTGTTCAGAAACCCTAACATCATGAAGAGTAGGAGGTTATAAGCACCAGCCAAGCTGGTAAGCTTCTATGAAAGTACCGCCACTACGTCGCATAGTTTTAATGATTAGGAAGCCCAGCAATTATTCGCGCCAGTTTTAAGACTTTGAACGAGCGAATTTAGAGCTACATGTCGCGCAGAATTCTCTTCAGTATAGCCAGATTTTAAAGATTTTCGTGGTTGAAATTGTGCTTGGTCATCATGGTTGATAATAAGGTGACTGCGAAGCTAATCGTCTCGTTTAAGGTGTTCTGTCAAGTTGTTGATATTAAGTTTCTCAACTGTTGTGATCATCATCATCATTTCAGCCGAAAGACGTCCACTGTTGGACATAGGCCTCCCCCAAGTTGTTTATTAATTGTCAACTGTTGTGTGATTATATTTAAAATGTGGTTCATCTCCTCCTAGACATCCCCGGCAAGCCATCAGTCCCGACCCTCGAGGACTGGGACGTGGACCGCGTGGACCTCAAATGGGAGGCGCCCAAGAACACCGGCGGAGCGCCCATCACTGGGTACATCATCGAGAAGAAGGAGAAATACGGATCTTGGACCGAGGCGCTTGTTACTACGGTAAGATCACTACATAGTATAAAACAAAGTCGCTTCCCGCTGTCTGTCTCTCCCTATGTATGCTTAGATCTTTAAAACTACGCAACGGATTTTGATGCGGTTTTTTTTTAAGAGATAAAGTGATTTAAGAGGAAGATTTATATATATATATATTGCACCCGTGCGAAGCCGGGGCGGGTCGCTAGTTTAATATCAATTTTGTCCTTTAAATCGTCAATCAGCTGTTAATATTTTCTTTGACTTACGGCATAGTGAGCGCAGCCGCAACTGTAAAAATATTGTTCTAAAGACGATCTGTTTAGGGGCAGTAAGACACCGGATTGGTTTTGTTTAAAGCTTAGATTTCCTGAGAACGTCGATTCGCCACATAGCGCGTGTGCTAACTGTATATGACAATGGCGGCACCGTTTTCTTAAGCAAACTCAAGCTCCATTATGCACCAGGTCAAAGTATTGGCACGAAGTAAAAAATTTAATGCAACGGGTTATCTGAGTCGTTGTAAAACCCAAACAAAAACAAAAAAATACATCTCGAACGTCTATAGAAAGAAAATCAATCTGCGACACTATATGACGCCAAAAATGCTTGTACACTGGTTTCATTGGAGTTAAAGATTTTACCCTATCGCCCTATCTCATATCTTGTGACCCCATTCTCTATTCCTCTTTCACTAAACGTTTCTTCAACCTACAGACGCCAGAATGCAAGGCCCGCGTACCGGACCTGAAGGAAGGCAACGTGTACCAGTTCCGCGTGAAGGCCGTCAACAAGGCCGGACCCGGAGAGCCGGGAGATGCCACACAACCGCACACGGCTAAGGCCCGGTTCTGTAAGTATACTGTTGTTCTTCATAGCAGTAATAAGCCGCCCGCAATTATACTGCGATGGTAAAAATGAACGTGATGGTTGAAGGATGAAGCAGCCTGCCAATCCGCATGAGCCGAATGAAATTCGGATATTTTTTTTTTTTTATAAAATGTTGCCCCACACTAGGAATTTCTCCTTTATCGTGGGTGCCTTTATAAACGTTTAGACTCACATACACAAACAGCCAGACCCGGTAAAACTACCTGTAGGCCATATAATAAATCTGAATATTTGGAGTACTGCCCCAAATATTCAGATTTCATTCTGTTTGGAAGTGCAGTACTGCCGAATCGTATTAGCCGATCTGAACAATTGTGTAGCAGCCAAAGACAGGCATTTTGTGCTAGTTTCATTGTATATCGGAATCAATAAACCTGTTTTCAATTTTACGCTACGCTTAGAAGCACTCCAAAATGACTCCACAGCACCCAGACTTAATTTTTTTTTCTATGCCTATTACTAACATAAACAATATTTTACAGTGAAACCACACATCAACCGCGACAAGATGCACGCAATCCGCGTGCGCGCTGGCACTACCATCAAATTGGATGTCGACATCAAGGGTGAACCTCCACCATCCAAGACCTGGACCTTCGCTAAGAAGGTACGAATTTGTTCTAAAGCTTCAATAGATTTCAAACTATGGTTTAGATTACACGTACTTCCATGAAAAGTACTTTATGCCTCGTGGCCTGTGACAGATCTTGGGTTCGATTCCCAGGTCGGACAAACTGTTATTGGGTTTTCTATCAGTAACACAAAAGGGAATAAATAAGAGCTTTCGAAGTCGGTGGTGCGACACCCCTGTGCCTCGGTGCGCACATTAAACTGTAGTAGCTCCCGTGTGTTTCCCCGGCCATACCGTTCACCGTCCGGATGATTATTTGAATAAGATAAGAGCGAGTGTACCTGCGTCTGCGCGCTAAGTTGTGCTATTTACAGCTTCGAAGGCTAGTCACAGCCATGACAGAAAACAACACACAAACACAACACCTAATCCTTCATTTCATTCTAATCACCTCCTACTTTTTCCCCAGGTCCTGGAGACCGGCCCAGGCATCAAGCTCGAGAACGAAGACTACAACACCAAGATGCAGATCTTCGAATCGACCTGGGCGAACTCTGGCGTTTACACACTCAAGGCCGAGAACGAATCGGGTGTCGATGAAGCTACCGTAGAAATTACTGTGCTGGGTATGTATTATTGATTAAATTATATGTAATTTATCGAAATCTTAATCTAATTTGTCGGATGATTTTAAAGTACTTGTGTCAAGCTACTTACCATGGCACCCGTTATTGTTGTCTAGTTTAAGGTGAATGAATGTGTCATAGCTCATATTATTATGAACAACGTAGCCTTGCAAGTAACCACACTATATCTTAAGACACAAAAACCTACATTGTTATGTCTACAAAACTATTCCCAATAGATCTTAATAACTATAAGCCAAGCATAGCCAATCCCTGGTGGTCCTGGTTTTAATCCAGGTTTGGCAATACGGTCAAACCCATTATTTGCTGCATGGCGAAAAATGGTTATCCCATTTCTCCTGCAACGTTGCTAGCTCTTTTGATTGCTTAGTAATCAAAAATATAACATCTTCCATGTTGTAGTTTTCGCAAATGGGCCTACTCTTCCTACCTCAATCTAGTCCTGAGGACATAGATGAGGTCGACAATGGAAAGAGCTAACCCAAAAGAAGCATATTAAGTCGCGACTTAAATAGATTGGGGTCATATGAACTTGGGAACACCGACGCAGGCAGGGAATTCCACTCCTTGGCTAATAAACGATGTAGATTAAGCGAAAAGGCGGACAATAGGAGGGACTTATGTCCAGAATTGAACTTTCTATGTTGAGTCGAATTTATATGTTCTACAAACCCAACATACTAACATCTCATCTCTCCTCAGACAAACCCGGCAAGCCCGAAGGCCCGCTAGAAGTGTCAGACATCCACGCCGACCACGTGAAGCTGAAGTGGAACAAGCCCAAGCACACCGGAGGCCTGCCGCTCAGCGCCTACGTGGTGGAGAAGATGGATACCGTCACTGGGAAGTGGGTGCCGGCTGGTACTGTGGAGCCGGATACCACTGAGGCTACTGTTACTGGTTAGTATATTTTCATTTTATTTTATCAAAGAAATATAACTATAAAATAAAAAAACAAAAATGGCAGAAAAAAAAAACAGAAAACTTTAATTATATCAAACATAAAAGTAGTTTTAGACCAATATAGACTTTGCATTAGCTAGTCTAAAGAAATGGATTATTGGAATTTATTAGTAAGCTAAATAAAAATTAAGGGCCTGATGTTCACATCAAAACGATGGCAATGTCATTTGGAGCTTCGCATCGTTTTGATAATGTTGATCCAAACTGCGAAGACATGCAAGAATAGAAAAAAAGCTGTGTGTGCGCAATGTACAAATTTTGGTAAGACTTGAGTGGAAACTTCACGTTATGTTTCTTTGTAACAAACATAAGAAATTAAACTTAGAACCGAAGTGCTTTACTTCGCTTCGGGATTTTCTTCATGCAAAGATTTCGATGATTTCCAGACATAATTTATCTTAATCAAATTATCTTTCTTCCGCCAACAGGCCTAGAAGCCGGTCACACCTACCAGTTCCGTGTGAAGGCCCTCAACGAGGAGGGAGAATCCGAGCCCCTGGACACAGACCACGGCATCCTCGCCAAGAACCCATACGACGTGCCCGCACCGCCCGGCCTGCCGGACATTGTGGACTGGGACGAGAAATCCGCCAAGCTCAAGTGGGAGCCTCCTATCAGAGATAATGGTGCTCCTATTACTGGATATATTATTGAAGTCATGGATAGAGATAGGGGCGAGTTTGTTAAGGTATGTCTGAATTAATTATTTTTTAATAAGAAGTGATGCGTCTCTTCTCGCCAATTAAAAGAAAAAAAAGGAGGGGAGGCCTTTGCCCAGGAGGAGAACAGTTCAGGCTAAGGAAAAAAAAACAAGTAATGATTTAAAATTCCGACTGCAATAAAAAGTTCAAAAGAAGATCTCTTTTCAAGCCGTCTAATGCGGTAGCAATTATTTTAGTTCAAGCTATGATTTGATGCTACCATTCTACCAATTGCATCAGACTGGATTAACCTCCTTTTAGCACCGCCGCAGTAGGGTAAAATAGAGCGATAATGTTCGTATTTTCTGTTTAGTATTTTACATCCTTCACCAGTTGCTTTTTTTTATAAAGTTTTTCTAAACAGTATGTTTCTACAATTGGATAATAATAGAAAAAAAATACGTTTTCGTGGTCAAAAAGACTTCTCAAGAATCTACCACTCACTAGGATAAGATCTTCAAGGATCAAGTTGATCATCATTTAACGTCATCCCTTTTCCCCCAGGCCGCTGAGATCCAAGGCAACATCTGCCAGGGCACCGTGCCCAAGCTGGAGGAAGGCAACCAGTACCAGTTCCGCATCCGTGCGCTCAACAAGGCTGGACAGTCCGAACCTTCGGAGAACACCAACTGGCATACCGCTAAGCCTAGATTCTGTGAGTATCCTCATTTCGCTATCCGTAAAGAATTGCAGAGATAGAGTATGCTCTGCTTCCACATTTATTGTGTGAACCGTCAGTCTGTGGCATTCACTGCCGGCTTCTCTGTTCCATGATCATTATAATCAGGATCTATTCAAAGTTTGAGTGAATCGGTTTCATCTAGGCAAGCGTGCTCCACCCTAGGCCGCATCCGCTTCACAACAGGCGAGTTGCGGCCTAACGCAAGCCTGTTTCGTAAAAAAAAACCTATTAAAAATGAGGCTGTGATTTTTGTCGCCATGATACAGACAAAGAGATTGCTTAGAGGTTCTATATACGCCCACCCGTAACAATTTTAAAATTACACATTCGACTTTCATTCAGTTCGACCCGACCAGCAAATACCATTAGATAACTACCGTTGCTAAATACATTACGGCTTTACATTACAATTCCAGCAAAGCTGAGCGGTTTTTTTTTAATATTTTGAGATTAAAAAAGAAACACCACAATGCGGACTGAAAAATTTTTTTATGACTTGACTGTTAAGATTGACTGCCTCGTTGGTCTAGCGTCGCAATCGCGACTGCTGAGCATGAGGTTCTGGCAAAGGACAAAGTGTTATTGGGTTTCTCCCTCAGGATTTTCTCAGTAGCAGCCACAGAGTCTGAATTTGTGCCTGATTGATGGCAATAGGTTCGCCCCCTATTACATGGGACTCATAACAGACTCTGCCTAACCCTTCGGGGGTTACAGCCGTGATGTTATGATTATGTTTGACTCTTAAGATTCAATCATTGGTTCCGTTCCTCCCGGGAGTCTCACGTACCGCAATAGATTAACCTCACTTGGTTGAACTACAATAAACCACTTCTAATCATCTATTTCTTCCAACAGTGAAACCAAGAATCGACCGCACAAACCTGAACCCGCTCACCGTAAAGGCAGGTCTACCAATTTCCCTAGACGTGAAAGTCTTCGGCGAACCTCCTGCCAAGGTCACTTGGCACTTCAAGGGTGAGGAGTTGCAGAACAGGGAAAATCTGGAGATCATCAATGTGGACTATAACACCAAGTTCTTGATGACCAAGAGTAAGAGGGCGCAGTCTGGAAAGTATGTGATTAAGGCCAAGAATGAGGTCGGAGAAGATGAGGCTGAAGTTGAGATTACTATTCTCGGTGAGTACTCAAGTTTTTATGTATCTATTTTTATTTTTTTGCTTGGACTGCTCTGTCTCTCCAGCGCAAAGACCTAGCTTCACTAAACTTCTTCTTTTAAACGACATCAGATTTGTTGAATGCAGAAATCTTTCACTCCTAAATTATCTGAGTATTTGTCGCGAGTTCATCTTCCCATCTTCTTTTCTGGTTCCCCTTGCTGCGTTTACTGTCCCTTGGATACGAGTAGGTGTTGATAATGTTGGAAAACGTTAATTATGAATGATTTAAAGCGATATTAATAAAGAGTCTTTTGAGATTTTCTTAAAATTAAATACACAGGGAATCCTTTACCGTTAGTATTGAAAACATCTAGCAAAAATGGTGATATTATGTAAAAAAAATATTGTGATCAAAATATGGGAAATTCACGAAAAGATCCAATTAGCAACAAAACCAAGAGAAACTTTCACTTCTTATAAAAAAAACTCACAAAAAATAAGTGTCATCCATTTACAAATATCTTGTTACTCCCAGGCAAGCCCTCAAAACCACAAGGTCCTCTGGAAGTGGCTGACGTCACAAAGAACGGCTGCACGCTCACCTGGAAGAAACCAGAAGACGATGGCGGATCACCCATCGAGTACTACGAGATTGAGAAGCTTGATCCGCTTACTGGTAAGAATAACTTTAATATCAGAACTTGTTTTGGCAGGTATTTAAAATTTGCGCTTTGAAGACAATTTTAAAAAAGTAATTTCTCTTGCTAAATAAGTCATGCCTTGGATATACATATACCTAGAGAGCGACCACTTTAATGAGTCCTCCGCCTTGCCCCATCAAATCGTTATTTGCTTTCAAATAACCATAATCCACGTAGGTATTACGATACTAATTGAACCAATACGTAATCAACCTTCAGAATATTCCATTTAAATTGATACCTTCGCGAGGACTCATTAAAGCGGTCGGTCTATATTTGGCAAGGTGGGACTGCAGGCTGCAACATGCTTTTGCACACATAACTTTTTATTTGGGACCTGAAAACTCTACTATGGACAAAACTAAGGTGTCCTAACTTCAAGGAATTTGTATCACTTGATACAGAAATAATAAAGTAGACATTTTTTGTAATAGTACCTGCAGTTCTTTTTAACTCTAAAAAAAATAAAGTGCAATACCTACATGGTCAAAATGTGTGGTCCAGCTGTTGTTTTGTTAAATTACTGATGAAAAATTTTGATGTTGGTCAGAATGATGTACTGAATACGTGGTAACCGTTTGTGCCACCACCCTGTATATTCGGAGCATGCATACTTGGATTACAATTTTTAGCTTAGTTCTTACAATGAAATCGTCTATTTTGTACTAATAACATCTTCTTCATTTCTTCAGGAACTTGGATCCCATGCGGTACCGCAAAGGACTGCAAGGCGAACGTCACCGGCCTATCAGAAGGCAAGCCCTACAAGTTCAGGGTTAAGGCCGTCAACAAGGAGGGAGAGTCCGAGGAGTTGGAGACTGAGAAGCCTATCATCGCTAAGAATCCCTTCGGTGAGTTTTATTTGGGTATTATGGGATAAATTTGTGATTAAATCAAAGTATGTGAGTAAGTGCCTGATCAGAGTTTTAAAGAATTCATAGGATTACACCAGAAAGGACTGTGAATAGGTTGTCTGACATTTCCCATGTTTTTTTTGCATCAGTAAACTGAAAGCAATTGAGATAAGATCATGTAAAAAGTGACTATTCTGTACCACTATCATTGATGCGTATGCGCAGCGACAGTGTATTGATGCCCGTCATAATTTGTTTATGAAATCTTTTGTTAGGCTTACCATCGCACATTACCGTACAAACATTATCATTCTAAAATGTATTTTATTTTGCTATGTATTCAAGCACAATTGACATGGACGTTCACAATGTTTTGGCCAAAAACGACTCATCTTACTAGTTTTAATAATACTTTTATCACCAATATTTTACCACAACGTATCTTTCCCAGACGAGCCCGGCAAGCCCGGTCGTCCGGAGCCCCGCAACTGGGACAAGGACTTCGTGGAGCTGGAGTGGGCGGCGCCCAAGACCGACGGCGGAGCGCCCATCACTGGCTACATTGTGCAGAAGAGGGAGAAGGGAGGACGGTGAGTTTGACTAGTTTAATTGTTCTCGTAACTTTCAATTAAATAGTTATAGATCGAAAATTGATATTTATATCTTATAGTTTATTCTTTTAAGTAAAAACTTCGAGACCAATGGAGACGTGATTGTAAGTTACTGTTAGACGCTAGAAAAATACTTAGTCGAGCAATTTTTAGGATCAGCTAAAGAATTCTGTCCAGAAGAATTTGGTGATGAGATCTGTCATCTCTGCTTTTTGTCATCAGTCACACTAACGATCAACACTTTTGATTGACAAAGACTGTCGACGATGGTTTTCGGGCGAATCGTTTATCCTGGAACAGTACTGTACCGATGGGCATCTAATATAATTCGAAGTCCACGAAAAGTGAGTCTACTTCTTAAAATCAGTACTAAAATCTACTTTTTCTCGACAGATCATGGTCCGACTGCCTCAAGACAACGGGCGACCGTCCGACCGGTCGCGTTGAGGACGTAGAACCGGGCCGCGAGTACGAGTTCCGTGTCATGGCTGTCAACAAGGCCGGACCCGGAGAGCCGTCCGATCCTAGCAAGAGTGTTATTACTAAGCCGAGATTCTGTAAGTATCAATGTCAATTTAAAGTTCCCTTCTGGACCAGATTTTGACTTATAACGTGCCTAGGCCCACGATACTGCAAGCCCATAAATACTGCTAGCAGACTGTACAGAAACCCTAACATCATGAATAGTAGTGGGTAATAAGGGCAAGCCAGGCTTTTAGGCTGATGAGTACCGCCATTAAATTCCTGGCCAGTGGTGTATACTACGACCAGCTTCGTCACTGGATTTATTAAAACTCAGGTGTTTGAACTTATCCGACTTTGGCCTTTTGAGAGTTTAGCTACTAAGAAACAATCATCATATCAGCCGAAACACGCTTACCTGGTGATGATTCCTATGCCAGTACTTTTAAGAAAGTGAAATTCGTAGAAAGCTAAGGCATTTTTTTCAGACGTGATATCGTGGCTTATTTGTGATCAGATCACAGACAGCTACAAAGACAACTGCTTGATTTACTTACGAAAATGCAATAGATTTCAATGGGACCAGATTCATTACAAGAAATAAAAACTTCACCAAAAACTAGGACCACCACGGAAAAGTTAAATGGCCTATTTTATACTGATGTCTCCTATTTTTCCTACAGTGAAACCTAAGATCGACCGCAAAGACCTACAAAAGAAGAAGATCAAGGTCGGTTCCAACCTCAAGATGGAAGCCGATATCATCGGTGAACCTGAACCAACCATCACCTGGACCTTCAAGGGTGAAGTCCTTAAGGCCCAGGAGAGGTTGAAGATCGAGAACAAGGACTACCACACCTCCTTCCTTATGGAGAGGATGACCAGAACTGATGCTGGCAAATACGTGGTGACAGCGAAGAACGACTCGGGTACTGATACCGTGGAGATTGAAGTCGAGGTCGTCAGCAAACCTTCGAAGCCGAAGGGACCTCTGAAGGTTGGTAGAGTTTTTCTTAATTTTTTACGCAGAGGCTTTCCGCCTACGTAGGTTAGGTTAAGAAGACGTTCTATCTCTTTCTCTCGCTTAGCCGTTGTAAGCTAGCGTGTGGCGCCACAAACCGCTCGCCACACGCTTGTGGCGCACACATGTCGCCGCGTGGTAGTAGATAGATAAACTTTGTTACGTTAAGCCATATTTCTCTAGAGTTTATTAGGACCTCTTTTTTACTTTTTGTATTAATAAACTGTATCTTTCAATCAATAGTGGTTTCCCTGAAGAACCCTGTGTTGTAACTATTTGTTTAGCGTAGTATGCCACAGTCGCAGCAGCTATAGACATTGTTTATTAAAATTGGGACGTTCTTCTATACTTTTTGTAGAAGCTAAAACACTAGAGTATACTTTATTTTTTATTGCATTCATTGACTACATCGTGTCAGTTATCCACTCTTTATGGACAAGTGTTTTCTGCGACTTTCTTTATCAATGAAACAACCCCAATTTCCACTACAGGTATCAGACGTAACAGCAAACGGCTGCAAGCTCAAATGGGAGCCACCAGAAGACGATGGCGGCGAACCTGTCGAGAACTACGTGGTGGAACGCATGGACACTGAGTCCGGAAGATGGGTACCCGTCTGCACCACCAAGACTCCTGAGGCAGATGTTACAGGGTTGAATGAGGGCAAGGACTACCTGTTCAGGGTTAAAGCTGTCAACCCTGAGGGAGAGAGTGAAGCGTTGGTTACTGATACGGCTACAACCGCTAAGAATCCTTATGGTGAGTTCTTTTTAAATGTTTATCTTGATTTTAGCTAGTTCATCCAGAAAGCCAGAATTTGATTAAGATATGTATTGTTTGGGTAGGGGTAGTATATTCGGCAGCTTTCCAATACTTCACTGGGTTAAGAAAGTTAGGAGATTTTAGTGATTTCGAATAGTCTGGACTATTAAAAGTTAAATTTTAATACACAGTACGCGGTCTTTCACGTTTTGACCGCCAGAGCATAAATGAACGGGCGTGTCCTTCACGGCAAGCCACAATTTCACCTACCATTCTGTCACATATTGGTGTCGTTTGGCGTACAGTCAGACTAGTCACGTATATGTGAATAGTCATAAGGTTAATAATTATAGCACATTGATTTTTTTTAAAAGGCTCGGCTTTGTAGACGATTATATCTGTCACTCTCTCTTTCTTTTAACTAATTTATTCCCGAGTATTCAAGATATGTTAAGTGAATACTAGCTACTTGCTTTTTTGAGCAATGATCTGAAGTTGTTGTTTCAAGAAATCATTTGGAAATTCATTATCATCATGAGTTATATTGCCATCGAAACGCTACGAAGAAAATTAAAAAACTTCGGAAAAATCAGTATTCTTACAATAATTTAATCTTCCAGGCGAACCCGACGCTCCTGGCAAGCCCGAATTCAAGGACTGGAGCGCTGACCACGCGGACATCAAATGGGAGGCGCCCAAGAACGACGGCGGAGCGCCCATCACCGGGTACATCGTGGAGAGGAAGGACCGGGACACCGGCAAGTGGGTGAAGGCGGCTGAGGTGAGGAACTCTTTCAATTAACCACCCAAGATACTTACTTACTTTTTTTAGCTAGTCAAATGCTGATAGCAATCGTTAAGTATCATGAGCTACTAAAAATCAGACTCATTCCTTCCAAACACTGTTTTAAGCTTTCACGGTTTACAACTAAACTTATGCTGTCACTTACGGGATATCTTCCGTGATTGTTCATTATTTTGAGCACCCGATATTTCGACGCTGTTGCAAGCGCCATGATCGCGGGTTGACGCGGATTCCATTCTACATACTTCTGACAATGGCTAAAACCATGTTTTTCTAGACAGACCACACCTAATTATTTTTATGTGGTTTAGAAAGAAAACGAGTACATTTATTTGCACAAAAAAATAAAGCACACAAAACACAAATAGAAACAAATTTCAGATTTTGCTCTTTATTACTGTAACAAAAACACCATGTACAAATTCATAAAGCCCAAATGAGTATCTAAAAGGGGAAATATCCGAAAGATTTTTCTATAATCTTCTTCCTTGGAAATCATTCGCCATAGAACAAAACTACATCGTCCATGTGTTTCTCCAGGTGCCCGGAAACAAGACCGAGGCCCGTGTACCGGACCTCATCGAGGGCAAGACATACCAGTTCCGTGTGAAGGCCGTCAACAAGGCCGGACCCGGCAAGGCGTCCCAACCTTCCGAGAACCTATTAGCTAAGGATAGATTTGGTAAGTGGATCTTCTACTTATTAATTGACATAGTAGTGATTTATTGCACGATTGAGGGCATTTGAACTACAGCTCAGCTCAGTTTCATCACGTTTCAATACACTGACAACCAAAGAGAAAAAAAAATACATTGACGCTCTTAAATGCCGTCTAGATGTGCTGATCGCGTTCAGTTACTTTTGTGAAATCCGCTGAGAAGAAAAATCAGAGGAAAATGTAGTCTAAATAATTAATTATTTATTTCTTCTATCGTAATATCACACTAGTATAGTAGACATTCCCTTCCACTCCGCCCAGAGCGGAAGGGGTCATTTGATAATTTCCCATCCTAAAAAAAAAAAAGGAAAAAAAAGGTCCAATGTAAACCAATGTGGACCAATGTATGTGTGTTTGTGTCCAAAAATCTCAACCGTCAACACAAAAAAAAAAGAAGTTTAACAGTCTAAAGTAGTAATTTATACCTTGCTCTTTATGGTTGATAAAAAACAGTATTCATTTACTTCTGTTTCTAACTACGCGAACGTCATTTGAAATGGTTAAAACACAAGTGAAATTAAACATAATATTATACCTTTCTACCCGCAGCGCCGCCCAAGATCGACCGCACGAACATGCGCGACATCACGCTGAGGGCGGGACAGAACATCCGTCTCGACGTCAAGGTCAGCGGTGAACCTCCGCCGACCAAGACCTGGTGAGTTTTAAGCGATTACTTTTAATAGCATTTTAACCAGTAGATTAGGATGAAGAGCTGGCGGAATTGAAGTAAGCGACCTGTCTCATCTTGGAATAAATGGAAATTCAGGCCTGATTTGACCTTTTTTTGTTAGCCTATTTGTGTGTCCCACTGCTGGGCAAAGGCCTCCCTTTTCACCTTCCAAATGATCTGGTGGCCTACCATGACGTACGTCTACGTCTTAAAGCAGGAGTAGTTCCAGTGTGGGAAAGAGATGGCGCTAGACGACCTGTATAGCTCTATTTCTTTCCCACACTGAAATTATTCCTGCTTTAAGACGTCATAGTAATCCTCCTGACCTTGATACAGAAAAAAAGAGTATTTTTGTTTTATTTTATTGAATAAATAGAATTGAAAAATCTCTATCAAAGCAATTTTGTGTTTAAATCTGTGATTGCAATTTATCAGTACCAAAATCATATCCCATTTTTTTGGCATGCGTTACTCAAACTTGGGACTAGACCAAAAATATAATCAACGTATTCATATTTTACCCCAGGTTCCACAACAAAGAGCGTCTATCCACACGCGACGACCTCTCAGTCGACGTGGAAGACTACAGGACCAAGCTGTCCGTGGTCATCGCGTCGCGCAAGCACACCGGTACCTACGTGCTGAAGGCCGAGAACAGCAGCGGCAAGGATGAAGCCACCATCCAGATCAATGTGCTGGATGTGCCCGCTAAACCTGAGGGACCGCTCAAGGTGAGGATTGCAATTTTACAGAAGTATTTTTAAGGATGTTTTAATCAGAAGATGTATATAACATTATTTTTAGTATATGCGAAACCTGAATATAGTTTGTTCAGAATAAGTAACTGAATCGATTCCAATAATTTTTAAACCATGTTATATTTTTTCCCAAGAATATTTAAAAAAGTAAAAAGTTGGATACCGAGCGACTTTGAGTACCTATCGCAATAATTTAGGTATCTACTGCCAAATTATTATTATCAGTCAAAAGCTCAAGACGAAGCGGACAACTAGGTAACAGAACAAGCTTATAACTTTGTGATTTTTCATGATACAGTTTTGAAATTTTGTACACGTTATGTACTTTACATAAAAATACTAGACACGTGTATCAGGTTTCGCATATACTAAAACTAATGTTGTATAAATATTTAGACGTAAGGTTTGTCATTCCCCAAACACTTATCTTAGAGAGTTTTACGAAAGGACTGATATAATATAACTGACCGCTTTATCTAAGGCTGGTCTTAACAAATGGCTCGAAGAAAACGAATCGTTAACGTTCTTGCCCCAGACATATTGTTGCGAAGGACCGACAGAAGGGCGAGAACTCTTTAAACTAACACTTTTTGTACAGGTTTCTATGTTTGCTTTTGACTCTAGATCGTTAGATCTCTAGGTTGCAATTACAAACTTAAGTGTTTAATAAGGACGATATTCGATTAGTGTTGGCGTAAAGGGGGCATCACAGCATGAAAGCGTCACGCCGTTTGCCGTCACGGCATACGAGTCTGTTTTACTGCCAAGGCGCGTCAATAGATGTTTTACATGAAAAACGACTTTTTTATACATTTTGGTTTTGTGTTACGATGTCCCTTAAACCGTGTAGGTATTAAAAAAAAACATTAAACTATTCCTCTTTTTCGCCTCCAGATCTCCGACGTCCACAAAGAAGGCTGCACACTCAAATGGAACCCGCCGCTAGACGATGGCGGCGCACCCATCGACCACTACCTGGTGGAGAAGCTCGACACCGAGACCGGCCGCTGGATGCCGGCGCTCAAGACCAAGGACCCGAAGGCCGAGATCGAGAACCTCGTGCCAGGACACGAGTACAAGTTCAGAGTGTCTGCTGTCAATAATGAAGGAGTTTCTGAGCCTTTGGAAGCGGATCATTCGATTATTGCTAAGAATCCGTTTGGTGAGTGGATTTTCTTCATTCTTTGATCATAATAATAGTTTTGTTTGGTCTACAAACTTTTCCAAATTGCCTAAAATAATTTTGTAAATTTGATATATGGTATTGGTTTAAATATTGGAAAGAGAAATGAGAACCCCACTCCAGCAAGCGTAGCATTTCTTGTGTTGATCTGTAATTTTGTCGATTCCTCCGTCGACAAAACCCATTTCTACGTCAGTCATGCTACGCGTGCTATTCGTCCTAGGACCAAAGCTAAGTGGATTCTCATTTCTTATCAAGCCTATGCTAGTCCTGTCTGTAAAAGTAACGTAAATCTTCAAGTTTTTTTTGCCTAATAAAAAATTAGTTCAAATCTCTTTTCACTGGGATATTTTTTAAAGTAATACATAGAGCTATGATTTAAAAACTATGAATGTAACTATCCATTTCCTACCCAGACGAGCCCGGCAAACCCGGAACACCGGAAGTGGTGGACTGGGACAAGGACCACGTGGACCTCAAATGGGAGAAGCCGCTCAAGGATGGTGGAGCACCCATCACTGGTTACATCATCGAGAAGAGGGAGAAGGGATCGCCCAAGTGGGTGAAGGCTTGCGAGGTAAGTTCACTTTACTTATTGAGTATTTAGAAATATTTATTGAAATATACTTGCAAGCTATTTGGGTTTGAAAACGATATCTGAAGAATTTTAGATTTAAATCTATGTTCTGAAAATAAATGCCACAATCAATACGTTTAAAGCGCAATAGCAAGCATTATAGTTGCATATTACAGGGTGGAAACAGACCCTTCACATAGCCGTCAACCTGCAAGTATTCTGTACAACAAACTAAGTAAATTTACGCAAAAATTATTGCTGGGAATCGACTTTTTTTTTGGGGTGAAAAGTCATGTTTTACGGTAGGACTCGATGGAAAGCACTCAAAGCATTGTGCTGATGGATGGATTGAATAGTACGGGGGTCGTGGAGGTGTGTAAAGTAAAAATCTTACATTAAAAACAACTTGTGGAAAAGTTGCAACTTTGACCCCCAATATCTCCGTAACTAGACTTAACTAACTAACTACTCCGTACCTAGGTTCCCAAGTATGGTCTAGAACAAAAAAATGATCGCAAAGACGGGGAGAACGGGGAGCCTTTCGGCTTCGTTAAGGGTCTATTTACACCCTTTATATGGCGTCCGAGATGTTCAGTTTACAAAGCCTGCAACAGTAGCAATAATCTCATGGGATCTTCGATCGTAGCGATTCTTGAGGCTAAACTTTTATGTTTATCAGTGAAGAATCTCATCTGATTTGACAGTGTGCACAGCAAATTCGTGATACACGGATATTTCCGTGGATCACGAATTTGCTGTGCACACTTACAATACCTTTTTTCACTTTTAAAGAATACATAAACTAGAAGAAAAATCAATGTTATGATGAGCATCTGAATTGATCAGCACAGTACAGTATCATTTAATACAATTATCATATTATCTTTCAGGTCGGACCCAACGACAACGAGAAGGCAACAGTACCGCACCTAGACGAGGGCACGGAATACGAGTTCCGTGTGAAGGCCATCAACGAGGCTGGGCCTGGAGAACCCTCAGATGCCAGCAAATCTGTCATCTGCAAACCTAGGAGACGTGAGTTTCAAACACTCTCAGTTGTTTGCACTTGGCCTAAGATTGCATTTTTTCTTTTTATACATCAGTTTAAGTTTGAGAACAAAATTAGGCTAAACATGTTTTTTTAATGAAAATGTCAACTGGCTGTTGTTATTTTCATCCTCATACATAACAAGATAAATCTTATCTCTATCGCTCTAAAAGAAATTACTTATATGCTACTATAGAATTACTTTTGAGACCCACCGACTCCCAAGAAAGCCTTGAACAACGAATGTTTATTTGTGTCAAACATGTTTGATTAAAATACCGCAATTTCGTCTGAAGTACGAAAACAATAAAAATCTTTAAAATTTTTAGCCTTAGCTGTAATACTTTTGAGAAAACATCACAAATCTATGTTTTTCTGCATCCGTTATAAACCTGTTTTTCTTCACAGTGGCTCCCAAGATCGACCGTCGCAACCTGCGCACCATCAAGGTGCACGAAGGAGAGCCCATCTCTTTGGAAGTCAAGGTGTCGGGAGAGCCCGCGCCTGAGGTCACGTGGACGCTCAACGGCAAGTCCGTTAGCAGCGGCAGTGGATTGAAATGTAAGTAATCAGTATAATATAAATAAACTAAAGAAGATAAAGGAGTAGGTATGCCGCCCTAAGTAAGTATAAATTGTGAACTACAATTTACTTTTGTAAGAGAAGAAATTATCATTAATATTCTTCACCCCAATGATGATTGATATCTTAACATAACATCACGCCTTTAATCCCTGAAGGGTTAGTCAGAGGATCCGATACGATGCGCGCCGTTTGGTGGTAATCATCCTTGAGCTTATTAAAATCAAGTATGTTATTGCATCATTTGACTATAGGTATAATACATTTCTTTCTCTTTTCAGTGGTGGACGTACCTTACCTGAGCAAGTACCTGCACTCGAGCCCGCGTCGCAAGGACTCCGGCACCTACAAGATACAGGCTGTCAACAAGTACGGACAGGACACCGCTGAGCTCGAGATTATTGTTACATGTAAGTATCAGGCGAAACTATACCGTGCTGTATCATCAATACGAACTAAACTGGCATAAATGTCATCGTCGCGATTCCCATTTTTGTACAGAAAACCGACAACAGTCGTCGGCCAATAGCTCACGATACACGGAGGATAGACGGATTATCAGTCATGTCGGTAGATCCTCCTTTTTCTAAGATCGGGAACTTTACACCCTACCTCATACCGTTGAAACTAAAAATGTCATAGCCAATTAATTCAAAAGAGAGGTATTGACAAATCTAGAAACCTATGACTTATACGTCGTCTAGATAGATCGACAACCTGGTGAAGTTTCCTGGATGCGAGACGCACGGGACTGGTCAATGTAGCGACACTTGGGGCAGGCCTATGTCCAGCAGTGAACGTCTTTCGGCTGAAATGATGATACGCCTTCTGTGATAATCACATTGTAGGACAACAGCCTTTCATCAAACAGAGGGCAGGCGCACTATAACTCGTATCAATCGTTCAACTTTCTCTGCGCGCTGTGAACGCTGCCATATCTATTCTCAGATAAAAGATCAAGTATCTTCACTAGTGAAAAATCTAGCCTTAATCCACACTCACCCACCCCCTCCCTCACCTATGGAGCGCAAACGTGGTCGCTTACAAAACGTCAGAAGTCCGCACTTGGGGTCTGCCAACGAGCTATGGAGCGAAGTATACTGGGTGTCAAACTTACGGACCGCATCAGAAACTTCATACTTCGCTCCAAAACTCAAATAGCTGATGCTGGCCTTACAGCTGCTAGGTCGAAGTGGAACTGGGCTGGTCACGTCTGCCGCATGTCGGAGGAGCAATGGTCAAAAATTACCACTCAGTGGATACCAAATAGCAGCAAACGACAACGTGGCAGGCCCAGAAGGAGATGGCGGGATGAGCTGGACTCTTTCGCAAATGATTGGCCTACAATCGCACTAGACCGCGAAATGTGGAAGGAGGGAAGGGAGGCCTTTGCCCTGCAGTGGGACGATATAGGCTTATAATAATAATAATCCACACTCTTCAGATTATTACTAGATTATTTATTAAAATACCTATGTTTTCTTTCCACCAGCCAAACCCGAAAAGCCCGAAGGCCCACTGGAAGTGTCAGACATCCACAAGGATGGCTGCACGCTCAAGTGGAAGCGGCCCAAGGACGACGGCGGCGAGCCTATCGACGCCTATCTCGTGGAGAAGTACGACACCGAGACTGGCTCCTGGGTGCCTGTCGGCAAGACGCACGGCAATGTGCCGGAGATGGAGGTAGGAATGGTTTTAAAATAGTTAAAAAGTATCGCCCTTCTTTTTCTTGTCCCTGGCACGGCTGTATTAGACAGTAAATATTGTTGGCGCCAAGCTTAGCCGCGAAACTAATAATGCGTAAATGAGCTATATCACGTTTCTTCGAAATATAAAGCAGCACCTCTACATGTATGCCTAGGTAGGAATCAAAAGAGAGTTTTCATATATTAAAGGGCTTTTCATTGCCAGTCTGTTATCTGAAATAAAATGAGAATAGGCCACTATTCAGTGGCTTCCTAATTTGTGCTGTTTCGAAACTTTATAGTTAGAAAAAAATAACGGATAAATCAACAACCGTTCCTTGGAAAATCCTGTTATATTAAATATAACAGGATTTTCCTTCATAAGAGTTTTTTTTTTAAGATTATTTCGGATTTAAATGATCTAATACCAAGAACGTAGAAAAGATTGAGCATTTCTTATTTACCAACATCTATATTTTGAAAATATAAAACTTACTTTGTATCAATATCGATAGTCATTTCAACTCTCTCTTTATTAACCCTTACCAGGTCGACGGCCTTATCCCCGGTCACGAGTACAAGTTCCGCGTAAAGGCGCTGAACAAGGAAGGCGAGTCGGAGCCGTTGGAGACATTCGGCTCTATCGTCGCCAAGGATCCGTTCAGTAAGTTTACTTTTTTTTTGGTATGTCTCATAATAACCATTTACTGGTCCAGTCCATTCTGGTTACGTTATTTATTTATGAATTGGTTGTCTTCGTTATGATTTTGGGAGACTTAATTCTGGTTTTACGCTTACACAGGTCAGGTTTTGGATCCTGCATCTAGCTCCTGACTTGTTCTGAAAAAAATCTGTAGTCAAATCTTTCTTGTGTTCACTATACAAGGTAGAATTTACTCTTTTGTCGATTTGACAGTGAATGACTATTTACAAAAACATTCAGTTTGATTAAAGGAACTTAAAGGGTTTTATTGATGATTTTAATGATTAAAACTCAGTAAAGAAATATTTGTTACGGTCGCGAATCATATTTTAATCAACATACAAACTGACACTGACCTGCAAATTGCAAGAAACATAACAAACTTTGAATTGCGATCTACCCTGACGGTTCCACCCTAAAAATCTGTTAACTTTCTTGTCAAATCATAATGGACAGCAGAATTACTGGGCAGCCATTCAAAAACCTGAGATTAGGTGCCACCTTAGAATTATCGCCACATTTGCCACATTCATCTCACTCTATTCTTCTCCCCACAGCAACCCCCGACGCACCCGGAACCCCAGTCCCAGACGACTGGTCGGCCAGCCACGTGGACCTCAAGTGGGAGCCTCCTCTATCAGACGGAGGGTCTCCTATCATCGGCTACATCATCGAGAAGAAGGACAAGTACAGCCCGCTGTGGGAGAAAGCTGTGGAGACCCACACGCCTACTCCTTCGGGCACTGTCAATGGGTAAGTTTGTCCACTGAAGACATGAACCAAATGAATTTTGAAAGCCCGGTTGGAGTAACGAGATTAAAAAGAAGTTAAATGACTACAGTTGATGCAATGCCTTTTCTTTTGGAACTGGCAACATTGGGTGGTTAACCAATAATTCCAAGACGACTTCTCTAAAAAAATGCCCTTTATTTTAAGCCTGAAAACCTGATTAAATAATAAGGATAACAATAAAACTCCTACACGGGAGTTTTATTGTTATCCTTATTATTTAATGTAAACGGGCTCTTCACGAAGCCGTCAACCAAGCATTCTGTACATCAAACTAAGTAACTCTATGCAAAATTTATTGCTGGGAAACGGGCTTTTTTGGGGTGAAATCACATTTTACCGTAGGACTCAATGTAACGCACTCAAAACTTTGTGCTGATAGATGCATTGTGTAGTACGCGCGTCGTGGAGGTATTTAAAGTGAACTTATAACATTAAAAATGTAATATTAATGTAATATTAATGTAATGTAATATTAATATAATAAAAAAAAAAAAACTTGTGAAACGTTGGAACTTCGACCCCCACTATCTCTGTATGGAAGGTATGGTCTAGACAGAACAAAAAAAAAATGATCGCAATGACGGAGAGAACAAGTGCCTTTCGGCTTCGCTAAGGGTACTTTTTTACACCCATTATAACCCATGCCTTAGGTTAAACCTAAATGAAATTTGTGAAGATTGAGGAATGACGATTTTTCTTCATACTTTCCTTCACAATGCATCTGAGGCATTTCTTCATGCAGTACAATTTTTGGAAGGATTATTTTTGTATTTTATACCACGATATTCAACTAGCTTGTTTTTGTCCTCCACCAGCTTAATCGAAGGCAACGAATACCAGTTCCGAGTCATCGCTATCAACAAGGCCGGTCAGTCCAAACCCTCGGAAGCCAGCAAGAACTTCGTGGCCAAGCCGCGCTTCCTGGCGCCGAAGATCGACAGGCGTCACCTCAGAGATGTCACCATCTCTGCTGGGTCCACGCTCAAGTTGGAGGCTGCGATTACTGGAGAGCCTGCACCGGCTGTTGAATGGAGGTAAGCAGATATTTCATCTTTTTTTTCGAACTTAGGGAGTCGTGGTTATGTGTATCTTTAGCCTTATTTAAGATTGCTTCTCCGAAAGTCTGTAAGGTTGAAGCGATGCACGATGAAACTACTCGAAGAGAGTATTTCAGGTTGTTATGTGGTAGAAATGAGAGCTGTTTTTTTACCTCCATTCTTGCACTAGTCACACGTTCCTTTAGGTCGGCCGCTGAATATGAGTTGCTTAAATACCTATTAACATGTCAGAAAAAATTTGCTGAAAGCTCGTAGCACACATAAAAAAACTGCACTGAATTGGTAACACCTCACCTCATTTACTTTTTGACCGCCACGTCAATAACGAAAATCTGTGTTCTCTACACCAAGCTACGCTTTAAAAAAGTGTTATTTTCGACGTGCCATGCCGGCCCTGGCGTCGTCGTGAGCACTTTTTGATTTGACCTCCGTGGCGGTCAATAGCCGAATATTCCGGAACAAACAAAAGAAAAATCCTGATTTGGTTGAGAAACACTTTACGCCAGGCAGACAATTTGACGAAGTGAACATTATGTACCGCTTCTTTTGAGTTTTATTCAGTTACCTCTAACTAACTCAATCTTTTCCCCCTCCAGATACCAGAACATGCCTCTCCGCCCATCGAAGGCGGTGATGATCGACAGTCCCGAGTACTTCACGAAGCTGGTCATCCGGCCTGTGCGGCGGGACGACTCGGGAGAGTACACCGTGTCTGCTGTCAACTCCAGCGGTAAAGATACCGTGACCATCAATGTGGTGGTTACTGATAAGCCGCTGAAGCCTGAAGGTCCACTACAGGTAATGCACGCATAGAAATGTGACATTCTAAATTTAAAATGTTCCTCTTTTTTTTTTGGTATAATCTTCGAAAAGGTTTTTTTGGCTGGCAAAACGTTAGATAGTTCCGTGTTCTAGTTTTAAAGTTTGCAAGAATCCTTTCTGCTCAATTCAGGTTCAAACTGACACTGTTTGGCTCTTGTGCTACAGGCACTCCTAGTACAAGAGCCAGGGCTACATTGAAGTTTGTGAGCAATCACTTGGCTATAAAGTTTATTTTTTTATATCTCATCTGCGCCTAAACTGAAGTAGATATTAAAGTTTCTATACAAGTTTTAAAAAGTAGTAAGTATAAGTAATAAGTAGCTAAGCAGGCCTGAGTTTTACTACTTGTGTGGACAATTCGACATCTAGGTTACCAGAAAGGGACCGACACAATGGCGTCTTATAGTTAGCCTAACAGTCGTCAGAAGTGCTAAAAGTTAATTGAGACAACCACCAAAATCACCAACTCAATGCCATTTTGGTATTTTCCTAATCCCTACCATCTTTCCCTCCAGATCTCGGACGTCCACAAAGAGGGAGCCACCCTCAAGTGGAAGCGGCCGAAGGACGACGGCGGCACTCCCGTCGAGTACTACCAGATCGACAAGCTGGATACTGAAACCGGATGCTGGGTACCGTGTGCCCGCTCCGATGAGCCTAGTGAGTACACTGTACTATTTATTACAGTAGTGATTAATTATAAGAACAGTGATAAAATCAAACATTGCCCTGTGTTTAATGAAAAAAAAAACGTTCACTTCTAACGTCTGGCAAAAGTTGCAAGCTATTTATAGTTACACGATTTTCAGCTTTATGTACCATTAAGTGAACTGAGAGATCACATTACTGTTCGTTAAAAATCGCGCATTCGCGTGACGTCGTACAATAAGGTAATAAAATTGTGTTGTCCCATTGGACAACACAATTTAAAAGAAAAGAAATTCGAAAAGAAAACGAATTCGAATTTTATTTTTGATTTTTTTTAAAGTAAAGATTGTCATTCTCCATTGAGAATGACAATCTTTACTTTCGTGTGTGTGTTGTAAAAAACCCTCATTTCTATTGGTTGTGAACTTTTACCAAATGTTCTTGTCGATTGCAAGCTTACTATTAAGTTTTGAGAAAACCAGATCATTTTCCCAACGGCTTAATTAATAATGACGTCACATAACGCAATGTAATGTCTTCTAAATCATTAGAATCTGTAGAAGCATAATATTATGTGTGATGGTCCAATCCTTAGTACTAGTAAGAAATCTTTCTTCTCAGAATGCGACGTTACTGGTCTGACTCCTGGCAAGGAGTACAAGTTCCGCGTATCCGCTGTGAACTCGGAGGGCGAGTCCGAACCGCTCGTCGGTGAACAGTCCATCATCGCCAAGAATCCGTTCGACGAACCTGGTGAGTGTAGAATTTGGTAGTAACAATTTGGTAATGTTTATTTATTTATTTAGGATCTCCAACAAAGGATGTACACAAACACACGTAATAAATAACCGACGACAAAGTATCACGTAGGTGTACTCCTTCACTTACAGGAGACCACAGCATGCATAATAAAATGTGTAACTAAGCTAACAAAGATATAGTAGGTAATAAAATTAAATTGGAAAATAAAATTAAAAATAACATTGTCATAGTAGCAATTAAAAATCAAAACAATTGGTAATAAAATTAAAATAATTAAAGTTAACAAAGTCATAGTAGCAATTAAATAAAAATTTAAACACATTTGGTAATAAAATAAATGTTGACATATATGTCAATTTCATATCGAGGATCGAGAGACGCCACATGTTGCGGGATAATAGTCCAACGGAGGTAGCGTTGGAGTTGACAACAACACCATTCATATTAACGGAAATGGTAGACATTCAAACTCGAGAAATCAAAACATTTATTTCAAGTAGACAAAAAACAAAAAGATGAAGCTACAGTCCCAGTCACAAGTCATAATAATTTGTGAAAGTACTGTAGTTGCCCATTCCAGAGCGTAGATCTCTACGGAGAAGAATGGACAAGAAACTCCATGGACACTCTTTTAAATCAGAATATTTTTAATATGATCTTGTTTACATTATTTATGTTGATATTATACATTATACTTATGTGACAGCAGAGCTACTGGACAACTCAGACTCACGCTGAGTGAGCCAAAAACAACACAACTCAATGTGTTTGTTGACAAATAAGTAGCCTCGAAAAAAAACCAATATCTACTTTCCTTTTGGTTTATAGTTTCTGTCATCGAAATCACTTTTATGGCTACTACCCCAAAACGAGGTCAATTTCAATGATCATTTTTTGACTCAATATCTCTCAGAGTTATTACATAAGTCAACTCCTTCTCTAATTCAACCCTTTATTATATTAACCCGCCCTTTCCCTCACAGGTGCACCTGGAACACCCTCAGTCACAGACTGGGACAAGGACCACGTGGACCTCAAATGGACCCCTCCTCGCGAAGACGGTGGAGCCCCCATCGAGGGCTACATCGTGGAGAAGAAGGACAAATTCGGCAATTGGGAGAAGGCGCTCGAAGTGCCCGCGGATAAGACCACGGCCACCGTGCCTGATCTGATCGAAGGACAGACTTATGAGTTCAGGTTGGTAGAGATTTTCCAGAATGTATACAGGTGTTTTTTTTTTATTTAGGTTTAGAGGTGTTACCCATTTGCTCTGGTCAGCACATTTGATTAGACAGTATTCGTTTGAAAACAACGCTGCCCCGAAGTAACTACTAAATATATTTGGTTCGTGCCGATAGGTAAACTATCAACCATCGCTAAATCATATTTGGGTTGGCTCGACACAATTCGAGCTGAGCTGAAAGAGTTTTACCCGAAAGTTCATCCAAGTAATTTATTACATATTACTGCCCAGCTGTGCCAAATCGATTGATTAGAATTTATAAAATGTTCAAATTCGGATTTTTATTTTTTTTTTCATGTTGAGGATTTTGGCAAATAATGGGTTTCGAAAACTTTAATGTTCTCTTTTCTTGAACAAATTAAAATATGATTTCTTTGACCATTTTGGAACCTTGAAATCTCATTGTATAAACTTACCTTTTCATTGGATTATTTTGCAAAGCGTAGTTCAACAAATGGAGAATAATTCTTTTATTATTTCCATAGGGTCCGCGCCGTTAACAAGGCTGGCCCTGGAGAGCCCAGCGACAGCACACACCCGATCGTCGCCAAGCCCAGGAACCTGGCGCCCAAGATCGACAGGACCAACCTCGTCGATATCAAGATCAAGGTCGGACAGAAGTTCGGCTTTGATGTCAAGGTTAGTGCTAAGTTTTTTTTTTAGAATAGAAGTCAAACAATACCTCTAAACTGAAGAACTTCAAAACTAGCAGCATTTTGATCCCATGTAATAGCAAAAAGTAGCACGGTTGTGTTCCTGTAATCAACATATTTGAAAAAAGTATTGACAATCAAAATATAGTCTTAGTAATGCGCAGAGGTCAATCAACTAACCTTTTAAAATCATGCCAAAAGAAGATTGCTTAACCTTTTGAACGCCATTGTCACATATACGTGACAAGCAAGCGCGTGCCCTACGCCAAACGACACAAATATGTCACAAAATGGTAAGTAAAATTGTGGCTTGGCGTGGAGGGCACGCTTTTTCTGTTTATTAGGATTTTTTGTCCATAGATTTATCTTATTATTTATTACTGACCTCTCATTAATTTAAAATTTTTGTACACGCTGCCGTGGAAAGAACCAAATCAGTAAGACTCAAACATTACAAACACAACCCCAAAAAATCTTCAATTTAACAAAAGTATTGTCCAATATTCTAACCTACCAATTATCCACAGGTATCCGGAGAACCAATGCCAGAAACAAAATGGTTCCTCGCGAAGAAGGAAGTCAAGTCAGGAGGCGATACCAAAGTGCAGCATTCAGACTACAACACTAAGATTAACTGCAAGTCAGCTAAGCGCGGTGACAGCGGACGGTATACTATTACTGCTGAAAACGCTAACGGCAAAGATGTGGCTGAGGTTGAGGTTATCGTGCTGGACGTGCCCAGCCCACCTGGAGGACCACTCAAGGTTGGTTGATTTTGTTTTTAGAACTAGGTTTATATTCAAAGTTGAAGTTGAAGAATGCATTTTGACGACAGAAAAATTCGAAATGTACAGGATCATACATATTATCAATATCAGCTGGTATAAAGAATTTCTAGTGTTGTCACACCTGGAACTGTACCACACCTAATCTAGCAGTATTACTTATATCTTATTTCATCATCATCATTTCACCCGAAAGACGTCCACTGCTGGACATAGGCCTCCTCCAATCTTATTTAGTAAGATTAAAATGATAGTGCTATGAGGTGGTAGGTCGCTTCCTGAAATTTCAAACACTTACTGCTTTATTAAAAATTGTATGAAACAGTGAGTTTTGATAAGACAATAAAGTAACCTTTTCTTATAACGCAACGAGTCATATTGACACCCGTTTTTCGTACTTTGACAAAGTCTTAGTTATATCCCTAAATCATCATCCTTCGCAACAAAATTCGCGTTACAATAAACTTTAACCCCTCGTGTTGTCCAGGTCTCCGATGTCCACGCGAACGGAGCCAAGCTGTCCTGGAACCCACCCGCCGACGATGGCGGACAGCCCATCGACAAGTATGTGGTGGAGCGCATGGACGAGGCCACGGGACGATGGGTCACCGCCGGGGAGACCGACGGGCCCAAGACCAGCCTCGCTGTTGAAGGGTTGACGCCTGGACACAAGTACAAGTTCAGAGTACGGGCTGTTAATAGGTGTGTATTGGGTTTTCTTAATATTCTGGTTTATCGATGTAGAATAAAACATGGAAGGTGATAAACTTGGAAAAAGGCCAAAGAGCTCATTTATACCATCTATGGTTGTAAAAAACTAAAATTATATATTTTAAAGCCCGTATTATGTAATCATTGTTATAGTGTAAACATTGTGTAACGAAAATACACGAGACAAGTCTCTTAGAAGTGCATTTTGACAAAACCCTCAGAGTTTAATTCATTTGGTAACTTTTTTTGTGACTTTTCCACATTAGTAAAAGTAATCAAGAATGAGGGGACGGCTTAATAAAAAGAGCCTAGGTGGTCTGAGATAATTATTTCAGTTTCCTATTTTAATGAACGTCTGTTTTTTTCCTCCAGGCAAGGCAAATCCGAGCCTCTCACCACCCCACACTCAACCGAAGCCAAGAATCCATTCGACGTCGCTGGCAAGCCTGGCACGCCCAAGATCAAGGACTTCGACAGAGACTTCGTGGAGCTGGAATGGACCAGGCCTCAGACCGATGGCGGAGCACCCATCTCGGGCTACGTCATCGAGAAGAAGGACCGTTTCGCCCCAGACTGGGAAGAATGCGCACAGATCGAAGGAGACGTCACTACTGGCAAAGTCCCAGACCTCATCGAAGGAAACACTTACGAGTTCCGCGTCAGGGCAGTCAACAAAGCCGGTAAAGGCGAACCAAGCGATGGAACAGCACCACACCTTGCAAGACCCAAGAATCTGCCTCCTAAGATTGACAGAAACTTCATGTTCGATATCAAGATCAAGGTCGGACAGAACTTCGACTTGGACGTACCAGTTGTCGGTGAACCCACTCCTACCAAGGAATGGTTCAACGGTGACAACCTTGTCATGAACTCTGACAGGGTTAAGATTGTCAATGACACACACAGCACCAAGATTCGCGTTATTGACGCTAAGAGGGCTGACAGTGGAGTATACACTCTTAAAGCTAGGAACATCAATGGTACTGACTCAGCAACTGTTAAGATTACCGTCATGGATGTGCCAACACCGCCCGAAGGTCCCCTTCGCGCCGATGACATTACCAAGTCTGGCTGCACACTCAGATGGAAGCCACCTAAGGACGATGGCGGTGCCGAAATCTCGCACTACGTCGTCGAAAAGATGGACCAAGAAAACATGCGCTGGATTCCGGCCGGAGAGGTTCAATCCTGCAGCAGCAGAATCGATCACCTCATCGAAGGACACGACTACAACTTCCGTGTACGCGCCGTCAACAAACTTGGCGAATCACAGCCTCTGGTCGGCCACGAGCCAATCACAGCCAAGGATCCCTACGGAACACCAGACAAACCTGGAACTCCTGTCGTCAAGGACTGGGACAAGGACCATATGGACATCGAATGGGTTCCACCAAAGAAGGATGGCGGATCACCTATCACTGGCTACGTTATCGAAGCTAAGAAGAAGTACGGACCTTGGGAAGTCGCCGCGACAGTACCTGGGAACAAGACAACCGCTACCATTCCGAACCTTCAAGAAGGTGAGGAATACGAGTTCAGAGTCATTGCCGTCAACAAGGCTGGCAATGGAGAACCCAGTGACGGTTCCACACCACAAGTGGCTAAAGCCAGGTTCTGTGCACCACACTTCGACAAAATGCTCTTGGCAGACAAGACTGTCAAGGCCGGCCAGAGGATCCAATACGAGATCCCGATAGAAGCTGCACCCAAGCCTACAGTCGAATGGCAGATCAACGGCAAAGTTGTCCATCCATCAGATAGAATCGACATTCAGATTCTACACAACAGGGTCATATTAGACATTCCATTCTCCGTCCGCGCCGACGGAGGCGTTTACAAGTTGACCTTGAAGAACGACCTTGGAGTATGCTCTGCCTCTGCTCAAGTCACTGTGCTTGACAAACCTGCAAGACCTGAGAAACCTTTGGTTGTCTCTGATGTTACTAAGGAGTCATGCTCCTTATCATGGAAGATACCTTTGGACGATGGTGGATCTCCCATCCTTCACTACGTTATTGAAAAGATGGATCTGTCTCGTGGTACATGGTCTGATGCTGGTATGAGTACCTTCCTGTCACACCAAGTAACCAAGTTGATCCACATGAAGGAATACCTTTTCAGGGTAAGCGCGGTTAACGCGATCGGTCAATCTGAGCCTTTGGAATTAGACCGTGCTATTGTAGCCAAGAACGAATTCGATGAGCCTACAGCACCTGGCAAACCTAAAGCTACTGACTGGAGCAAGTCCCACGTGGACCTCGAATGGGAGAAACCTAAGTCAGACGGTGGATCACCTATCACCGGCTACGTCATACAGAAGAAGGAGAAGGGCAGTCCCTACTGGGTGAATGCTGTTCATGTGCCTCCTAGCAAGACTAAGGCTACGGTCCCTGACCTAACTGAAGGACAGGACTATGAATTCCGCGTCATCGCCGTCAACCAGGCCGGCCAATCAGAGCCAAGCGAGCCTTCTGACATCGTCACAGCTAAAGACAGATTCGTTGCTCCTAAGATTCTTACACCGCTTAGAGAGATCCGTATCAAGGCTGGACTTATCTTCCACATGGATGTTAACTTCATTGGGGAGCCTATCCCTGAGGTCACATGGACTTGTGATGGTAAACCAGTGGTTGCTAACGAGAGGACAACTGTCACTATTGTTGGCCACCATACTATTGTTCATACGGTCAACTGCAAGCGTTCAGACGCTGGTAAATACAACTTGAAATTGAAGAACGATTCTGGCACAGATGAGGGCAGCTTCGAGGTCATCGTACTTGATGTACCCGGAGCACCTCAACCACCATTTGAATACGAAGAAATCACCGCACAATCTGTTACGTTGTCATGGAAACCACCTAAGGACAACGGAGGCAGTGAACTTACTGCTTACGTCATTGAGAAGCGCGATCTTACTCACGGTGGTGGATGGGTACCAGCGGTTACTTACATCAACCCGAAATTCAACCATGCAACTGTACCTCGTCTATCAGAAGGCACGAAGTACGAGTTCAGAGTCTTCGCTGAGAACCTTCAAGGTCGCTCTGAGCCTCTGGTTACAGACAAACCAATTATTGCCAAGAACCAGTACACAGTACCTGGAAAGCCTGGCAAACCAGAGCTGGTTGCTGCAGATAAAGACCACATCAACATTAGGTGGTCTTCACCTATCTCTAACGGAGGATCTAACATTCTTGGATACGATGTCGAAAGGAGAGACAAGGCTACTGGCCGCTGGATCAAAATGAACAAGGAACCGGTCAGACTGAACGAATACAACGACGATAGGGTTCAAGAGGGTCATCAATACGAATACAGAGTTTCTGCAGTCAACGCTGCCGGACCTGGCCAACCTTCAGACGAATCTAACGTCTTTATTGCTAAGCCTATGAAGGAGAGCCCGAAACTGAGCTTAGACCACCTCATCGGCAGGAAGATCAAGGTCCGTGCAGGCGAACCCATCAATATCAACATTCCAATCAGTGGAGCGCCTACACCGACTGTCTCCTGGACCAAGGGAACTGTTCCAATCGTACCCTCACACAGGGTTACTGCCGAAACAAAGGCTGACGAAACCAAACTCTCCATTGAGAAGTCAGTACGCGATGATGCTGGCAAATACACCATCACAGCATCCAACGCACATGGCAAAGTTTCCGCTGATATCGAAGTCATTGTGGTTGACAAACCAGGAATACCTAAAGGACCTCTTCTTTGCCACCCAGTGTCTCACGACGCTGTTAGTCTATCTTGGCAACCACCTACAGATGATGGTGGCAGTGAAATCACTGGTTACGTTGTTGAAGTTGCCGAGTTTGGAGTTAACGACTGGCGTACAGTTGCTGGCTTCTGTCCTAAGTGCTCGTTCACTGTGAAGAACTTGACAGAAGGCAAGAAATACGTGTTCAGGGTACGCGCTGAGAACTTATACGGAGTCTCAGACCCATTGGAAAGCAAGCCTATCCTTGCCAAGTCGCCATTCGACCCACCAGATGCACCGGACACACCAAGGATTGCTGGATACAGCTCAAACAGCTGTGCCCTGGAATGGGACCCACCGAAAGACTGCGGTGGAAAACCAGTCACTGGATACTATGTTGAAAAGAGAGAGCGTGGAGGCGATTGGGTCAAGGTTAACAACTACCCTACACCTAACACATGCTACACCGTCGGAGACCTACGCGAAGGAAACCGCTACGAATTCCGTGTCATCGCCGTCAATGAAGCCGGACCCGGCAAGCCTAGCAAGCCGACCGAACCGATCACGGCGCAGACACAGCGTCTTAAACCAAGCCCGCCGGAAGCACCTAAACCGGATAGAGTCACTAGGGACTCCGTCACACTATCCTGGAGGCCACCTAAGAGCGACGGTGGAGCCAAGATCAAGGGCTACATTGTACAACAGAAGGGCAAGGGAGACAAAGACTGGAAAGACGTTAACGACGTTCCTGTTCCAAGCCTGGTACACACTGTGCCGAACCTTAAAGAAGGAGCCGAATACCAGTTCAGGGTCATCGCCGTCAACGATGTCGGCCGATCAGACCCGAGCAAGCCAACAGCTGAAATCATCATTGCTGAACAGCCAAACAAACCATGCATGGATCTTGGAGGAGTCAGGGATATCACAGTGCGTGCTGGAGAAGACTTCTCTATTCACGTGCCATACACTGGCTTCCCGCAACCGACTGCCCAATGGTTCGCCGACGACAATCTTCTCGACGTCGATGGCGATTCCAGAATATTCCAGAAGATTACACCAGAATCTGCGTCTCTTGTTGTCAAGAACGCGAAGAGGTCCGATGGTGGACAATACCGTCTGCAACTGCGTAACCCATCAGGTTATGATACAGCAACCATCAACGTACGTGTGCTCGACAGGCCTGGTAAACCAGAGAACCTGCGTGCTGATGAATTCGAGGGCGAAGCTCTTACATTATACTGGAACCCACCGAAAGACAATGGCGGTGGCGAAATCACGAACTACGTCGTTGAAAAACGCGAAGGCAGAACCGCCAACTGGACCAAGGTTTCTGGCTACGTTACCACTCCGTTCTTACGCGTGAAGAACTTGACTGTTGGCAAGGATTATGAATTCAGAGTCATGGCTGAGAACCAGTACGGTCAATCAGACCCGGCACAGACTACCGAGCCAATCAAGGCTAGACATCCATTCGACCCGCCTGGCGCACCTGGAGCACCACGCTCTGTGGAGACAACAGAATCTTCCATCACCATTACCTGGACGAAACCTCGTCACGATGGTGGGTCACCAATCACTGGTTACATCGTCGAAAAACGCCTTATTACTGAAGACAAATGGACGAAGGCATCACACGCCCACATTCCTGATACTACCTACAAGGTTACCGGTTTAATCGAGAACCATGAGTACGAGTTCCGTGTCTCCGCAGTGAATGCTGCTGGCCAAGGACCGTACTCTGGTAGCTCTGATGCTATCAGGGCTGCCGCGCCGCCCAACTCGCCGAAGATCACCAGTGACCTCAGCCTTAGGGATATTACGGTTATTGCTGGAGAGGAGATCAAGATTACTGTGCCGTTTACTGGCAACCCAAGGCCAAAGGTGAGATTTTTTTTGAGAATTTTTAATTTTTAGAACCCCCTGTACTCGATAGATGCCAGAAGAAAATTTTACTCGGTCAATATATTGCCACCTTCCTATCCAGTGCTATTAATTTATACTTAGGTCTCAGTCTGACCACTGAGGTCAAACTATTTGAAATATAAAATAATATTAGATTTCAAACCAATGACGCCATTAGTTCTACCATTAGGACTTTCTTTAATATTTAATTTAGACCTCATGCTTCATATCTTCGTAATCTTTAACACTATAAACTAAAACATTACCATTCTTCAGGTATCATGGGTAATAAACAACGAGGAAGTCTCCCCGGACAAGCGCATCCGTTTCGTAACGTCAGATATGGACACAGTGTTCCACTGCGTGCCCGCCAAGAGGTCCGACACAGGATCCTATACCATCCAGCTGGTCAACAGCGAGGGTTCTGACAGTGCTACTTGCAGGGTAAGGAAACTTTTTATTTTACTGAAGAGATATTGATTTTAGTAGCTTTATATGCAGACTGAATTTTGTGTGTTCATTTAGTGCCTGTTTTACAATCGATTAGCGATACTTCTTAGAGTTTAAAAATTGAAATAGAATTTGTATAAAATCATATGTCAGCTAAGTTATTTGGAAGTTATCTAAAAGTAGTGAGACATGGCAAGACCTGTGAGACCTAACCTAAAACTTTAGTAGCCTTGTCTTAGCTACTTTTATATTTTTGGTTCAGGAAGGCGTGTTTAGTTGCTGTATACCACGTTTATGCAGCGCTGCTGTACGTACAGACCAACAGTAATACAAAAAAAACACAGCAGTCTAAAAAGACGTGGTTTCAATAGAATTTTGCCTCAGAATCTTAAACTCTGAACTTTTCGAAGACTTATTTCATACTTTCGTTTCTCTACACAGGTACTCGTCGTAGACAGGCCCTCACCGCCACTGGGACCTCTGGACGCATATGACATCACTCCGGACACATGCACGTTGTCATGGAAACCACCGCTAGACGATGGTGGATCACCCATCACCAACTACGTGGTGGAGAAGATGGATCAAAGCGGCGTATGTATATTATGATGTTTTAGATATTGGTTTTAACCGAAAGTTTTTGAATTTGACCAAAGTTTGGAAACGATCCTCAATTAATCAACAAGGCTCGAAATATATTGGAAAAATAAAACTTGAAGTCAGCCAGAGATGCTAGATCATTAGTAAAAGTTACATGAGGAGCAGAAATTGGCTTGCTAATCTGTATATTATGACTAGACTTTTTTTGTAACCAGAATCTGTCAACTATTTGCATAAACTTCCAATTTCGTAATAATTAAATTAGCAGATTTATATCTTTAAAGTTTCTAGTAATCAAGCATATGGTGTAGAAATTATAGTTTCTTTACTGTCAACTTAATAGCCAGTGGAGGAGACGCCTAAACTAAAAAATAACTTAGGTTTTTAAATATCTCCAACGATAATTGATAGATAAAAAAAATAGGAAGAAATATACGATATGACGGGAAAAAAACATGTTCCCCATGCTGATATTACGACTTTCCAAAAATACATCGATGGAAAAAGAACTGTAAAACGTATTACATACTAAAACCGAAATCTAACCTCTAATTACTACCCCCAGGTATGGTCAAAGATATCGTCATTCGTGCGCAACTGCCACTACAACGTGATGGGTCTAGAACCGAACCGCAAGTACTGGTTCCGCGTCCGCGCTGAGAACCAATACGGAGTGTCCGAGCCGTTGGCTATGGAGGAACCTATTACTGCCAAGGTATGGTTAAGTTCTTCAGCATCTTCTTTTCAAGAAACCATCATTTTTTTTATCATCATCCATAAACTGTATTCTTCTTCCCACAGTTCCCCTTCACGATCCCCGACCCACCAGGTGTGCCACGCGTGGTGGACTGGGACGGTTCGGCCGCGTCCCTCATCTGGGACAGGCCGCGCTCCGACGGAGGCGCGCGCATCCAGGGCTACAAGCTCGAGTACAGAGATGTGCAAGATGGCGTCTGGAACAGTGCTGATTATCTTGTTAAGGACTGTAATTACCAGGTGAGTGGCGATAAAGTATTTTCCTGAAGCTTTTCGGGAGTAAATAGGGCTAGAAATCCAGGATCTACCGAAAGATGATGTTTTTTTCTCGTGAACCTCCAAGGGTATGGTTAAAGTTACGCAGTCAGATGTGAAAATGGCACAAAAGGCTAATGTTTTTTCGAATATCTTTTTTTCTCTCCTACTTTCATCCCATTTGTTACTTAGTTTTCATGGGTGAGAACGTCAATTCTTTGCCAAGAAATCCTACTTTATGGTTGTTGCTTAGTTATTTTAAACTTTTTAAAATATGTTTTTTTTTTAAATTTCTTAATTGTCTATGGTTTTCCTGGAATAGTTTGTTGTTTTTCAACCATTTTCTATACACTAATCGACTTTTTACGGTTATCACATTTTCTAACGTTATTCCATCTCCCCAGGCATACAATCTGGAACCCGGCCACGAATACGAATTCCGTGTCCGAGCTAAGAACGCAGCCGGCTGGAGCAAGTACTCCGCCAGCTCGCAGCGCTTCAAGGTGCGCGGCAAGGCCAACCCGCCTGCGCCGCCGCGTGCGCCGCGCGTGCTGCGCGTCGGCAGGAACTATGTCGACCTGTCCTGGGACCCGCCTGCGCATGATGGAGGTAAGAATTGAAAATTTACTGTCTAAATAACCTGTTATATTAGAGGAAGAACCGATAACTTTAGCATAAACATGGAGATCGTCAACTACAAAATTTAAGGGACGCCTTCAAAGTAGGTGAAAGGGTGATCTTTGCAGTGAGAGGAGCCCAACATGGCCCAGCCATTATTAGATTAATCCTGTAGTCTCTTACTCCGAGTAAACTAACTCCAGCTTCAACATCATGTCACGATAACGTCCCAAAGTGACTTGATACACTAGAAAATGACAGAAAATTAAGATGAGTTTTAACTGCGACATATATAAAATTCTTGCTGTTGCGAAAGTATCCCTTAAACAGACAGAGACAGCAAGTATATTAACCGTGTCTTAAAACTGCGTTTAAACATTTGGCCATTATTTAGCAAATATTAGTTTTTTCTCTTTTTTTCTGCTACTAAACCCCGTGTTATTCCCCCAGGTGCCCGCGTAACAGGCTACATAATCGAGCGCCGCGACGTCGGCAGCTCCGTCTGGATAAAGTGCAACGACTACAACGTACAGGACACCACATTCACCGCCATGAACCTCAACGAGAAGGCGGACTACGAGTTCCGTATCGTAGCTGTCAATTCGGCTGGTAAGTTAACTCTGCTGGCCAAATATTATCACAGCTGTGCATACCCATTGGGTTATCTAAAAGTAATGGTAGGTACAAGTAGTGCTCAAAATCGATAAATTGAATTAAAAAAACAGGAAAAACAACATACCAAAAATGTATCACCACAAAGCAATTAACAAAATTGCAAGGTCGAGGAGCATTGATACTTCACGATCATTTGAAGCATGTCAGAAAAGTGAATTTAGCCACTTTGGATATTTGACGTGTCGGCGATAACCTTTTTAGTCTGATCATATTGTCATAAAGCACATACATAGTTCTCTAAACCGTATCTGGTGACATGGGATATTATTTAATTGTGTTATACGAGGGGCCTTTGAAGTATAGGTCTTGAAAATATATTTTGCTACACACTTCTTCATCATACTGCATTTATCTTACAGGCAAATCTGAGCCCTCAAGCTGCACAACTCCCGTCCGCACGGGCGAAGAGTTGGGTGGCACGAAACCAGAATGGGTGAAACAGCTGCCAGCAACCGTCTGCGCACCACTGGGCAGACCCTTCACCCTGGAGTGTATCGCTACCGGCAACCCGGTGCCTACTGGTAGATGGTTGAAGAATGGCAGAGAGGTTGTGCTTGGCACCAGGTAAATATATCCAAAATTTTATATTATTGAACTATAAGGACATTTAGGCGATCTGTCACGTCAATGACCTTTCATAAGCAAATGCTGGATTGAGAGTTTTAGATCACACAAACATAGAACCAGAATCAGAATAAAAGCAATATTGATTACTTTTTCTACTTAAATTGTCTGAAACTGCTGTAATTTTCTTAGTTTAATTTATTTACTATAAATGAAACTAAACCAGTTGGAGTATAATGAGCATTTTCTCGTTTGGTCTAGACTCTTTCTACATGTAGCGCCAATTTACAAGACAAGAATATCGTTCTAATTCTGCAGTAGAAAATTTGCCCTGTTAGCCGGTCTATAGTGTAAAATACAGACATATCACATTGATTTATTTATACATTAAAGCGATACAGACAACTTTCGTCTATTTCCTTTACACATTTCTGAATTGGCAACTAAACCAACACTTTTTTTCAATAGGTTCATAGCCGAGTCCCGCGAGGGAACGCTCAAACTGAACATCACGGCGTCCACCGAAGCGGACGAGGGTGACTACACTTGTGAGGCCGTCAACAACATCGGCTTCATCTACTGCACTGGACATCTTAAGATTGGAAGTAAGTATACTTGAAGCTAAAAAATAATATCAAAAGGAAAAAATGTGTGAAGTGTAAAGAGTGTCTTTTTGACTTTGTTTAAATTAATTAGAAGAAATTTTAAATTAATTAGAACAAATTTGAATTTAAAGAAGTTGAGCCAATGTCGTCAGTGAACAAATCTACCCACCTCTCACATGTCTCTATTATGCTCCCTAATTGTCTTACTATCTTATTTGAAACAGAATAGGACCTAGAATTTAACCCTGCGGAACTCCCATTGGGAACCACAAAGAACCACATCTCGTGCAGATTTCTTGCCATTTACACCTATGCTCTGAATTCTGTGGTGCAAATAAGTTAGATAGACGGTATAGAAAGGTCAGTCCTGTATACAATAGTAGTACAATTAGTAATTTAGACGTGTATTCTGATGTAGGTATTTAATCGAAAGCCTTGGACAAGATGCAAAATATTCCAAGAGCATCTTGCAAATCCTCGAATATGTATAAAATAATGACTATCTTTCTTTTCCAGACCCACCACGCATCATCCGCATGCCAGGCGACTTACACCTCCCTGAGCACGACAACACAAAGATCAAAATCCTGTACACCGGAGACCAGCCCGCCGACGTGGTACTCACCAGGGACGGACACAAGCTGGCCGAGTCACAGCACTTCAAATACACCGTGTTTGATGATTATATCCTTATCTTTATTAAGGATATCTCTAAGGATGATATGGGTAAGTTTGAGATTTAAATAAAATTTACAGTTACTATGAAAGAAAAAGAAAATATTTAACATTAATATATAACAAGATAAGTAATCGAGAAATGATCCGTGCTACGCCATAAAGTCAAAAGGTTGACGTGGTGAGGGTGACGCTGCGATATTTAAAAATAAATAAGGCATTTCCTTTTGGAAACCTTCTTATAGAGAAAATGTTGCCGACATAATACTTATTTCTACCAAAAATACCATTTGTGCCGGTTTGAAAAGAAAAATACAGGCATTTCCTTTGGCCTAGAATTAAACGCATTTTACTTTAATTTCTGCCACACTATAGAAAAACGCGTGTGCTCCAAAAATGGTCGCTAGTAAAGGCCGCTTTCAGCTCTGTCTCGGCTTATTAAACGAATAGGGTATAAGCATACAGCGAAAATCTCCTTCTTGTCCATATATAGTCGTCTTATTCATTATGTAAAACCGTGCAAATGAACTTTACTTACAATATCCTCCTACCCCACAGGCATCTACAAGCTCTCCATCACCAACAAATCAGGCGAAACCTCAGACACATTCACAGTCACGGTCACCGGCCTCCCGGGCCCTCCACAGGGTCCTCTGGAGACCACCGACATCTCGCGCCACTCCTGCACCCTCGCCTGGAAGCCTCCGACATACGACGGAGGCATGCCTGTTACTCACTACGTTATCGAGCGTAATGATATCTCGGGAACGGCTTGGATAACCATTGCGTCCTCTGTGAGGGATACCAGGTTCACTGTGCAAGGGTTGACGGAGGGACAGGAGTATAACTTTAGGATACATGCTGCTAATGAGAATGGAATTGGACCGGCGCTTGAAGGCGTTAGTCCTATTAAGGTTAGTTGTTTAATTGTTTTTAATATTAATACAGGGTGTAAGGGACAGCCCTCGACAAACTGATGGGGTGAATTTAGTATATCATACTAAGGTGACCGGTACAAGAAATTATTTCAGGAATATTATGGGAATCCAATAAATTTGATTTGTTTTATTTCCTCATACGCCAAGTATCGTTACCGTGGCAAATCGCACGTAGCGAACGGCAAGCGCGACGACGAGTTCGATGAAATCTATAGCTAGGCAGGAAATGAACAGCTGATTTCACGCGTCGTTCGTGAAAGTATTTCAACATCCATTGTTGGATTTTTTTTATTTTAACCGTATTATTTACATAAATGGAGTGCTGCGTACAGGGAATCTAAGTTTTTATTGAAATAAAGGAATAGAAACTGAAAAAAACTCCGTTAAAAAATTCCGGTGGAATATGATTCAAAATAAGGAGCTGAATGCACCCTGTCAGTTTGAGGAGGGCTGTCCCTTACACCCTCTATTTGCCTGTTCCAATAGCTCCTTATATAGCATATCAATCTACACATCTTTTGTATACGCCTCTGGAGTCTGTGAAACTGGCTCTTAATAACCAATATTTACTGATCAGTTTAAATTCAGACCAAGAGTGAAATCAATCGTAGGTTACTCATGAGAACCATAAATCAAAACAAATTAGAATCTTGATTGATTCATATAGTTTTTTTTCTTTCAAATTTTCATATAATTCTAAAGTTATTTTTTTTGAGGCATTCTAAGTTAACTTCTAGCTAGCACCTTAATTATGGAAAATAAAACTAAATGACTCTTTACATTTCATAGGCCAAGGCACCATACGACCCACCATCAGCTCCTGGCATTCCCAAGATCCTGGAGATCGGAGGCGACTTCGTTCACCTGGAATGGGAGAAACCAGAGAGCGACGGTGGATCTAGGATACAAGGTAATATTCAGAGCTTTTATTATGAGAAAACTTCATCAATATATTCATCAGTACGTTTTTACATTCGAGATATGACTTTTGAAGGTGAAAAATTAAAAAAAAGTGTGGTCAAATCTTTACCTGCAATGTAAAAACACCCATTTCTTTACATCAATAGATTGTGTTGCTAGTAAACATTAAATGTTGCAAACAACAGAGCAATTTTTCGACCGAATAACCCGCACTGGGCCAGCGAAGTGGATTACTGCTCGATGACTTACATCAGCATTAGGAACATTATTGGCTGATTATGTTATCTTACCTTCCTTGATTCAAACATTTTTTTTCCACCAGGCTACTGGATCGACAAGCGCGAGGTCGGTAACACGACCTGGCAGCGCGTAAACCCGACGCTCTGCCTGCCCAACCAGTGGAACTGCTCCAACCTCATCGAAGGCCGCCAGTACGAGTTCCGCGTCACCGCGCAGAACGAGGCCGGTATCTCACCGCCTAGCACTGCCAGCCAAGGGGTCAAGGTCGTTGATCCTAAAGGTCAGTATCATCACACCAAGGTGGTATGTTGGCCTAGACCACCATACGTAATCAGCCCCGCCAGTCAGTAATGTGATACGATCTGCAGACGTCAGAACTTAACACTTAAACCACCCTTATTGCTACCAAAAAGAAGTCAGTGTCTAAAGTCGCTGGCACTGACGATAAGCTAAAAAAACTGGAAATAAATATTTGATAAAGTCTACCACATTATCCATGGTAAAAAATGACATAATTATTATGTGTTATTAAAATTTGATATGCGTTATTAATGTAGTTAAAAATTATGCTCATTTCGCAAGGATGGATTTTGCTAAGAAAGTGAATTACAACTTAGTTTAGGCTACACATTCAGGAGCGTACAGAAAATCCTAACTGACATGAATAAGGCTATCTTCAGATCACATTTTCTGAACAAAAATCTTTACATTTTCATTAAAACTAATCACATTGTTATCTTCCGCAGCCGCCACACCGCCAGAGATAGTGAAGCCGCTGAAGAACGCGAACTGCATTCAGTACCACAACGCTAAGTTCCAGTGCACCATCACTGGTCAACCCAAGCCTATCATCACTTGGTACAAGGGTAAGCATCACACTTATCTTTTTTCGCGCAAGTTATTTAATTTTTAGAACGGGTGGGGGGGAAGCCGTCCATAATCAAACTATTTACCCTCGGATTTATTCACAGTTTCTCAATATTTTAAAAGCCTGCATAATGTTATTTGAAAGCAAAATGATGAACTTTTAATAGCGAACAAATGTTGTTCAGTTTTCATTAGAGAATGAAATACAGCATGTGTCGGATGTCATATTTAAGGTTGTAGTCAAGATCATGAATGTCGTTATCGTGAAAAATAATCAGCTGTCCCCTACAGAATTTCAATACCTACGCGACCCAAATGTATGGAACAGATGATTATTTTTTTAGTTTGATTTGATTGCTATTCCATCAGCGCGGAAGTAAAATCCGCGCCGCTCGAAACAAACAGTCGAAAAGTGTGATCTTATCTTAAGTACAAGTGCGTGTACTTTCTCCGGGACTGAACAAGACGGTGTTTTCTTAAGCCAGGAATTTCGCATACGCGATGCTCCATCTCTCTCTCATACTAAGATCTCCCTCCATAACTTATTCTTTCCCCCAGGTGCCCGCGAGATAACCAACGGCCCGCGTCACCGCATCTGGAGCGAAGGCGACAACCACTTCCTGACGGTGATGGACGTGTTCGGCGAGGACGCCGACGAGTACGTGTGCCGCGCCGTCAACAGGGCCGGCGTCAAGTCCACCAGAGCCGAGCTGTTGATTATGAGTGAGTTCTTGTTACTGGTTCAGGTTGTTTCTGGGTACAATTTTGCCAACCACTTCGAGGATTGCGGGCGTACGATATTATGTTTATTTCTAAGACAGATTCTTGGGCATACACATGGCCATTGAATTGGCCAAAACAAACAATTTTTTTGCTTCTTGTAAAGCCTTATTTGCATCTATTTAAAAAAAAAACCTTTAAAATATTTTTTTATCTCCACCATAGAATATGTGAAACACGCATTCACAGTTTTTTATGTCGGGCCTATGAAATTTATTGTCTATGATCAAATGAAAACATGTTTAATCGACAACGCACAAATTCTAAACACCCTTTTTCTATCAACAGCCGCACCAAAATTGAACGTCCCACCACGCTTCCGCGTCACCGCATACTTCGACAAGGGCGAGAACGTCGTCATCAAGATCCCCTTCACCGGCCACCCCGTGCCCAAGATCACGTGGGTGCGCGAGGGAGAGACCATCGAGTCTGGTCACCACTACCACGTCGAAAGGAAAGGTAGGAAGTCTTTTGCAAGCCCCGGTATAATTAATAGATTTGCTGATTAATAAAATTTATTGTAGGCCTGAAAACACGATTCGATTATCTGTAAAATTACATTTTTGGTTGCTTTGAAGAGCAATAAATAGTTAGCAAAATTAGTGACGTCACAGGTTGCTATTATATACAGCTCATAAAATGTTTGTCAATTGATTGAACTACCCTATACACCCCTAGTATATTCATCATTGTATTGTATTGTGTTGTATAACGGGCTGGTGTCCGCAACTCCACGTCAAAGCGCGTATTTTGCGTGCAAAAAGGCACGTGCGCGCTCGTGTTTTTTGCGTGTATATTCATCATATCATAGAAAGGAATCTCAGACCTCCTGTTTTATAAACTACTACTCACTTCTACCTATTCCTAAACCATAGACTCGATAAAAATCCGATACCTTCAATCTTTATACATTTCTAAACGTATTATGTTATTTCCCAGAACGTCACGCGATCCTCACGATCCGCGACGCCAGCAAGCTTGACTCCGGACCGTACAGGATCACCGCTGAGAACGAGCTGGGACAGGATTCCGCTACCATCAACGTTGAAATTAGCGGTCAGTATGCCCTTTTATGTTTTTCATTTGATTACAATGGGCATTGGGGAAATTGACGCAATAAACATATTTGGAAGATTAATTGGTTGTTGGTAGCATCCTGAAGGATGTATTATTTGTGTCGTTTGGCGTACAAGGCACGCTTGTCACGTATATGTGACTATGGCGGTAAAAAGCTTAATTAAAGAGTAACCCGACAGTTGGGGCACCCTTACCACTGAGGGCCTGTATGGATCTTATTGAGGTTTAGCTGCACATAACGTTTACCAATATTGTTTTTTTTTTAAATAATTTTTTGAACAAAACGTAAATTCTTTTGTTATAATAGTTCTGAAATGAGCACTCAAATAGACTGGCGCTCAAATTTTTTTTTTTTTTTTGGTCCCCTTTCCTAGAACTTCTTCAAGTGCCTTTTATGGTGTTACGAATACTTATTCTATGGCAAACACTAAATTTTAATTGATATTTTTCTTTTTACAGACCGTCCAGACCCGCCACGCTTCCCAGCAGTGGATAACATCGGAGTGGACTCGCTGGCTCTCAGCTGGAAGGCTCCAGTATGGGACGGCGGCTCAGACATCACCAACTACCTGGTCGAGAAGAGAGAACACCCCATGTCTAGCTGGATCAGGGTTGGAAATACCAGGTATGGAAGTTATCAATCCTAGAAATTGACTTTGTCGGACATACTGGACAGCAATCAAACTTACTGGCTCCTCTAGAAATTAGATGGAAATAGTGACTAAGCTGTCTAAGTACTTTTATAATAACTGCATTATCGTGGTGGGTCAAGTGCCAATACGACATTTTTTAACACCGCTTGGGGACGTTCCTTTCATGCACCCCAATTTAATTCATGTCAACAAACACCTGTAACATGTGTTTCAGATAGTGTTGATTTACAATAAAACTTTTACTTGCACCTATAAATCAGTTTAATTTGTACAGTTAAACATGAATAGGTACTTTCGAAAGAGATTAGATTTACAGAGCAACGTTTGGTTGAGTTCTGCGTGTGGCCACACAGTGCGGCGGATCGCACGCTCTTTTGCGATGGCGGGCGCGCGACGTAGTGTAGGTGCGTCGGCGGCGGCGGTTTATGAGTGTGTGCGTGCGAGATGGCTTGAATAACATGTACGATTAAAAATATCGAGGATATTTGTTCGTTATTGATGAAAGCTTTAGCAAACAGTAATTAACATACAGTTTTCCAATTTACAACAAAATCAAGCTAAAACCAATTTACTAATGCCCCTTCCCCCTCGCAGATTCACAACAATGGCCATCACAGGCCTAGTCCCAGGCAAGCAGTACGAATTCAGAGTGTACGCGGAGAACATCTACGGAAGGTCGGAGCCTAGCGAGACCACCACGCTGGTGCAGACCAAGTCCATCATCAAGAAGGAGTTCCAGAAGAAGGAATATCCTGGTGAGATATTATTGATTCCTTCTGTATTCACTGAACTTAAGGTACCTACAAAAATAACGAAAAGAGACAGTAGCCGCACAAAATATATTTTTCAAAACAACAACTTTTTTGCACGTCTGTCTGGGCAAATGTGTTTTAAGCACGATACTGGGTCTATGGCCCTACTAGTAGTGTAAACACTGCCCTGTGTTTAGCTACACGAGTCCTAATTCGTGTAACTAGGCTCAGAAGCCGTCTTGGTTACTACTTTATCGTTGTTAGTTTTTTCATACTTCCCAGATTACTGATTTATTTCAGAAAATCTTTAAAAAATTCGAAACGTGTGCCTTATTTACCTTTTGCCCGCCATAGTCACATATACGTGACAAGCAAACCCGTACCCTGTGCGCCAAACGACACAAATATGTGACAAAATGGTAGATTAAATTGTGGCTTGGCGTGGAGGGTACGCGCGTGTATGCTCTGGCGCACAAAAGGTTAAAAAAAAAAATCTCGTTTCTTTGTCTGTTTTTCAACTCGCAAGACGAAAATATCTATCAAAACATTTTCCTTCCAGTTGACGAATCCGGCAAACGTATCCGCACGAACGCAGACCACGGCCCCGTCAAGGACTACGACAGCTACGTGTTCGACATCTACAGCAAGTTTGTGCCACAACCGGTCGACATCAACACCTGCTCGGTTTACGACAAATATGACATTCTTGAGGAGATTGGTAAGTGAGCTAGAGTAGTGTTGAAGAATGGTTTACATTAGAGAAGCATGGGTAGATGAAGAGTGAATAAGTAGGTCATTGAAATTATTGCTGAGCAAATTGACTACTTATTTAGTCCGTATTGAAAACCCAACTGTTTCATCGAGTAATGACATTTGTGTTTAAAGCAAATTGACACCCTATTATAGCCTATTGCAGTCACAATAGTACTCAGTAACAAGAATTTGTGTGGTATAGTACAACTAAAAAACCCGACTACTGAAAAATCATGCTTTAATTAAATACGGTGTTTACAAGGTAAAATCGAATCCTCCTATTGTTGAAGTCGGTTAAAATGTAGCCTATCTTTCCCGGGCCATAATAACGAATCGATTGAGACCTTATTCATAAAAACGGATGAAGTTTAGGCGCTACGGAGGAACATACGTATGTACATACATACATACATACATAGACTGCTAAAATCATAACCCTTCCTTTTGGCTTCGCCGTAGTCGGGTAACAAAATGGTGTAGCACTGTTTTAAGTTTTCACGGTTGATAATTAAACTCGGAATAAATGAAAATCACGGAAGATATCCCGTAAGTGTAAGTTTAAAACGGTATAAGGTGTCAATGTGCTTACCTATTAATTTCCCTGGCAAATACTACTATAGACCGACCGCTTTAATGAGTCCTCCGCCTTGCCCATCAAAGGCACATTAAGCGTCCACAAAGTCCTAACAATAGCTCACAGGTTATTTACTTTAAAATAACCATAATCCAAGTAGGTATTACGATACAAATTGAACCAATACGTGATCAATCTTCAGAATATTCCATTTAAATTGATACCTTCGCGAGGACTTATTAAAGCGGTCGGTCTATAGTAAATATTTCAGAAACCAGAATACTATATTTGAGTAATAACATCGCTGGTTCAAAATCTACGGGAGGTTGCATTATGAATTATTTAGTGCATGTTTAGTTGAATTCGAATAAATGCCAGAAGAATTTCATTTCCAATATAATTTATTAATTTTTTTGTGATGCATTGCAAGAAAACTTTCATTTCTGCAATCATAATAGATTTAAGAGGAAATGCGGGTGGTCTTTTCTCCATACAAACGCTCTCGCCTGTTTTCTTTCTGGTTTATGACTTTAAAGCAATGATTTTTTACAGTATAATAAATATCAACTTCTTCTATGTCCCTATGTTTTGATTTTTGATAATACATAATCTTGATCAGCAAGTCGGCCGTAGCAAAGATAATCTGTTCAGATGGGGGTTCATGGACGGCTCAGATCTCAAATGTGTATGCGGCGTGTCTCCACAGACAATGGCCCATCTTCCATCTTGCGCTGCATGCCCTAACACCTGCGCACTTGACGATCTTATGACTGCTACAGCGAGCGGAGTTCGCATAGCTGAATTTTGGGCCAAACATGTTTAATTAAAAAATTGCCATCGACACGCTAAGAAGAACCAGGACCTTTACAAAATGCTCAAAATTGCCTGTTTAGACCGCTGTCAACAGAGGCCTAGTGTACAAATTTGCCAACTATTAATTAAAATAGAAAAACATAGGGACACAGGATATACCCTTCTTATTCAGTTTATGAAATATTTTTTAAATTGGTCGAATATTGGAGGAGGAAACAGTCGAGAGCCAAACCTCGAATTATTACTTTTTACTTAGGCTTTTCAGTCAGATCTGCAGTTGTCCTTATCGCAACAATGTCGAAATCGCGCTCGCAGTGCGACAGCGATAGTATCTTTAAATACCTAATTTTCAAAATTTTCTCCGACCGCATTGCTTCTTAATGTTGTTCAAAATATCAATGGTAAAGATTTTATCATAAAATCAATGGCATGAATTTAAAATAAGTTAATGTTGGTCATACTTTAATATCAACAGGGTTTTCATAGAAATCATTTGCCAGATTTACAAATTTGACCTGTTGATAATAAAGCATGACCAGTGAAAGAATGGTTTTGTTTACTTTTAAGAATAGAACACATAAAACACTTCTTTTGTATTTCCAACAGCTACACACCCACACACATTTCACACAATAATTTTCTATTGAATGAATTTTCCTCTATTTCAAAAGTGATAATGCCTGACACTAAACACACATTAAATTAAATAAGGTTTATTTCAAAGAGATTATAATGAATTTTCCTCTATTTCAAAAGTGATAATGCCTGACACTAAACACACATTAAATTAAATAAGGTTTATTTCAAAGAGATTATAATAAAAAAATAAAGCAATCTTTTTACATTACATACGGTAAAGATAAATTCAAAACATAAAGCATGATAGAAAGACTAAACACACTCACGAAGTTGCTTGTGAAATCACATGGGATTTTATAGAGTTTTTTTTTATATTAACCATAGAAATACTAACAAAACCTTAGAAAATCAACCTTATTCCCTAATAACTGAGCCTATTTTCCTTTAAAACTTTAATCGCCACATTAAAGTGGTGATTAATTTCAGAGTAAATCGCCTATATAAAATGATACTTATTAAGTTTAAAACTTAATCGCCGATGTAGTCATCAGTAGCGAAAGGTCTATTTAAACCTTGTTCGAAACCCGGACCTGGCGGTTAATATAGCATATCGAATTTTAGAAAAAGTTCAGCTTTGTCATCTTTGCCCATACGGACCCTTTTAAAACTCGATGTTCTGTATCTACTGCCGGAAATTGTTCCTTCTTGTCCTTTAGAATAATTTTCAGCCTTCGCCACTGATATTCCTCATATTTATATTAAACCTTAATCCCCATTCCAACGTGGTGATATTCCCAAATGAAAAGTGGTGATAGTATAAAATGGTGATGATTCACAGGTGACTTCGTGAGCGCCGCGTCTCGCAGGTCGAGCGCCCGAGGTCTGTGTGTGAATGGATCGATGTAGTGCATCTCTTTCTGCATCTCTCTGTCTCACACGCATACTTATTTTATAGTAAAACAATATATTTTCCTAATTTTTTCCTTAGGAAAAATTCGCATGAAAAATATAGTAGGGTGATTGGAAAATGGATAAAAAAATCTAGAAATTATTTCGTTATTTAGGACGTAATATTTCCAGTAACCCTAATTTTCAACACTTGAAATTATTTATGTATTATATATAAATATTATTTATTACAGTTATCTATTTCTTTATTATCTTTCGTAGATCGAATGCACGGTTTTGGCTTCATATAAATAAGATATTTAATATATTTATTATACCTACTATTTTATTACACAAAACAAATATTTTTATGCGAAAGAAATTACACCAAGTAGAAATTGGCGTATAATATTGGCACAAAATTGTAGAAACTGTAGATTACACATTAAAACGTATGTCTAATATTTATTCGTGATGTTGAAACCAGAATCATGTTTATTCAAAAAAATGTTATTCGTGAGACCATGAAACAGTTGATTTAGAACATTAAATGAAATGCATTAATGTAAAATATCAGACATACGTGCAATCACAAAATTTTAAATTAAAATCCAAAACGAGTCGTGTTAAGTCCGATTTGGGCTGCACACAAAAATTCTTCAGCCTAATTCGTCTTCACTTTCTAGATAAAAACTCCGAACATACTATAAATACAGGGTGGAGGGGACATTGACGCACAAACGATTACCACGGGCTCAGTACATCATTCAGAGCTCCCATGAAATCGAACATAGAAATTTTTCATCAATAAATAAAAAACAAAATCTGCTGTTACCTACAAATCTGCAATACAATACACAGAACAGCTGTTTTTTTAATGTCCTTTCCACCCTGTATATTGAGGCAGCCTTTTCATAACACACTTAACATGACTCAGCAGTAGTTTAAAAACTTAGGCCTACCGTTCAATTGAATCGGTACCTGAGGTAGCTATGCGGGGTACCTCAGGTGGCGTACAGTCAGCCCCAAAAAGATGTAAACACGAACAACAAGGAACCATTTTACGACTCATATGTTTTTTGTTGACTTTGAAATACATATAATCTAATGAATGATGCTTAGCCCTTTAAAGGTGGTCACTCACTGGGATCATTCGCGTGTTATAAAGTATAAACAATGAATGAAATTAACTTTTGAGCATTGCGTTACAATATAGCTTTAGCTCGATTTAATAACCAAGGGCCATTTGCTCGAACTGTAAACGTTTTGGTAAAATGAATTGTTTACTATGTTTTGTAGCTTTGTATGCACAATTACGGAACAATTATCGTTGACAATAAAATGGTTCCTTATCCGCGTTTACATCTTTTTGGAGCTGACGGAACCAGTTAAACAGTAGGTCTGTAGCGCATCTACTTCAGGTGGCGTCTGATTGGCAATAGGCCTGTAACGTCTACCCACCGACAGAGGCATGAGGTTGCACATACTGTTGTAGGTACAGGCGCGTTCGGTGTTGTCCACCGCTGCCGCGAGAGGGCCACCGGCAACTACTTCGCCGCCAAGTTCATCCCCGTCGCAGGAGCCATGGAGAAGGAACTCATTAAGAAGGAGATTGATATCATGAACCAACTGCATCATCGCAAGTTGATTAACTTGCATGATGCCTTTGAAGATGATGACGAGATGGTGCTTATTTTCGAGTTGTGAGTATTTTGTGTCCTATTTGTGTATGAGAGTAATGTTGAGACAGTTTTTGGAGAGGAAAAATCTGGCTTTTGAAAGACCAAAAACTGCTAAAATATGATATAACCTAGCAGTCCTAGAAATGCCCAAACATTTTGATTACTTCCGAACTCTTTGGGTTTCTTTAAAAAGCATTTGAAATGAAAAGAAAAAGAAAGATTTGTTATAAAAACTAGATGAGTTATCTTCTTTATTCCGTCACTAATAATATGAAGGGTATGTTGGCTGCCGTATTCATAGTCTTCAGGGCCCAAAGATTTTCCGATTCCCAGGTCGGGCAAAGTGTTATTAAGTTTTTCCATCAGGAATTTCTCAGTAGCAGTCACGGAGTCTGGATTTGCGCCCGGTTGATGGCAATAGGCTCGCCCTCTATTACATGGGACTTAAACATAACTGGCGAAATAATGGGGTGTACCATTAGGTACACCTCTGCCTAACCCTTCGAGGATGACAGGCGTGATGTTATGTTGCTATGTTATTTTTCTTATTTATAAGATATCTAACCTCACCTTCTCTCCCAGCTTATCCGGAGGCGAGCTATTCGAGCGCATCACGGAGCCAGGATACAACATGTCCGAAGCCGAAGCAGCTCACTACATGCGCCAGATCTGCGAGGGAGTCAGACACATGCACGAACAGAACATCATCCATCTGGACCTCAAGCCTGAGAACGTCATGTGCCAGACCAGGACCGGCACTGATGTCAAGGTATTATAATTTTTTGAGCATTTGGCAAGACTCTGAAGTTGTCTTCGTATTACTATTGTTATTTATTTATTTATTATAGGCTTCTCAACAATGAGTACACTATACTATATAATTTGTACATTTCAAACTTAATTCTAAGTGCCCCATTACTTATAGAGAAACACAGCATGCACTATAATATTATGCGCGGGTATTAAAATAATTAATCGATTTTGAATAAATAATACATTAGCAGAAAAGTTAAATTAAAGCTGAATTGATTACAAAAAATAAAATCTAAATTAGATACTTAACACACAAAATTAAATTAAATTAAATTAAATTAAAATTAATTAAAATAGATTAGATTTTAAAAATTAAATTAAATTAAATTTGATTTAAAACAATTAAATTTGACTATTTGATTAGAGGTACCCATTAGATAGCAAGCGTGGCTTTTTTAATAGTATGTACAGAAGAGGTGAACAAGTCAATATCCGCTTCGTGCTCTTTGTAAGCAGTATACATTCGTGATAGTGGACAGTGTTGTCTCAAATTGGTGCGACATCTCGGCATGCAAAAAAGTTTCCTGTTAGAGCTTCTCGGCAGAATACGTGGCACATGGAATAAGACCCTACTGAGCAAGTCGGGACAGTCAAGAGAGCCCGTTACTAACTTCTTAAGAAAAACCAAATCGAGCATAACCCTGCGTTTCTCTAGCGACACCATCCCAAAATGCTTCAGTCGCTCATGGTACGATTTAAGCCTGTTTCCCATATTACTGGCATAAGTAAGATGCCACAGGAACCGCTTCTGCAGCCGCTCAATGCGTTTGATGTGGACCTTATATACAGGCGACCAAACCACACTGCAATACTCGAGATGGCTTCTTACCAGAGAATTGTACATAATTTTTTTGATGGCCGGTTTTTTGAAATTTTTACACTCTCTCATTACAAAACCAAGCATCTTGATGGATTTTAAAATAGTTTTGTCAATATGTTCGACAAAACTTAGCTTTTTATTGAACTGTACACCTAGATCTCGTATTGTTTCAACTTCAATAAGTCGCTCACCATTAATTTCGTATGCTGACTGCAAGATATTTTTATTTTTTGAAAATTTTATATGTTGACATTTTCTAACATTTAGTGACATTTTGTTGTGTTCACACCACTCTGTCAACCGGTCCAAGTCGCTTTGCAATAGTGCCGGATCCGCAGGGCTTCTTATAGACCTCATGACTTTTAGATCATCGGCGAACAAGAATATCATCGAGTTCGAGAAGCATTTGTAAATGTCATTCATGAACAGAGTAAATAAATGCGGACCCAAATGAGAACCCTGGGGGATTCCGGAAGTTGCAATGTACGATTTTGAAGAACAGCCATCTATCACAACCCTGAGCGTCCGACCAGACAAATATGATTGGAACCAACTCAGAAGAGGGTCTGAGACGCCATACCTTTTAAGCTTCATGACGAGTATGTCATGATCTACTACGTCAAAAGCCTTGCTAAAGTCGGTGTAGACTGCATCAACTTGGACACGCGTATCAACCTCCTCCACAATGCCTTCAACATAGGACACCAAATTGGTAGCTGTCGATTTTCCCTTCATAAATCCGTGTTGGTTGTCTATTATTAGCTGTGATAAATGTCTAACAAGCACAGGGCATATAAGAGCTTCAAATACCTTAGCCAGAGTGGAGAGAATGGCGATAGGCCTATAATTGCTCACATCGGACTGATCCCCGTTTTTGAAAATTGGCACAATTTTGGTTTGCTTCCAAAAAGTCGGAAAGCTACCCCGCAGCAGAGAATAATTAAATATTATGTTTAATGGCAATGATAGAATATCTGCCAACTTATTTAAAAGCAGAGCAGGTATGCCATCAGGGCCTGCTCCTTTGTGTATATCCAATTTTTTTAATTCTTCGCGGATCTGATCTTGCGGGATAGTTATTTGGCCTAACATGCTATTACTTACGCAGCTATCCGTGTCAGCATGTGCGGTCGCATGGACACCATTTCCAATAGTACCATACACCTTTGAAAAATGAGAGGCAAAATAATTACAAATTTCATTTATGTTGTCAGAGGTGTTTATACCATCTGTCATGGAACTGGGGTAGTTACTGGTACCGCCTCTCTTCATTTTTAGGTAGCTCCAAAAATATTTCGGGTTGGACGTGATTTTTTCCTCTATATCAGCAATGTGAGCAGTATAGCAAGTCGTAGCCATATGGTCGCATCTTTTCCTAAGAACATCCAGTTCAATAATGTCCAGTGGATTATTATATTTTTTAACTTTAAGCCGTAGGCGGTTCTTCTCATTTAGTCTTTTAATAAGCTGTCTAGAGAACCAGTACGGATATTTAGTGGATTTTATTGGTACTTTTGGAACGTAGCGTTCAATTAACCCATACAGTAAATTATAAAAAATATCTACCATCTGATCTACAGTCCTACAAGGATCAAACTCTGATGGCCAATCGACTTGCTCCAGTGCCTCGCCAATCGCCACGTAATCTGCCTTATAATAGTTTAGCTTAGTTCTATCATTACAATAGCGTGGTTTTTTGAAATGGGTAAATGAGAGCTCACATAGTATAGGTGGATGGTGCACATCTAGTTTCGAAAGTACATCTGTTGGTGCACTTACTGCAACATGATCCAAGTTAGTTAGGACCAGATCAAGAATTCTGTTATTTTGATTACACAAATAATTACATTGTCTTAAGTTATTGAGCAAGACAAAGTCCCAAAGAGTTTGTTCTAAACTTGTACAAGTGTTTTGTGGAGCTCTTATCACATCACCACCCATTCCAAGCCAGTTAATAGTGTTCATGTTAAAGTCACCAATAATCAAGCATTCATTGACGTGTTCTAACACTTTGTTAGTATTATCAACAAAGTGTTCAAGTACTCTAGGCTGTAACGGCGACGGTAAGTATACAGTGCAAATATAAATCTCTTTGGTTTTCTTACCCCCTATATGTGACAACTTGACCCAGAGATCATCGCACGAACTTTCAAATTTTATCAATCTCTGTGATTCTATTTTAGTAGACACTGCAATGAGAACGCCACCTCCGTCTGTTTTATCATTCAATATATTACGAGATCTATCACGCCTATATATAGAATAACGATTGTCCATGATCTCCGAGTCAAAGATACCATCCAGTAACCAAGTTTCTGTTAACAATATTACATCATATGAACAGCATGCAACTTTTTGGTAAATTTCACCCAATTTAGTCCTGATACCCCTTACATTCTGGTAGTATATTTTTAGCTCATCGAATTTAAAACTATAACAGTCCTATACCTTATCCAATGCTATTTTTTTTTTTTTTTATTGTAAACTGTCCAACGATTCGGTGTCTCTGATATATTTATAGTCTGCACCATCCTGTTTTCTAACAAAAATCTTACCGCCACGAACCCACACATACTTGTAGCCCAAGGTCTTCGCTTTAATCCTGGTCGCAGCATGCAGCGCCTTATTTGCCGGTGATAAATGTTCAACTATATAGACATTTTCCTTTTTACCGGCAATCCCAAGAAGCGCCGTGTTGAGCTTCTCCTCAGAAGGTTTGTTTTTATTAAAGTTGATGGAAGCCGCCAGGAAGTTGTCACGAACCCGTGGGCTGCTGAACTGAACGACGATAGACTTCGTTCGGTTATTCGCTGGGCTTTGCTTTGCAATTCTTGTGACATGATGAATGTTGCTCTCATTTATGTCGCCAGATATCAGCTTACTAATATTCAAGACAGTTGACACAAGATTTTCATTGTTGTGCTCCGGTAGACATTGAATTTCCACATTTGTAGAACGTGCTTGTTGTTCCATCTGAGTTAACCTCATACCTAAGTCTTTAACAGTGGTTTTGAGTTGCTCATTTTCCTTTTTTAGTTCGTTCACGAGTTTGGTGTTTAAGGAAAACTCGGTCTTCATTTCCTCAAACTTTACATTCATAAATTCAATTGATGAATTTACCCCTTCTAATTTGTCCGTTATCGCCTTCATCTGAGTGTTAACATAGTTCGCCAAAGTTTGGTTGAGATGGCACATCAGTTCGTCGATCTGGTTTTTCATAATACGCGAGACTTCGCCAGAAGTAACAGGAGCTACATCGTTGAGGATAGTTACCGAAGGCTCTTTCTTTCTAAGTGTTACATTAGGATCACTTGCCTGACTGTTGCGTACCGGAGTACTATCAGCGTTTCGCTTCTTTGGTTTGCAGGACGGACACACCCAGTTATGCATTTCAGCTAGTTGGGGGTCACAACCCAGCTGCGTGAGACAGAAATGGTGGTAGGGTTTTAGGCACGACGAGCATTTAACTACGGCACTTCCTTCAGCTATATTTTCTGAGCAGCAGTCGCAATTCATAGTGAACGACTTTGTTATGGAGTCGCACAAAGTTAAAATACAAATATTCCCGTGCACACTAATAAATCGCACGCTAATAAAGGCCCGCGCTCGGCGATGTTGTGTCGATGCGTAAGTCGGCGAGAAGAACGTCGTAAGCGCCGTGGATACCGCGTCACTTACGCGTTGCGCCCGTGGAGTCGTCTCTCGATGATTTTTTTAAGTTAGTGGCGGTATAATAAAATCACTGGTGAAATGATTTTGCTTATTACTTAATTATGATGACTTTTTATCCCAAAATATATATAGTAACATATGTATTGTACTTGGTGCTAACAGATTTTATAAGGATCACTACACAGCACTCACTATTTTACGGGTTTTTAAATTATTTAGACGGAACAAACTAACGTAGGTATCACTCGCGCACCGCTTCGGTATCCTATATGCCACTGTCACGTTCCTTTTTCCCAGCTGACAGGTTTTTTTAAAAAGGAAACGCTAAAGTTTTTCAAAAAAAAGACTATATTTTAAAAGTTTAAAAAATAAATTTAAAAAGGGGGTGGAAGGTAGGCCGGTCAAAGGTCGGACCACGCAGAAGGCCGAGAATACCGCACTCTCCTGCTTGGTGCCAGTCGGTGACGTCGGTGATGGCTTCGGAGTCCGTCTAGCAGGGCAGATCAGTGCCGGGTCTGGGGTGCCGTCCAGTCCGCCAGCAGAACAGGGAGCCGGTTTTAGAGTTGACGTCCTGTCAGCCAGCTACGCTGATCTTCAGCCGTATAGTAGTTCCCAGTACGGGAAGAACACTAGGCACTTATTAATTACTTCAGTTACCAAGTATTGTTTAGATTTAGGTAGTTACTGGTGAAGTTAGTAGTATATATAATAAGAGGAGTACGAGGGAGCAGAGGTATGTACTGTTCAGTAAACTTAGTACGCGTGGTTCCTCGATCGCCGTTTGTGTGTCACTCCACTCCACTCTCATTGTTAGTAGCTATCTGTGTCCCGCTGCAGGGCAAAGGCCTGCTCTTTCTGCAACTCCTCTTGCGCTTTACGAGGGCCCTTCCCGGTCCGTCTATCATCAACGAGCATGGCCGAAAAGCTTGCTGGTTCATCTAGAGCCAGAGTGGCGATCTTCTTTTAACTCTCCTGTCAGAGCCCGCCCCGACCCCGTAAGACTCGTCTCCCGCGCACCTCATACCGCCGAAGGCGATAACATTGAACGACTAATAGTGTTCGAAAATTTCATAAAACTTGGTCCAGAAAATACGTGTTTTTGAATAAGCCTTACAAGTTTGTGAAATAAATATTTGTCATTTAGAATCTCCATTACATGTGCAAGGTTTCTATCACGATGTTTTCTTTACTTTTACAATTAATGAGTACATTATGAACGGCCAAAGTTCAGGTAAAATTTGTGCAAAACTTCAGATTTTTGGAGGCTTATACTGAATTTGATTCACCAAATTTATATTTTTTGCGTTGATAGAAACCTAGATATATTGCACAAGATACCTATTAGTTTAAAAAAATCAATGATATATGTGTTACAACGGCATAATAACGTACGAGCGTTTGTATGAAAAGTATGACGGGTTGGCCGTTCTCAAGGTTACCTGTCCGAATCTACTACCAACGCCGTTGTGAGTTTTTATCGAAACAAATTTAATTCAATTACTATGGGAATCATCGACACGAAGAAGCAAACTGCGGGGCAAAAGCTTCTCCGGCCCTACTTGTATTTTTTCCATTCTTTACAATAATAGTTACGTTCGTCTAACCATCGGTAAAGTTGTCTTAGTAAGACGCCTGAAATAGTCAAAATTTTATTAACTGACGAGCTTAGTTATCGTTATTTTGGCAGACCATTTATTGATCATCAACTTGACCAGGTTATCGGGATCCAAAGTAAATAAAATTCCAATACACTTTTTGCCCTGAATTTCCCTATAACAGATACTCAATATTTCGTGATTTTTTTACGATGCAGGTCGCAGATTTCCACAAAAAGATGTCGTATCGGTGTGTTTTAGCCCTAAAGTTTAGATTATTTACTTAACTAAACATGATTCTAACCACCCATTACCTTCCACAGATCATCGACTTCGGTCTAGCCACAAAGTTAGACCCGAACGAGGTGGTGAAGATATCGACCGGCACGGCCGAGTTCGCGGCGCCTGAGATCGTGGAACGTGAGCCCGTTGGCTTCTACACCGACATGTGGGCCGTGGGAGTACTGTCTTATGTGCTGTGAGTATATACAGCAAGCCTTCTGCTTTTGTTACAGAATATTTTTCTATTATGTTGCTCTTTGAAAACCTAGACACGATTTAGAGTCATTTCATTATCATAAAATTCAAATGCAATGCAAGATTAGAATGTATTTTTGAATAAATAAATGGTGACGAGAAAAATGGAGCGCATATGGCGTAATACGGTTTGGTCTACCGTAAACAGACAATTTTTGTATACTTATACATATATTTTTTCAATCACTCTGACAACTACAGGTGGTTAAGAGAGTGAATCCTATAGTATGGTTAAAGGTGAACGCACACTTATCAGAGCCGAAAGAAGCGCAGAAAGTTATACGTATGGCAGAACGTTTCGTTCGGCGCGGTAGATTCTTTCGGCTCCGATAAGTGTGCGTTCACCTTTAGTGAACAAAATTCTTATTCGCAGTTTCCTAAAATTACCAAAAGCTGTACCAACTCCAAACTACTTATTTGCATTTTTGTACAATCCTGATTGCGAGAAGATTTATGGTTTTGTCTAGATGACACAGAAGTTAAACCAAATTTAAATAATATTTTTCTTCCAATAGCTTATCTGGCCTATCACCATTCGCTGGCAACAACGACATCGAAACGTTGAAGAACGTGAAGGCTTGCGACTGGGAGTTCGACGAGGAAGCGTTCCAGCACGTGTCTGATGATGCCAAGGACTTCATCAGGAGACTACTAGTTAAGAACAAGGAGTAAGTATTCTTTCATGATGAATTGATGTCCAATTGTTTTTATATTTATTTGCCTGTGCCCTGCTACTTAACGCCTCTCCTAAAGAAAAAGAGGGGTCAGATAATGCCTTAGTTCATGTTAATCAAAACTTGTTTTAAAAAAAATCTAACGTAAAGCTGCGCAGAACACAATTTTAGGTATCAACGGGGCGCAGAGGACGCATCGTTCTGTATAATGTGCATACGCCGCCGTAAAGTTTAAACAGAACTACATACCCTACTTTAGGATGATCAGTTTAATTCGGTTAAAACGTATATCATCTCAATTACATCTGTACTACCCCCAGTTTTTAAAAAGTTTTTCTAAATTTTGCAACTGTCAAAATCTTTAAGCTTCCGATCAAAAGTCCTGATATTTTGACAACTGAGTCTGAATTACTGATTAGAGATTTTACAGAAAGTATATATTAATCCAATGTTACCTTTTGTTTTTAATTGGACCTTTTTTTACCTCAATATCACTTGATATCAAACGATGAATGAGGTCAACAAAAGATTTTATACTTAATCCTATGTTTTCTGTCCGTCACAGAAAGCGTATGACCGCGCACGAGTGCCTGATGCACAAGTGGCTGGCGGGCGACGCGGCCGCGGCCCGCACGGCGCACATCGACGCCAGGAGGTACGAGGCCATGCGCAACAGGCTGCGTCAGCAGTACGAGGTATGTAACACTACTGGATGGAAGCTACTGAAAGTGCCAAACTCATCGCCAAATTTTGGTCTGGGCATCGATACGCTAAGAAGAAGTAGCATTTAATCTAAGGAAGGTAGTGACACTTAATCATATGTTTCCCCAACAGAACTGGTCATCATTCAGACTGCCGATCGGCAGGCTGAGCGAGTACAGCTCACTGCGCAAGCTTCTCATCGAGAAGTGGAAGATATACGACGGACAGTTCGGTAAGCAACCATTACTTAAACTTATTTATGTGTTACTTACGCGATTTTTCCGCGAAAAATCGCAATAACAGTGAAATCGGTTATTAAGAATACCACATTAACTTAGAATAAGGTGCTAATATACTATACTAGTGTGCTAGTTAAATCTCTTGTTCCCTCTGGTTTCTCAATTTGGATGAATCCAAGATTCGTTTTTGAAAACAAGAGAAAAGTGGTCTACATTGCAATGAGTCTTGAACTCAATTATAGACCCCATAAAATATTTTTTTGAAAAAAAGTTGGTTTTGCCAGGATTACTGATATTTATTACAAAAAAAAACCACCCTGTATTATTGCAATGAGCTAAAATGTTGATGACTCATTTCAAAACTCATGTTAAAACTCCCAATAATAAACAAAATTCCCCTCACCCAGACCGCCGTCAAGCCGCCCCACGCTTCGTGATCAGGCCACAGTCCGCCTTCTGCTACGAAGGCCAGTCCGTCAAGCTGTACTGCCGCATCATCGCCTGCGCCACGCCCACAGTCACCTGGTCCAGGAACAACCACGAGTTGAGGCAGTCTGTCAAGTTTATGAAGAGGTAAGGATATCAAAGGCCACCCACAATGTAAAAATAATGTTTTTTCAATTCGCTTTAGAGATCATCTTCGAACTTCAGCATAATACTACACAAAAAAAAATTAAAGCACAGCATGAACTTGTTGACGGCAAGTTGATAAAAAAAAAATTAGAACGTGGTCTAGATCTTTTGAAATTATGCCCTTTTTTTTGCGTAGTGACCAAATCTTCAACAATTTAATAGTATAAAAGAACCTATTAAGTTAGTGACGTATTTTTTTTGGTATAGTTTTCAGTAAACCATTTTAATAGATACCATATTATCATGGGGGTGCAAACAAAAGTAACTCTCCGCCACCTTAGGATGTCCACCATATTGGATTTATAATGAAGTCACTTAGTTAACCATGCATTGTCATCCGAACTAAACATGTATACATCAGCTTAATCGGTTGGGGGTAACTCTGAAGCGTCAATTTTGTACCCATCATCAATGACTAGCTCAGTTTTTATATGCCATGAGTTATTTCCATAAAGCTCGTACCATTACGAGAACAGATTTCGTTTCAATGATTGTGTAAAGGCACATATACCAATATTTACCAATATTTAAACACTATTTGTGTTGTGTAGGTATGCCGGCGACGACTACTACTTCATAATCAACCGCGCGAAGCTGGAGGATCGCGGCGAGTACATCATCAGGGCTGAGAACCACTACGGGTTCAGGGAAGAGGTCGTCTTCCTGAACGTGCAACGTGAGTGTTTTTATTAGTTTTCTTTATTTTATCTGACTGCCTCGTTTGTTCGAGTGGTCGCAAACGCGACTGCTCAGCATTAGGTCCTGGGTTCGATTCCCGGGTCGGGCAAAAATTTGGGCACAAAAATCGTGCATTTTAAAATTCATTATCCATGCACAGAAAAATCAAGTCTTAAAACTGAGTAATATTATGTCCAAAATGTGTATTTACTAGCGCGTTTTTGCTAAACCACTTTGAATAATTTTTAATTGTTGAATCATCTACTTACGCACAAATCGGCGTGAGCAAGAAACTGCTACAATACACCAGATGATTTTTAACAGACACAGATTATTTTAAAATAACCGCCAGGTAACAACAAAATTATCTGTTCCAAAATTAATAACTAGTTGGCTGAACACCATTTTATAATTAGATACACTCCCGACCAATTAAACCAGCATACCATCTTCATTGTACTTTAATAAATTGTTAGTCAGACAAAATAGTGTCACAGCGTAAGAACACCAGTCTATTATTACATCACACCTTTAGCTCGATACACGACCAAATTAGCCACTGACTTTCTAACTACCGGACTGTACTGATTGATTCTAAATACTTTGTTGGTTTTGTGGCCCGATTTAGTTGAAATACAGTGTAATTTTATTTGTATTAATTAGGAGTTGAAGTGTGAATTAGGCTTTAAAGCCGTTTTGGTGTGTAAGTTCAGTGGACGTTTTTCAAATCACTTTTTTTTAAATACTGGGTGTAAACAGACCCTTCACAAAGCCGTCAACCAAGCATTCTGTACATCAATCTAAGTAACTTTACGCAAACATTATTGCTGGGAAACGACTTTTTTTTGGGGTGAAAAAACACGTTTTACGGTAGGACTCAATGTAACGCACTCATAACATTGTGCTGCTGGATGAATCGAATAGTACGGGGGTCGTGGAGGTTTAAAGCAAAAATCTTAAATTAAAAACATGTATTAAAAAAAAAATGTAAAAGAGTTGCATCTTTGACCCCCAATATCTCCGTAACTAGAAGGTTCCCAGGTATGGTCTAGAACAAAAAAATGATCGCAATGACGGGGAGAACAAGTGTCTTTCGGCTTCGTTACGGGTCTTTTTACACCCTTTATAATCACGCTAAATTATTGGAAATGAAAGTTAATATTACAGTTATATGTCAAAAATGGTGATACTCAATATTCCAGAGAGAGAAAATGTTTGCAATTAAAAACTAATACGCACCTGACATGGTATAATTTTCATATTATGTATTAAATTTTATTATTTATAGATGTGCCATTGAAAAACTTAATTTTGGCCAATGTTTTCACAGAACTTCTTAGGGTTTTATTTATGTTGATTTACAGACGCGATCTCGGGTTTTTTTGCATCGCTACCTCTATTTTAACATATTCTAGAAATCTTTATTAAATTAGACAATATTTCGAGCTATTTCTTACTTCCCATTTCTCTTCCAGCGGTCCCGAAGGTCCAACGCCAGCACCTCGCCGAAGCCCCTCGCCGCCGCGAGGCCTTACCCTACACATTCTGGCAGGAATCGTCCGAGACGGCGCCCGTGTTCACGTTCCAGCTGCGGCCGCGCGTCATGCAGGCGCGGGACACCTGCAAGCTGCTGTGCTGTCTCAGCGGCAAGCCCACGCCTACTGTCAAGTGGTTAGTATACACTTGTACTTTCTAGGACTTAAATGAGGTAAATGACAGGGCTGTCCAGGGGGTTTACTATGAAGTCTTCAAGCAGGAGTAATTCCATTGTGAGAAAGAGACAGAGCTATACAGGTCGTCTAGCGCCATCTCTTTCCCACACTGGAATGAGTCCTGCTTTAAGACGTCATGGTAGGCCACCTGCCCCCGTAGCATGACCACAGTAGACAAGGATTTCTTTGACGGAAGAATCGACAAAATGACAGATTGTGTCGACATAATGACAGATTGTGTCGACAAAATGACAGATAGTGATCTGTCATTTTGTCGATTCTTCCGTCAAGAAATCCCTGTCTACGGTGCTCATACTACGGGGGCAGGTCGCTAAGCCTGGTCGGACGAGATTTGAGGCATCGATTCGAGAATATGTATACGCCTGTCTTGTTCCATTACTTATTGTAGTTATTGTATACCAGTACTTGGAAACCTTCAAACTGGAACCAGCCCTTTAGAAAACATCATCAAGGAGAACAGTTAATATGCTGGGCAGCTGGAATTTTCTGATTAGGAATCGTCAATATTCATGTATCAACACATTTTCAACTGGCATTGTAGTTGTCTTCATGTTAAGGATTGACTCGGCCGAAGTTAAGAGTCATTTCAGAGGCTGAGCCTTATGTGTGCTTATATAAAACCGGTGGATAGTTTTTAAGAACCATTGCAAGACTGCAATGGTTCTGTTAGACAATTTCAGTCCCAATTTGTTAAAAATACCTCTCATTTATAAACATTTTTAAAAACTTTTTGACATTGTTTGTCGCTAAGGTATAATTGCGACTAGATTTTGAATGCTTTTTAACTATCGGCTTTCAGGCTTTACTTTGTCATTTTTTGTCGGAATTCCTGTAAAAATGACGACTTCTAGTGATTTTATTTACAAAATAAAACCCAAAACTTACTAATCTCCACAATCTGCCCACAGGTACAAAGACAAGAGAGAGTTATCTAAGTATGACTACGCGATGACACAATCGGATGGCGTCGTGACGCTCGAGATCATCGACTGCAAGCCGGAAGACAGCGGCAAATACACCTGCATCGCCACCAACGTGCACGGCACTGATGAGACCAACTGTGTCGTCATTGTTGAGGGTAAGTTGAACGTCATCATCATCATCTTTCGCCTTTTTATTGGGGGTAGCACTACATGTCTTCCTCTTCCATACTCTTTATAATCTGTGTCGTCACCCCCCTAGCCCCATCATCTTTCACAATCAGTTGGTAAGATAAACAAGTCACAGACTAAAAATAATTGGTCATATAGGGTCAAAATCAGCACTTTTTGTAAACCAAAAGTTACGCCTATGTTTCACGATGCCCTATGATGATCCTAGCTATTTTATGTCGTAAGATACTTAAGAGCGTTATCGTCTTACGGCATTTCATACAAACTTTCAAGTGATTTTTATTTCGAAATGACTGAACCCATTTTAATGAGACTTCGTAATCGCATAAGCAGGATAAATAAGTCTAAAAACGAAATTTTTCGAAAAGTCTTTTTAAAAAAAAAGATAATTTTTTATGGAAAATCTAATATCGGTCTAATTTACCTGTAACACTATTTTTCTAAAAAGTTATCTATCAAGTTTTTAGACTTATGTATCCTGCTTATGCGTACGAAGTTTCATTAAAATCGTTCAGTCATTTCGAAAAAAAAATCATTTAAAAGTTTGTATGAAATGCCGTAAGACGTTAACGCTCTCAAAAGGAATAAATACGTTTCTAGGATGATTACATAGGTGTTGTCAGTGTATTATTTATAATGTACAAACTATATAATCAAGACTTTTTAAATGCCTGATGAGCATGCTTTTGACCTCGATAGCTGTTCCCAAAATCTAACCGTCTCTTTTTCTATCCAGGCGAGGTGACCTCACCGGAACAAGCCCAGATGATCCACAACTTCCTGCACTCCGGAGACCGTCGCTACATCGAGAAGCCGCTCAAACCCGCACCGCCGCCCATCATCACCAAGACTAAGGTTAGTTGAAGAATAAACTGTGTTATATTCTGTGATTATTGCTGTACAAATGTGTATGATATTGTGATTATAAGTAACTAGGGAAATGGGTACGTCAGATGTATCTCAGACGTGTACTCCAGAGTGGTCCAAGTGGTATTTGGGGAGTAATTGAAATCATGAGTATCAAAGGGTGAAAGTATTCATAAAAGCATAGAAACTTTTACTGTGGGAGGACTGGGAGGTCAATTCTAAAATAGAGAAAATAGTAATTTCAACTAAACTCATTTTTTTTTTCAGATTTTATGGGTACTTTCATTCCTTAGTCGAAATGTGTAAATTATAATATAGTGTAATATATTGTATGATAAAATTTCGTATCCAATTCAGCCTTTAGCTGTACCACTACCTACTGGCTATAGAGAGGGGATGATTTTTGCAGTTAATACTTAACAAAATCATTTGCTAATTTTATAACGAAACTGCGTTATCAATTCTTCGTTTTGATAGCATTGCTTTGCTTAAAATCATTAGTTTAAGTAACAAAAACAGCCGCATAGTCTAAACAAAACTATTCATCTTTCAAGCTTTTATCAAAACATATATTAATTTATTTACATTACTGCTTTTCGTAGCGTCGTCGTCCCCAAAATATAACCACTGAAGAACATGAAAAGGAGAAGGTAAACAAGGAAAAAATACATGAATCCATTGGAATGGAAGTCATGGCATTATCTGTCAAATTCAATGCAAACTTCAATTTCACGACCAAGCTGTCATATATTCAATGAGTTTTAAAACATTTTCAATCAGACCATTTTCAGGCATTTTTGAATTGTCTATTATATTGAATAAAACAGGTTTCAAAGTTTAGGTTTAGTTGAAACTCCAAGTAACATTTATGGATACTCTTTAAAACCTAGTTAATACAACATCACGAGTTGGTTTGGATTATGTAGAATAATAAAAGCCGCTCGGGTCGATCTTCAGGTTAAGCCGCGCTTGCCTAGGTTGGTCCGTGAATGGGTGACCACCTATTACATACCGAGTTTCCTCCGTGCCCCAGAAAGCACGGTAGGTCCTGGCTGTTAGTTGTAGATCTTTCACAGTCGTTTCAGGTAGTCAGTGGCCAGAAAATCTGACAACCAGTCTTACCAAATGGTTTCGTATTACCCGGTACTAACTGGGTTGTGGAGGCAGTTGTTCCATGTAAAATACTGGTATTCAGCTACGTCCGGTTAGACTGGAAGCCGACCCCAACATGATTGGGAAAAGACTAGGAAGATGATCATAACATGCAAAACGGCAGAGTGTAATTAAATACTATATACCTCTGCCTTAAAGTCTCCTACAGCTTATAGAAAATACATACGTGATGTTGTTGTGTAAAAAGATGTGCACGTTAAAAATCCTTCTATAAAAGTACAGTATAAAGTTTACAGGGTATATGACCGGCCACAACTGACGTCGCATTTCATGCGAGCATGGCACGTAACAGCATCATTTTGCTCAGACATTTTAACCAGAACGATCCAACAACACATGCGCCACCATCACCGCGGCATTTGAGTGAGCATATCAAATCGAAAGCCATGTAACATTGAACTTTATATAAAGGTTACATAGTGCTTAAAAAAGCACAGGCAGACTAAATACTTAGCGCGCGAATTACACAGAAACGGCGTAAGGTGAAGGTACAGCGGAGGCGCAATGTAGGCGTGGAATTAATAAGGAAACGAAAGAACACACTGCATTATGCCTGCGCCGCGCCTTCATCTTACGCTATTTCTGTGTAATTCGCGCCTAACGAATAATAAAAAGAGCCTAGGGTGAAGGAAGACTATGGCAGATAGATAACAGAGAACAAAAAATATAAATGGCAGTGAGGTAAAAAGTTGCAACAAATCAGCAGTTGATTAAAGCAGGTCTTTCCGAAATAGTTTCCCTTCCAACGCACTCTAGATAGTCAGCTCCACTACCACCTTGCTGACAGCTTACACCACGGCTTGCAATATTCTTACACATGTTCTTATAAAAGAGAAATGAGCCTCGTACTACGGCCCAAAGCATAGCATGTCATCAAAAATTTATTTATTCGCTTTCCCATAGCCGCCACATCTTCTATCTCACTTCATCCAACCCAAAATCACACAAAATAATAATCCATCTCTTTCTCCCCCCCAGGTGACAATCGACCCACCAGTAAAGTCTGCGCTCAGACCGAAGTACTCGCCACAGACCTCTGTGGAGGCCAGCAAGAAGAAATATGGAGGACTTGCACGACTTGACTCGGATACCTCATCCAGGTCTAGGAGTGCTACTAAGGAACTTATATGTAAGTATTCTGGAATTTTCTAAAATACTCTTAGTACGGATGTGTACAACTGGGTCCAAGGCATTTTAAACTGTTTGTATGCATTTACGGTTGATGGTCATTTGTGTAGGTTTTATCAACAGTGTTTAGAAGGTAAACCATCTGGAAATACAGGGATAACCTTACATTTCTTTTAAGCTGTCTCTTTGGTCTAGCGACACTGCTGAGCATGAGGTCCTGGGTTCGTTTCCTAGGTGGAGCAAAGTGTCATTGGGGTTTTCCATCAGGAATTTCTCAACAGCAGTCACGGAGTCCGGATTTGTGCTGCAGTTGATGTCAGGGGCGAGCTGCCCCCTATTCCTTCGGACTTAAACATAACTGGTGAAATGTGAGTGTATTAGGGATGACCAGGCGTAATGTTATGCTATGTAAGATTTCTGTAACCACTTGGCCCAGGCTGTTTAATATTCAATTTGTATTTATGGTTGAAATTCACTTGTGAACGTGCCGTGAACCGTGCAAAACAGCCATGATGTTATGTTTATATATTATCTATAAATCAACTTGTCAGTTTTAGGAAGTCACCACACTTATCGCTGTATAATTGGCTTAAGCCGATCACGTATCACTCATTCAACATTTGTCGCCTTTAGTTTGACGCGGTGTGAATTCGCGTCCAGTCGCGTCGTCCAAATTGAAACAAGGCGAATGACGTCTTTTGCGTTTTATTGCGTGGACATAAACCTCATTCTTAAGTGCACTTCCGGTTGGCCACAAACTACAGGCTTCGACAGCGACTGCGAAAAAAATGTATTAAAAAAACACCGCTCAGAGCATGCTTCGAGGCACCCCGACTAGACGTTAGTCACGCGTAAGAAAGAAGTGAAAAACGCGTGTGTCGCTTGACACAAATCGCATCACCTGAAGTCATGATCGAGGCATTAGATCCAGAATACAACCTGCCTCTGCCTATTCTACTCAATAGAAACTGTTCCTAAAATCGGTCTCGTCCAACAGTACCAGCATCCGACTCCACGATGTGCGGGCCGTCGTTCGCCCGCTCGCTGCCGGACGCGCTGTGCGCCAAGGACGGCGCGCCGCTGCTGCTGTCGGCTGCCGTGCGCGGCGACCCCGACCCGCGCGTGCAGTGGTACAAGGACGGCAAGCCGCTGCACAGCTCTGAGGTATGTTGTACTACAGATTCTTCAAATATGGTAACCAAGGCCCATACATGAAAAAAGCTAACGCAAATTCAGGTGACTAATATTTGCGGAGGAGCTTTTTATACTAATTCTAATATGCCTCCAATATAAGAAACTATAAGAATTGATAAAACCTCAAAGATTTTTATATCAGTGGTTTTTCACAAAGCCGTTCCAGTTAATTTTCTATCCTTTTGAAAGAATTCTTGAATTTGGTAAATATATTATAATTATTACTCTTTTACTGTCCCACTGCTGGGCAAAGGCCTCTTCTCATACAAAGAAGGCACGAGCATTGATCACCACGCTTGCTTAAGACGGGTTGGCCTTTTAAGATTTAATTCCTCACCGTACTAACTATAATAGTTCTATTGTATTAACATTTTGTAGTCGGCACCATGTCTTTTTATTCAGCACATTAACAGTATATCAATTCTACTCTACCAGGTTGTAGACCTCAAGTACAAGAACGGCGTTGCGTCCCTGGCCATCAACGAGGTGTTCCCCGAAGACGAGGGAGTGTACTCCCTGAAGGCCATCAACAGCCAGGGCGAGACTGAGACCAAGTGCAAAGTCACTGTCAAAGGTTTGTAGTTTCTTTTATATGTTTACCAGTTTGGATGGACTTTGTGAATGATGGACTGGCTAATAAGATTAAGATAAATCTATTGACGTAAGAGTTTCGTAAGGGTTTGGTCTCTGAAGCAGTCTTCTAGCATCCATATTTAGTAACAAACATACATGTCCCTCCACAGTCGGGGTGACTAATAGCAAAGACATATTCATCCATGCTAATAGAAAAGACATCATCACCATCCTCTTGCCCTTATCCTCAATTTATTTGGGGCCGGCGCAGCATGCCTTCTTCCATACTTCTCTATTACTCATCATCTCAGCAGTCACCTCCTTTCTAGCCATGCTAATAGAGAAGTATGGATGCTATATGGAGAGCCTATTTTTTTGAGCAGTGAGTCGCGTAAAATGAGTCGCGGAATTTACGCTGCATTTGGTTTCATACTAAAGTCCAGTTTGTACCACAAGACGACTTATTTTGCGTCGCCGTGTGGCAAAAAAAAATACGCTTTATTGGCCTCACCCTAATAGAGAAGTATGAAAGTAGTCATGTTGCATCGACCCTTAATAAATTGGGATAAGGGCAGGAAGAATGAATGATGAGACTGCCAGGGTAAAGATGGCAGGATAAGCTTGGCTTTTACCGAAAGGACGGGCCCACCGTTTTTCAACGCACTTATTGTTCATTTTGCTGAAGATCAAAGAACGATGGATGGACTGTGTGAAGGATGATATGGCTATGCTGAAATGACGAGTAACGGAGAGGTATGGAAGAAGAAGACACGCTGCTAGAGAATGATGATGATATTAGTTTTGCTAATAGAAGAAATGTTTGCTTAATATGGAGAGGGAAAGTTCTTTACTCTGCAGTGGGCGATCTATAGAATCGTAGATCTTAGGTTTTTGACAGGCTTACACTTTGTTAATTTTATTTCGAAGCATTTGTGCCATTATTGTAATGTTTGCACTGACAGGTCCACTCAAATCAGTGTGGTTATTTCTTTGCAAGACCATATCAGACATTAAACTGCGTGGTCCACATATGACTTGACCAATGTCTGGACTTTAAAAGAGACGGTGACCTCTGAGTTGATTTCGGATGTTTCTACTCAGAGTTGTCAAGTACGAAACACCGGCCCCGTCAAGTTTAAAAAAAAAATTACGTGTAGAACTGTTTGTAAAAACCTATTTGCAAAATAAACATAATTTATTATTTAATTTGTTTAATATAGAGATGGAAAGTTCTTTACTTTGCTGTGGGCAATCTACAAAGTCGTAGTTCTTCGGTTTTTGACAGGCGTTAACTTTTTTCATTTTAGTTCGAAGCATTCAAAGGCGTTTGTGCCATCCATTAATCTCCACTAAGCTTTAAATAAACCCAGGCTGGTCTCAAGTACACTTTCTAGCATCCATATTTAGTACCAATCAGTAAAAGTAACTTTGTAGTTAACTTTCCTACACCGGCCGTAATAAAAGGTGAGGTCTAGCTTAGTCAGTCTAGATTTATAACTAGACCGGCAAGCACGCGTATTATAGAGTACAGATTTTTGTAAGTAAACTCTTGTTTTAAACTTTTACTGTATTCTACACTTAAACATTGTCACATAAGGCATATATTTCCCTGTTTTTTTTTTTCCGAGGACTTCATTTGTTTGTTGATTAGTTTATTTAGATGTGGGTGTATGGTTGGTGGTGTATGGACTGGCGAAATGTGGGTGTCAAAGTCAAATTACTCATTTCAATTGTGCAACTAAGACTTGGTATGGGCATGTGATGCGGAGGAATGGGGAAAATTTCTGAGGAAATTTTTGAGTATGAATGAGGATGGGTACAAGAGTAGAGAAAGACCAAAGAAACGATGGATGGACTGTGTGAAGGATGATATGGATAGAAAGGAGGTGTCTGATGAGATGACGAGTAATAGAGAAGTATGCAAAAAGAAGACATGCTGCGCCGACCACAAATGATTTGGGATAAGGGCAGAAGAGGGATAGGGACAGAATGATGATGATGTGCAACTAAAAACACTTAATGTATGAATGCTAAAGTGCGTGTAATGTCGGTGTTCTATAGGGTACACCTCTGCTTTACTTATTGGCGTGATGATATGTGAGGATGTAGTTAATTAATATTTGTTATTTACTTTCAAAGCAATGGAAAGCACGACGGTGGCTGCAGTGAAGCTGGGCGATAAACCTCCTAGAATAGTGGACCACGCGATATCGCAGACTGTCACTGACGGAGATGCCGTCACGCTGTCCTGCAGGTAACTATTAATTTACTGTATTATTAAGTTCCTGATACAAAAAAAACTATTAACTTAAAAAAATATGATGAGAAAAGGTTTGAACGCAAATACAAATATGGAATTTTTCTATATACATTCACTTCGACATTTTTACCTTAATTCAATTCCACCTTGCCCTGTTAATTTATGTGGTAGAGAAATTCCTGCAAGTTCTTTTTATTTGTAACTGTCTCAAAAAAGGGCGAAGATTTATTTGTTTATCTAGATTATAGTAGCAACCGATCGAAAATACAAATTGTGAAAATACAAATGCTACCAAATACGATTATTTCTAAATCGCCTGATACTTTAAAACAGGCTCTTACAGCACTGTTCCTATCACTAAACATCATGTCTAAATCACAATATTTCCCACAGAATCACAAATGCCGAACGTTTCGACGTTATCTGGCTGCACAACAACAAGGAGATCAAGCCGTCGAAGGACTTCCAGTACTCCAGCGAGGCCAACATCCACAAGCTAAGCATCGCTGAGATATTCCCTGAGGATGCCGGTTAGTACCACTACATTATAATATACCTTTGACAGCAACAACTAAACTGCAACCTTACGTCAACGAAAATAAAGATCATAGTTTTCTAGTCTCGTAAAACTCCGTTATGAAAAGTTGACTTAGCGCCATCTATGTATTTGGTTGCACATTGACTACAGGGCGATCTATTAACATCACCGCATGGAGTAAAAGAGAACTATTTCGTGCCAGTAGTCAAAGAGTTTGCTACATAGTTAGAGGAGTGGAAGATAAATGGCGCTGTATGTCGAGTTAGTTTAGAATTGGTTGAATAGATGGCGTTGTGTGCCCCTGGTTAAAAAAAGAATTTAGTGATGTTTGTTCTGATGAAATTTTACAAGCTTTGTACTGGTGAAAGCTTTACTGAAAGTGCAATGCAATGTTTGACAGTTCTGCTAGATCCCGTTTTTTAATTGTTCTAGACAAACTTTGCTTTTATTTTTTTATATAAAACGAACTCTTCATTCCTTCCCAGGCGTATACACATGCGAGGCATTCAACGACGCCGGCGAGTCATTCTCGTCGTGCAGCCTGGTCGTCTGCGTGCCGGGCGAGACAAGCCCAGCGCCGCAGTACTCCGCCTACCCCAGCTCGGCCACCGTCAGCAACGCCGAGCCCGCCGTGTTCAGCACTGAACTGGATAAGGTGAGGAACTGTCCACAAGTATTTTGGTAGTTTTGCTCACAGAGATCTCTGAATCTGAGAACATGGGACCTAGGTTCTATTGATATGCTTAGATTGAGAAATATTTATGGTCTAACCAGCTGGAAGCCTAACGTTAACGACTGCGACTATGAGCAGTGGTGGCCTCGTGTACTCCAGCATACGAGTAGGTAGGGTTCGAAGTGTTCAAACCCAGGCACTTTACTTTGTAAATAAATTATTTTGTCACTACTGCTCTCAAAACGATGACAGAAAACATTGCAAGGAAACCGGGCTGGGCAAAACCAAAAATCGAAGATATGTGACATCTATCAACCTTCACTGGGCCCATATTATATATTAGGGCCCGCTCCCACTCCAGCTTGTGTCCCAGCAGTGGGAACATTATAGGCTGATTGTGATTTGGTGATTATGAATAAGTGAAGTTTTAGCTAATATGTTTGTAGAGGCAATCGCTAAAAAAAGCGTAAATGTTTTTTTTATAAAAAGATGTGCTTTTCTAAACTATGTCTTTTGAATGTTAATTTTTTTTAACATAATCAATGAATTGAAGTAATATCGTGAAGAAATCTGTAGCACCTTCAGATAAAATTCTTAACACACGCTGAGAGGAATGTCGATGCACTACATTAGGTCAATTAAGTGCTGATTCTCAAGTAAATGAACCGCAGCATCTTTCTTAGAACTAATGACATCAGATTGTGCGACGATTGCGATTTCTAAGTAAAATTCACCTAATAAACATTATTTTACTGTTTAGGTGCTTTCGGCGAATGCACTGACTGATTACTCTGTTCCACAGACTATACTATTATTGCCGACATTGTCTGTAGGTAACATACAATAAAATTAGAATCACAAAAAACACACCTTGTAGGTACAATTAAATTAAAACTTAAACTCAAATAAAAATCGAAAGAAAGTGCTACTTGATTGTGGTTCAAAATCAAAACATAATCAGTAATCAATTGATGAACGTAAACTGTCATAAACCACACTCTATCTTGGATCTAAAATATAGTTCTAATTTATCATTAGTTTCCTTGAAAAAATGTTTTCTTATTGACATTTTATTCCACAGCCACCACTCCAGCTTCAGTGGTTGAAGGACGGCAAGCCTATCGACGAGACCTCCGCAAGATACAAGTTCATGATGGAAGGAACCTCCAGGTACCGCCTGGAGATCGTCAAGTGCAGCCCGGACGACGCCGGACAGTACCAAGCGCGCGCCGTTGGCTCCAAGGGTGACGCCCTTGCAGCGTTCTACCTTAACGTCGTCGACCACTAAACATATGGACTGACTGGGAACCGCGACGGGCACGTAACAGTACCCTGCGGAACACCCACACAAAATCTATACTAACTGGATGCTAAACGATATATTGAGTATGTGTAACGATTTTTTATACAATTCGGAGTCTAAGTGTGAAGCAGTTTTTATAATTATAATAAATTATTTATTAATAAACAAGTTACGTTAAGTGTTACACCCTGTCGAATGCCTATGAGAAGACGCCTGGACGAACGAATCCTCGTACGCTCTCTAGTCACTGTTAACTTTTAAATGTTATTATTTATTTGTCAACTATTATCCGTTGTTATTTTTTTGTTTATTTTTCGTCCTCACCTAACAGATATGCAGCTTATTTAAAAAAGCTTGAGTTTAATAAATGTTGGCATAGATTGTAGGCTAGGGACTTGGGCCAGGCCGCCGCCACCACGGCCTGACCTTCGCCTCTCGCTGACCATAATCTGTATAATTATTTTTATATAAATTTAACTGTATTATTTAATTGTACATAATTTAATTTATATCATGTGACCGCGTAATTTATGAATAAATATGTATACTTAAAAATAAAAGGTTTGTGTCTTATTTTCGTTATCTTCTTCATTATACTAGACAAAACGATAGACGATAAACGATATAAACGATATTTTACCAAGACTATTAGCTACAGAAACATCGCATTCGTTGTTTGGCATTGTTACATTCTTATCATCAAGGTGCCTACTATCGAACTCATGCAACTACCCATTACTTAAGATCCTTATTTTCCTCCATCTTGCCGCACAGTGCAAAATATACATGTAAAGTGAACAAATCACTATATACGCCTGTCCACAATCATTATTTCATCCTTGAAACATACATACCTTGGACCAAAGGAAGTCTTCTGATCTATAAGATAATAGTGATGAATGATCAGTTAGCCGTTCCAATAGGTACGTAGAATGAATATGACACCTAGTACTGTTGTAAAATGGATAACTAGGATTAGACGGAAATATCTTAAAAACCTAGATGTCGCCGTCGTACGGCAAAAGTAAAGGAATTTTCGTCACCTCTTTGAAAGACAACGGCTTTTTTCGAAAATCGGGAGTTATCACTTTTTGCCGCTCCGAAACCATTTTTCCAGTGCTTTTTTTTCAAATACCTCAAAAACTAGATGTTCAAAGTCAAATATAGCTAAACCATGGCCTCCTTGTCCATGTCTTGTTTGTAACTTTGTACCTTTGTATAAGAGTGTAGTGATTTTACGCAACCGGCGGTGTCTCGAATTGAACACAGAAAAGGCGATGCTACTACAAGACATGCTGAGCCATTGCGATAACAACATAGGCATGAGGATGACTGTTGACGTACAGAGAAAAGAATTTGTGGACGAATTTACTATTTAATACCTCATTTAACTACTTAATCAAAATCTTAAATGAAGGTAATAAGTTAACTGACAGACAATCTTTATCTAAGCCTCTGGGACTATAGAAACATGAAATTCAAAATGTCCGTAACGAAAGTAAGCATTACGGTAAAAGGTTGAGAATTCACCCCCTAAAGGAATCGGGATCCGGATCGGGGGGACTGCCTCGTTGGTCGCAAACGTGACTGCTGAACATTGGGGCTTGGTTCGATTCCCAGGTCGGGCAAAGTGTTATTTTTTTATCAGGAATTTCTCAGTAGCAGCCACGGAGTCTGGATTTATGCCCGGTTGATGGCAATAGGCTCGCCCCAATTGCATAGGACTTAAAAACTTGACCGGTGAAATGCGGGTGTGCTAGTACACCTGTGCCTAATCCTTCGGGGATTACAGGCGTGATCATACGTAAAGGGATCAAGTCGTGGATGAAAGGTTGTCTAGAAGTTTATCGTGTAGGATTTCCCATCCAGCACATGCACTTTCCTACACAATGCTGAATTTTAAATAAGAAAAATACTAACACAAAACTCATAGTCTTCCTAAAGAATAACTAAAGAAAACGCTACACCCAACGAAACAAAATTTTATAACACACATTAAAAACATAGTAATTCCAATCTCAGAGGTCCAAACGTGACTTAGCACAATGTTAACGCATATTCAAAACAATCTCGTTTTAAAATATGAAATCCTCAGAACGAGTTATAAGTTAGTTTTTATTTTTGTTGGAATCAGATCGAAGGAGTGACGATGCAGTACTTAGGTACTATTATATGCATTATGTGAAACTTGTTTATGTAAGAGTCTGTATTGTATTGTTTCTTGTATTGTTGAGGATTTCGATTATTGTATTTTAGATGAATTGAGACAACTGGGATGGTCAAAGACGAAAGCCGGCGACGATAAGGAAACTCTTCTTCTATGCAAACTATGGAGAATTTAACTATTTATAGTTCTTGTTTAACCTGGGAATCGAACCCAGGTCTTCAGCAGCCGCGATTGTGATCACTAGACCACACAACAAACACCTTACACTGCTTGTGTTAAGCAGCATTGCGTGCAAAACGTTATATTTGTTTTTTTGTTGAGTGCCAGATTCATACTGCTTATCACCATTTGAAAAAAAAACTAGAGCAATGCTTTTCTTATTAGATGTCTCAGAAACAAAATTGTATAATGTATATAAGTGACTGCCTCATTGGTGTAGTGTTTACAAGCGCAACTGCTGAGCATGAGGTCCTGGGTTCGATTCCCGGGTCGGACAAAATGTAATTGGGTTTATCTATTAGGAATTTCTCAGTAGCAGCCACGGAGTTTGGATTTGAGCCCGTTTGATGATTGGAATAGGCTCGCCCCCTATTATACACAGTGTGAATTTTTCAAGTGGGCGTGGAAGATCAAATCGAAACAAAACTATGAGAAATACCGAAAAATACCCTAAGGAGTCTCGAGCACGATTTTGATGAAAACTAAAACTGCATCATTGGATTTTTGAAAAATCAATATTCCTAGCCAGGAATGGTTGATTTTAGCAATTAAAGGCACAATACTTAACAATGTATTGTCCGTAACAACACCTAACAATGTAATGTGCCTTTACTTCAGGCAAAACACAGCCTAGGCCGCTGGGCAGCTTCCTAAAATAAAGGCAACTTCGTCAGTTTTATGCCCGTGGCGTATTGTGTCACAACACTGTTTTATATTTTAATTGGTAACACTCAATCTTTCCGGAAAAGGAATATCTACTGCCACTATATATAAGATACTTGTTCTCACGACTCGACTCAGTGTTTCGCTCTTTACATAATTAATACTAACACGAGTGACAGTGAAGATTAAACTGTTGTTTCTGTATCCACGCGTCTTAATTATCAGAGTAGGTCTCAAAATTTCAACCCATACCTTCAAAAGCCTAAAACTGAGAAAGCAAATAGTTCCTGAATCTAGGCAGGTAAAATTTTGATCATCATCATCATCATTTCAGCCGAAAGACGTCCACTGCTGGACATAGGCCTCCAAGTGTCGCTACATTGCCCGGTCCCGTGCGACTCGCATTCAGCGGATCCCTGCAACCTTCACCAGGTCATCGGTCCACCTAGTGGGAGGCCTTCCAACGCAACGTCTTCCGGTTCGCGGTCGCTACTCCAGAACTTTTCAGCCCCATCGGCCAGCCAAATTTTGATCAATTGAAAGAAAACTTCAATCGAGTAGATTGAAGTTTTCTAAATTGTGATTCTAAAGGTATAAGAAAAAATACTACTTACTTACATATAAGTACTAGCTTCTAATTAATTACAATACCCTTTCGCTGATAGGTGCTTTTAACTAACCAGTAATAAAACATACATTTTCTTTAGGTATTATGTTCTCATTGGCTTGGTCGTAGATAGCTATACCTATGTGGCTATGTGTAACCTTTGTTCTATTAAATGCTTACCTAAGAATTGAAATACAACAATCGAAACATTTACCGAGAAACTCTAACGATAGTACACGGAGCTATAAAACAATATTAATAACTTATTGGAACGAAAATACTATATAATTTCAATAATACCATTTGCATGCAAAACATCAAAGAAATCTAGCAATAGAAAACGACTCGTAAAGAGATACAACTTCATTCGCAAAGATATTTTGACCGTTTCAATATTTAAATGGCAGCAATAAACATTTTTACTATCAAAAACTATAAAATTGATAATGAAGAACATCCAAACATTACATAAAAAGTTAACGTAGCAATTAAAGATTAGTTACGTTCACCACCTCAGGTTAACTAGACCATGTTTCTCATCGAATGAAGAAAAACTATTATAGTAAAGCGCCACTAAAATTAATAGTCGATAAAACGGTAGCGTACGCGGCAGGATCCACTATTAACCCGTGTTCAACACCATTAGGAAACGAAAATTAAAGAACGGACCAAAAAAAAGCGGCTGAATGCGAGTCCGAGTCGCACACTTGAGTTCCGTACCATCGGATAATAGGTATTTGACAATACAGTTTTATCATTTACATGTTACGTATACTGTGAAAGTCACAAAGGTTAGATTGGAAGCCGACCCCAACATAGCTGAGGAAAGGTTAATCAGATCCAGCAAAAACGTCGAAAAAACACTTTTCTTGTATGATACTTTAACTATATTTTATTTGTTTATTAGAGCGCCCGTAGTATTTACACTATATGAAAATTTTAAGCGTCTTCATAATTATTATGGTAAAAAAGATACGCTCTGTGACAGACGGACGGACGGAGCGGAGCCTTAGTGTTAGTCGTCCCGTTGGCACGTATTTGGTGCGGAACCCTAAAAAACAATGATGGCCGCCGAAAAAAGAACAAAACGTATCATATCTCTATACCATATTTCAATATTTATCACTGTATCGTTCGTTTTCGAACAAAATTCGAAAAGGGTATGCTTTGTGAGCGTTTTTTTGCTTTCAACTGTTATTATAAATGACTGGACGAGCGCTTTTTGAAATCCGTACGTTTCTGAATATCTTACGTGCTTGTGAGTTGTATCATTGTAGATATGGAGGAATTGGAATGCCACATTCTGATATTCTTTGAAATTGAATTATGAAAATTGCTTGAGAACAATCAAGCAATTTTTGATCCGCCGGGTCCTGATGATGTCATTGCCAGCTGGAAAAAAAGGTAGATCTTTTGACAGTCATCATTTTCAGTAATGTACCTAAAGACGATGAGTAAGTTAACTAGGAATTGACTGGAATGCTAGATAGAGCGTTTGTCATAGATGATTGTTAAAATCATGTAGGTGGGCCGATTTCTCGGTAGCTGGAATTTGGCATACTTGGCAATTGGTATAATTAAGTCAATACTAATATTATAAAAAGGTTTTTGTTGGTATGTATGTATGTAGGGTGAAATCTTCGGAACTGTTGATCCGATTCCGAAAATTATTTTTCTATTGAGAAGCTGCATTATTACAGAGTGTCATAGGCACAGATATAGATAGACCTAGATAACGCAAGTATCACGATTCGGACTGAGTTCGAAATTGGCCACTTACGATTTTTGTACGTAAGCTACATAACAATATGGCACGCGAAGTAGTTGCTCTCGCGTTATCTAGGTCTATCTATATCTGTGGTCATAGGCTACATTTACAACGTTTCCCTTGGGTTAATTTGCGTACATAACGGCAGCAAAGCCGCGAGCGAAAGCTAGTTAACTATAAAGCTTGTCCTATTGAAATAGAACCTGTGAACTAACTTTGTAGTAATAAAACACATCATCGTCATCATCATTGGCAACCTTGTTCCACCTTCTGATGTCAATACTGCCGTCATAATGAAAAAAGGCACAACTAACATTTTATAAATATGGAGAAAATCGACTTTAAAGTTTATGACTTTTCTTTATGTTATGTTGTAAGTGTGCCTTTTTAAAGTAGTTTTTAGTAAAAATCTGTATGAAGTAATAGTCACATCTACGTATTTGTGCCTTTTCAATATAATGGTAAATAAATGTGCCTTTTCATTCTATAAAACATGAATATTAGTCTCATTTGTGCCTTTTGAGCCTACTGTATCTCCGAAATCCTTGAAGATAAAATTCTATAAAAAATTGAGTAGATGTGCCTTTTTTTTCTGATTTTAAATATGTATATAACTCAATTTTGACAAAAATGTTAGTTGTGCCCTTTTTTCTTACGACGGCAGAATAGACCTCCTCCCTTCTGTACTATGCATCGCTGCTAGTCTCAACTAGAATTTAGGTATAGAAGACAAGGTTGCCGTAAAACTATCCAAGCTAGAGTTATCAGAGGATATAGGATTCTGCAAAAACCCAATTAAAAACCCCAAATCATTCCCTACAGCAACTTTCTTTACAAAAATGATTTATGAACACAGTATACAGGTAATTAATATAATGGCCACGACATATTTTATTACTTACTTCGTTCGGTAATCGAATCCGGTGCGACGCAACAAAAAGTCCCGGCCGCCGTGGTATCCTCTTTGCGAGTTTTAACTCATTTTTGTAAGTTCAAATCATTTCTTGGTTTTAGGGTTCCTTGGACTTAATTGTTGGATAATTTTTTTGATTCATAACTTTTATCTTTTGCTGAATTTGGGAATTTCCCTTGTAGGGGTCTGTTTAGTTTGGTACTGAGTTCTCACCAATAATGATCATTAGCCTTGAGCTTGACCAAAGAGATTAAAAAAAAATATCCTGAACATTTTTGATTTTGACACACGAATGCTAACTGACAAGCGGGCGTGTGACACTAGACAGACCGATTTGTTACTAAGTAGTATAAGTATTGAATTACGATTTTCTTCGTCTTGTCCCGTCTATCGCGTGTAATATTTGAATGTCTTTGGGCTTGACGAACTGGGTATACTAATTTATAAATCTAATTATTAATGAGTAATAAATACAACCTGTCACTACACATAACACAAGACTTTTAAATGATCTAGGTCCAACATACATTAATGAATTTCCGTTTTTCACTCTATCATCATTCCCTGCCCTTATCCCAATTTATCTTCTTCCATACTTCTCTATTACTCGTCATCTCATCAGACACCTCCTCCATCCATCGTTTCTTTGGTCTTCCGTTTCTAACTATATGTAAAACATTATTTTGATTAAAGCTTCGTTTTACACTATCTAATGCAACAGCAAATCCCGTCCATATAATATATCCTAGATCATTTCTCTTATGGATCTAAAACATAACACCCAGACCTGCAACAAATCTTTAATTACACACCATACATTCTTCGTTACGCTACAGTAGCCTCTAAGACCAAGGTGATCAGCAGTAGTTATAGTAACTAAACCAGCCAGTGGGCTTTAACACAATAGTGTGACACTAATAGTTCGTAATGGATAAAAATCAATTATGTACGGGACCCGTTCGTTGGTGCCGGCGCGCGCTCGCCCGCGGTTTTCCATATCTTATTTGATTCTCGGACTGAGAATAAGAAAGATGTGGAGACGAGTGGTTTTGTTATTTTATGTTTTGTTTGTTTATTAAAGTTTTCTTTGTTGTGGAAGTGTGTGAGATGTAATAAAGGTTTAATGTTTAAGTTTTAGCAATTTAAAATAGGCCTGACTTTCAGACAGAACGTCATAAGTCATCAGTATTTTGTTGGTTGGACTTTATATCATAATAGTCACCATCGGAATATAAATGTTGACTTGGCACCCAATTTTCGCCGCCACAACTGTCTCTTGGGCATATTACCAGCTGACAGCGCTGAGGAGGAGTTTTTTAATGCCCTTTTATACTTTTTTTTAGTTTATTTATTTTAGGTTATTTACTAGTTTTTAATTAATAATGTATTTAGTTAGTTTACTCATTTTCCAAATTAATCTTCTTCACTTTATTTCATTTCTAGTCTTCTCAACCCACATAAAGCAGTAGTCTTTATAGTTATTTAAAAACAACTGCTTTTAGATGAAAGCGCCAGGGTAGCCCGCTAAATTCAAATTTTCTTACGTTTTTTGGTCAGTGTTAGGCTGTATGTTGAACAAAATATGATTTGCGGTCGTAATATGCACGTTTTTACAGAATTAATAATCATTCAAATCATCAATACAACCCTGTAAATTCATTTAATACCATTGAATGACTTTTTTATGAAATAGTCAAACATTTCGGTGAACACTCGCACACTCTGTTCATGTTCACTTGAGCGAGTCCACCGAAAGAAACATTTGTGTTGCACACTGTGCGGCACTGTGCTTCTCGGAAAAAAATCTTGTGTCCCAGTAGTACTATAGGCTAACTATATACGTTTCGTGAGTTAACGGGAGCGTAGTATTTATAAACAAGTAAAGCAAATAAAATTTACATTCATTTTTTTTTTAATCATTTTCATTCATTTTTTTTTTTCATTTTCATTTGTCATTTTTTTTTAATTCTCCTTTTGCAGGTCTGCTGGCAGAAAATTCTTAAGAAATAAGCACTATGTACTCATATATTATAATTTTATTTTCCTGTGTTGTCTACTGCGTGTACATTATCTAAAATAAATAAATAAAAAGTAAAAAACATAATTAACCAAAAATCTTTAGTCCACAACTCCTCTCCACGTCTTCCTGTGTGGTTGCACTTACAATAGTTTATTACGTCGTCGGCGCGTCGTTTATTTGCGCGATCGGCTCGTACTGATTTAAAACGCATGTGTCTTCGGTTCGATTCCCCGGTCGTGTTCATGTAAATATGAGCTACGACCGTTGTGCGACTGTTGTTTAGCAGTTGTTGAGTTTGGAGTTTCGATTTTTTTAGAATGTTTGCGTTAATGAAATAATTTAAACAGTTTTCGTACATACCCAAGTAAACCGATGATGTACTTGATGACTGTCTCGTTGGTCTAGTGGTCGCAAGCGCGACTGCTGACTGAGAGGTTCTGGGTTCGATTCCCATGTCGGGCAAAGTGTTATTAGGTTTAGGTTGTTGGTGTTCTTAGGGTTATTTCTCAGTAGCAGCCACGGAGTCGGGATTTGTGCCCGGTTGATGGCAATAGGCTCGCCTCTTATTACATTTGACTTAAACATAACTGGCGAAATGTGGGCGTACTATTAAGTACACCTCTGCCTAACCCTTTGGGGATTACAGGCTTGATGTTATGTATGTATGTACCTGATGAAATGTAAGGGGTTATCTGTAAAGTATAGCGGATTTTTGATATATCTTCAATATTAGACAAGATTGGAAATGCAGACTGATCAACGGTATGAATTTCTGTCCTAGTTTGATTCTCATTATCTATAGTCAGTCACTTAAGAGAGAAACAGACAGGCTTAGTAGATCCAGATGCAAAACAAACAGGATACTATTGTTTCTTGTGAAGTGAGTATAGGCCGACCGCTTTAATGAGTCCTCCGCCTTGCCCCATCAAAGGCACATTAAGCGTCCACAAATTCCTAACAATATCCCAAATGTTATTTGCTTTAAAATAACCATAATCCACGTTGGTATTTTGGTCTTATTGAAACAACATTTGATCAACTTTCAGCATATTCCATTTAAATTGATACCTTCGCGAGAACTCATTAAAGCGGTCTGCACTTCGATCGGCATTACTGCGATCATCAATCCTTCTGCAAAACGGAACCATTTATCTATACCTCTGTTAGGAGCAATAGGATATGTTGTGGCTTTAGGAAGAAATCTGATTATCAAGTCCCAATTTTCTTACATATCGTCAGGGATAGTGCAAATCCACGGAAATAGCATTAGATAATTCCGCGTATCTGAAAAATGTAGCTAATTTAAATTACGCATTGTCGTAGCGTCTAAATCAATGAATTTAATAGATTTCTACTGTTAACAATACATAGAATACATGAACTGTTACTATTCATTTAAAAATGAGGTCAAAAATCGTTGAAATAAAAAAATATATAAACTTATAACCTTCCCCTGTAAACCTACACGTAGTGCAGATACGCGCACTTTACGTATGGTAGATTCTCGGATTTGCACTATCCCCGACGATATCACAGTACATAACAGCTTTCGCTAACTAAGAGGAAAGCTCCAACAAATCTTAGACGTGTGCATTCTTAGAATTCTAGCCTTGTATGTTCTAAGCAACCGGTAGCAAGGCAACCGATCGCTATCGTTACACAAGGCAGACACAATCGAATTCGTTTCAAGATTCTTATTCACTGCTTGCCATCTACCACTTACCACTTTATCTCGTACCATTCAAATGAACCTTATCGTTAAAGAAATAAGCTCCAATATTCAATACAAAAATTCAACAAAAAAAATTGTACTCATTGCAACAATTTAACTCCGACAACTTTAATTCTGCAGCTCATTTTGCTCAATATTCAAAGAAATTAAAGGAGATATTAGTTCGAAAACTGCATTTTGTAAGTTTGTTTTTATAGCAACATCAGTAGATAAAAGTTATTGATATATTTGGAATTTAAATTGCTGTAAATCATTTCTGGGAATCTAGAATTAGACTTTTGTGTCTGTTTTTAGTCCTAGATCTAAAAATAATTGCAGAACAAACTGTCTGTAACGAGTTTAGCGTGAAACGCTGCGAATTTAATCGTGGCTTAAAAGTAGTTCAAAGTGTATAAAGTTGTTAAGTAGTTTGGACTCTTAGCAAGATAACAGGTCAAGGAGGTCAGTCTGTGGATGGGTGGGTGACCGTCCATTACACAACGAGGCCCCTCCGTGGCTCCAAAACGAAGTCTCGGCTGGCGTTTTTAGATCTTCAACAGTCGTAACGGGCAGCCAGCCCTAAGCACGACGGTCTAACCGCCAGGTCATCAGCAACTAGGTTGTGGAAGTCATATTAGCTTGCTGCATCCGGGTAGCCAAGTCGACCCCAACATGTTTGGGAAAAGGCTAGACAGATGATGACTCTAGATAATTTCACAAAGGGTCTATTAGCAAAAACGGACGGGGTCTACTCGAAAAAAAAACCGTGTGATCTAGCCCACTCCGTGGTCAGCAGCGCCCTCCTGTGTCTTATAATAGGAAATATGGAATGAGTCTAAGTACGTCAATAGTGCAACGGCTGGGGATCGAAGTCCCGACTACTCGCTTGGCTGTCTGCGGCTTTGTAACCGTTGTTATAGCCTCTATAATATCTACTGAAATAAAGTGAATTATTGGTAAATTCAAGAATATTACGACTTCCCATTTTGTGATGTGAAAATAGACATGTAAAATACTAAATTAACGCCGAACTTCCTGCAAACTGACACGACCATAAAATAAACAAACACAATATTTATAAGCAATTACGAACAAAAACGATAAAATTATGTATAGAGACGCAAGTTAATCGCAAAAACAATACAATTTAAATTAATAACAATCGTAAAATGTCGAGCGTTTAATCGTTGTTGCGCGGCTAGCCTTAGGTGTTATCCAAATCCTATATCATTTCGTACACGCCCGCCGGATAAAAAACGATCCGAGTCCGACTCCGGCGCAAATTAACCGAAACGAACGATCCGTGATCGCAATGAATCGATTTAAATCGCAGCCAGTCGCACGGAGTCGCATAGTTTGCTCTGACACATGTTCTAATGATTCGTTTTCAATCGCAACTTGTCGCGTTTAGTCGTTGCAACTGGTAATAAGTTGAAAGAAGGTGCAAGAAGTCGTAGATTCGCGATGCCGCAAGTGATCGCTTCAGGTCGCATCGAATCGCACGCTTTAAACGAAATATCACCACGGCCATTAACATAAATCTCTAATAACCGATCCCATGGCGAACGAACCAAAGAATGATATGGAAACCTTCATGTTTGTAGGTTTGTTTGTAAACATAATTATTTTGTAACCTGAAAAACATATTCTAACTTTTGACATCGAGCTTATTTTGAAAAGCAAGCCTTTGAAACGAGCGCTTGAAGATTGTATTCTTCAAAATCATTGACATCCACGCAACTGCTAAATGAAAACATAGCAAGATATTTTTCAGACTTATACGAGGAGACCTATTTTAATAGATAAAGCACCTATAACTTCCTAGCAAATCATAAAATTCTTAACAGATAAACCTTACAAGTAAGATTCGTTTGTAAACTTATAAATGCGTTTACAATATTTATTTTTTTTGTAACAAGTTCCACACCATAGTTATAATAAAAAAATCTATCCCTTCAACGATCGCAACTTAAACCTATAATTATCCCAATCTTAATAAAAAGCGTACATTAAACAATTACAAACAAGCGACTCCGGAGCACATTGTAACACTACGGTAAGCCACCGATACCTCGGGGGTCTTTCTTCAAAATTTTTATAATCCGCGGCCGTTGACCCTCCGCCCTATTGTCTCTACCACAAACGGGCGTTTCAAAAAAGGAACAGAATTAAAAAAAAAGGCCAATATTCCGTCATTGTGAGGCTGTCATTGATCATTTTTCAAAAAACCCACAAATTCTTGGCCCAAATTGAGTTTGGTTTTGAAAAGGGTATAATATAAGGAGTTGTGTTGTTTTTACTTTTTTGAGAAAGTTATGAAGGAAACGTTGGATTGGAGAGGGTTACGATAAGAGGGTTTTGGTCGTGTATACTAGTTTTTGAGGAACTTCTAATTTACAAGTGGGTACTAAGTAATTTATTGTAAAGAACTGTGGGATTTTTGTAAGTTTCCTATCAGTCTGCAGGATTTTGTTTATAATTTTTAAATGGTTATTGTGTCTCCGTAGGCAATTTCAGAATTTGACTGTAAACATTATTTAGATATAGAATAGATTATGCTTTATTGAACTACACTAACTGCCTCGTTGGTCTAGTGGTCGCGACTGCTGAACATGAGGTCGTGGGTTCGATTCCCGGGTCGGGCAAATTGTTATTGGGATTTTCCATTTCTTAATAGTAGCCACGGAGTTTGGATTTGTGGCTGGTTGTGGGAGTGGTTACTATTAGCCTCGCTTCTGCCTAACCATCTGGGAATTACAGGTGATGTGTGACCACTAATCACCTCCACACACCATCACTACCATTATCGCTTAATTCATCACTTAGAATCAAACCATAGATCAAAGTCACCACTAACCATAAGGTAACTCCTCTGTTCTTTAAAAAATGCTTCGTCGGGAGTGTTGATGTTATCGAATAGATAAAAAAAAAAAAAACAGCACGAAATGAGATCATGTTATCAAAATGCATCGATTCTTCTTCTCCAGGATCGGTAAAAATAACTCGTGAGGACAATCAGTTTATAAAGTTGAGAAGGAGTGGTCCGCTCCCACCACCTAGGTCCAGTGATGGTATACGGATGTCATCATTATCATCTTTGACAGTCGATACAGGTAGTCAGTGGCACGAAAGTCTGGCAAATAGCCTTACCAAGGGGTACCATATTACCCAGTACTAACTGGATTGTGGAGGTCAGATAGGCATACGCTTAATGTAAAATACTGGTATTCTGCTGCATCCGGTTAGACTGGAAACCGATCCCAATAAAGTTGAGAAAAGGCTAGGCAGATAGTCTAGGGTCTAAAAAGTTGTAACCGCTTCCACTCGGTCACCAGTCACCACAACACAACTCCACTGAGTCTCCACTGACTTTAAATGAAATAAAACTTTTTACGACACTAAAGAACATAGTTTCCTCTAGTTTCTACCACGTCTATGAACACCTGGAACAGATGAAAACCTGGTAACCGGTAGAGAACTGCAGTAGCCTATTTGGAAAGCTTTGAATCGCTTGCGTACCCAAGTAGGCCGCTGCAAACATAATCTGGCAAAATGGGGTATTATTGGTTCCTCCAACATCGAGTGCGAGTGCGGCAGTCCGGATCAAACTATGCCCCACCTGCTGGAGTGTCCCAAGTATCCGTTTACCTGCACTTGATGACCTAAATAACACCTCTGCCACTGCAATAAACGTGGCCACCTACTGCGCCCAAACTGTATATTATAAAAGTAACATCGGTACGATACAACAAGAAGAAGTAGACAATGCCTCTGGTTTTATCTAGTAACCTATGGTGAATGATTGACACTAATTGTAACAATTTTCACGCTTACAACTTATACTGTTGACCAATCATTTGACTTTGTACTCCGAGGCTAGACTAATTTGAATGAAGTCGGTAGGTTATTTGCTTAGGAAATAAATTGGATGTAAACACTCCAATTAATAAGTGTCTATGAGATTCTATTTAAATCATCATTCTCCTGCCCTTATCCCAATTTATTTGGGGTCGGCGCAGCATGTCTTCTTCTTCCATACTTCTCAATTACTCGTCATCTCAGCAGTCACCTCCTTTCTTGCCATATCATCCTTCTCACAGGCCATCCATCGTTTCTTTGGTCTTCCTCTACTCTTATACATTCATATACAAAACTTTCCTCACGCCATTTTCTTGACTCCTCAGCATCACATATGTGATGCTATACTACGATAACCGATTACCACACAACTTTACGGTTACCGGAGATACTTTCAGACTGTGGAAATTCACGAAGGAGTCAATTGAGCCACCGTGTGGATCGATCTTTCGGTTTCAAGCCGACCTGGCTGCGATTAGCCTGTATGTGTAAGCAACACATACATTCACGGTGCAGGGTCCTTCAGAATCAAAAGTATTGTACAAAAGATAAACTGATCATAAGAAAACTGAAATGAAATAATGATAATTTTCATGTCATTGTTACCTAATATTTATTAGCCACCATTGAAAATAGAATCACATAACATAGATTAATTAATGTACATTTAGGACTCTCATTGTCAACACCGCAACATGTAGAATGTAAACGGAGAATAAAATGAAATAGAATGAAGAGCTCAGCTTTTCCGGAACCGTACCGTAAATGACGAAGAACTAAAAGCTTCAGAAGATAATAAAGGGTGTAAATAGACCCTTAACGAAGCCGAAAGGCACTTATTCTCCCCGTCTTTGCGATCAGTTTTTTGTTCTAAACCATACCTGGGAACCTTCTAGTTACGAAGATATTGGGGGTCAAAGTTCCAACAACCTAATGTAAGATTTTTACTTTAAACACCTCCACGACCCCCGTACTAGTCAATCCATCCATCAGCACAATGCTTTGAGTGCGTTCCATCGAGTCCTACCGTAAAACGTGATTTTTCCCCAAAAAAAAAGGCGTTTCCCAGCAATATTTTTTTATTATATTTTTGCCTAAAGTTACTTAGTTAGTTTGATGTACAGAATGCTTGGTTGACGGCTTCGTGAAGGGTCTGTTGTAGTCTATATTGGTACACAATGTACAAATATAGAGTACAATAAAACAAGGCTGAAATTCTTGCAAATAAAATTTACCAACTCTCAAATCAAGCCCTTTCGAAATAAATTTACTATCTCATAGTTAATTAAACATATACGTTATTAGCATACAGATTTAGAACTAAGACGAAAGCAGTCTAAAAATAAACGGGGCAATGACAAAGGCGTACAAACGGACGAACACAACAATGTTCTTTAGTTATAAGTAAAATGTATGTACGTCGGCGATCGCACTGCCTTCACCCATACATATGAATTTTATGAATCGTGAGCAGAGAAACTGTGGAGATGGAGTTAGTGGTAAAGATTTTTGGGAACAAATGTAAGAGAGAGATGAGTATAAGATCGATAGAGAAGGAAAGAGAAACATAAGAAGAGTTGAATGGATTCAAAGTCAAACTAAAAGCATTTATTTTAAATATACAAAAAGATTAAGCTTCGGCCCTAATCAGAGGGCATAATAACTTTGAAAGGATGGCAGTTGATTGCGCAATGAAAAATTACATGAAGGAAAAAATAAATAATGGAAGAACGTCGAAAGTCTAATAATTGTTTTTAAGTTTAAATTAGACCTGAAAGATATGTGTGGATGTCTGGAAAACAATTCTTGATAAAGAATTGAACTAAATGAAATACTATTGCAGACTACTGAAATAAATAATCATAGTGTTGCAGACTAATTATTTTATTGTAGACACAGATAATGTGATGAACGATCTATCACCCACGAACGCGTGAAGTTTATTTCAGGAATGACAGACGGCGTTACCTTTAAACTAGATCATAATAGTAAAGATTATGCAATGAGAGACCATTTAGTATGAATCTGGATGGCTACGAGAGTAGGAGAAGAAGAAGACAACTATGGATGGACTCTGTAGAAGATAAAATGATGAGAAAGGGGTGACTATTTCTGAAGAGAGACGAAGAGAGACGAAGAGAGAGAAGAGAAAGAATAAGGGAATGATGATTATAATAAATGAATAAGACGATTAAAATAAAATAAATAATTGGATTTGTATTATTGATGTAGATGAAGTGGAATTTCGATAAAGCTAAACGAGATATATGCAAGAGAATAATTTAAAAAAAAAACAATAAGAGACCCAAGCCCTATTGCAGAAGGAAATGTGTTGAAAAACAATAATTTGCTGGTAATTAATGTTATGTTAACCAAACAAGGTGTTTCTTACATGAACATTAGAAACAACATTGTAAAACTTTCGCATCGTTCTACTCGCGGGATGCGCTCGCGCAGCTCGTCGGCGGGCCCGCGGCGACGTGCATCGATTTATGCCGATACTCGATAATTAAAAACAATCCGCCATATTCCTTTTTGTCTCTCCTTTTATTCCCGTTTTCGAGCATCCCTCATTTGATTGTGTTGTTTTTTTGTCTTTTTTATAAGTTTGCCTCCTTAAATGGTTCTTGGTTTTTGTATTAACCTGACTATCTGCTCGTTCGTCTCGGTCTGTATTCCATGGAGACGTTTTAATTTATATTTTTATCGGCGGCTGGTGTGGGACGCTGCGTTTGCGCATGTTTCTTTATATGTTCGTAATATTACATTGGTAATGAATTTGCAGTTGTTCGGTTATTTGGAGGATTTTGTATGATGATGGGTACTTGTGAGTCCAATGGAGTATAGAATAATTAGTTGGAGCTTAGGGGTCTACCTAATGAGTGGCTTGTTTGGTGCTGTACACCAAAAATATTTACGTATGTCTCACAATTTTGAACCTTATTTCATTTTTCCCAGAAAGCTTGAATTTAGTCTACAACATTTTAGGCAAAACCACACAAGGATCGGTCCTTCTGCGTTTTTTTTTTAAATTGTAAATGCAAATTAATATTTAACAAAAGTTTTCAATAGCATAAACTCAAGCTTTGTAGAAAATAAAATTATAATCATCTTTGCGACACAAACGTTACTATTATTGCTTCAATAATTCAACACACGTATAACAGATCATTATTAATAACCATCAATCCAGGAATAACAACAAAAACTTATATAACCTGTCAATCTGCCCACAGAACTAGTAAGATTCTGGTATTATTATGAAGACTACTACAATATTTATGGTCCAGGCAGGCCATAGACTATAATGCTATGTATCTTTGCAATCGCTAGATTTGACTCGTTATGCTATTTAATTTCAAAAGATGCTATCTGTTCAAGTTGGTCTGCTTGTGTAGCAGTATGCTGTATTCATGGGTAGAATGTAAAGAATAGGCTCATCTTATTATTTTTTTTTGTGGGAAGATACCTGTGGGTCTAAAAAGGCCGCTTAAGTAAATTCATAATAGGATAATAATATGAATCACGTTACAATTCGTAAAATGGTCACAAAGTTCCAATTCATAATATTATTAACTGCGTCTGGATAATACATATTATTATCCTATAAACTGCTACTAAAGCGGCCTTTTAGGCCCCTGCTATAAAAATACCTAGTGCTCATTTGACATACTTAAACTATTCTATGTTCTATATTTGAAACTGAGATAATATTTGCAGTTTGCGGGCTGATTTAATAATGCTCCTCGCTAGAAAACAGGCCCCCTCTCTGTGAACGGGGCGTAATCCACCACGCGAGCCCAATGGATTGGAGATGGGTGTCACGTATTTTTGAATTTTTGGTTCTTGGACATGCTGGTTTCCTCGCAATGTTTTCATTTGCCGTTTTAAGAACACTGAGGGCCTAAAATGGCGTATTAATAATATGAATTACGTTACAATTCGTAAAATGACAATTCATAATATTAACTTTACCTTTACCATTTTAAGAATTTTAACGTGATTCATATTAATAACCTGTTATGATTCTGTTTAAGCGGCCATTTTTAATTTTTTTTACGGCCCCAGTGGTAATGAAATAAATTAAACTAAGTTACGCGCCTGTCTTTGTTCCACTGGTACACCACAGATCTCTATTTCGCAAATAAGAAACCTTTGCCTTTATGTACTACACTAACATTTATTTTTATTGGAACAAATCCCGAAAGCCAGAATCAACAGTGGCGACCACCAGAAAAGCGCCGAGACAATGAAGCTGGACGAAGTCCCAGAGAAACAATTTTACTGTCGTGGATCCCGCAACGAAATTAATCAGAAAAGAATAGCGGAGGAGTAGGAAACACATAATTTTCACTTCCCTCCATATCAGCAGGAGACAGAAAAAACAAGTACAATAACATGCTGCATGATACAAAAAACGTGGTTTTTAGCGTCAATTTAGAATGTCAGAAAGTAATTTATGAGGTCACTTTTTATGACAGCACCCCGAACAGATAATGTCAAATGTCACTAGAGATGAGAAAGCAATGGCCTCATTTAAACTATGCTAGATAACGAACTACTATTGTGCGAAGTTTAATTTGAACCCCAAAAATCAATATTGACCCCTCAACAAAAGGAAATTTTGCACTTTTTTAAATTTCAACACAAAAACACGATGTACAAAAACCCGTCCAGGTGTGGCGAAAGGGTTGAAAAGTATTGCTGTCTCTTTCCGTCTTCATAGAACCATTTGCTGTCCCGCTCGTTAACCCTTTGATGGAGGGTGCATTTTTTTGGGTCAAATCTCGTATTTTCTCATTGATTATATTTTTTTTTCGATATAATGAGATATTGTGTTTCGGGGTTCTTTGTTAAAGTTTTAAAATTGGGAGCACGGTGTGATTTGAAATCATTTCGGTATTTTATGGTTTATGGGGCAAGCTGCGGTTTTATTACTTACTGGATCTTTTTGAAGCTGTTAAATATTATTGTAGTATGGTTAGAATAGAAAGTTGTTTAGCACAATTTTAATAGTAAATTAGTAGTGGTTTTATGTTGTTTTCTAACGATGTTTTCATTCGTTGTGGCAGCTACAGCAGCGGTGTAAAAATACATTACACTACCTAAGATGAGTCAATAAATAAATGCCCAATGGAACCGGTCAATGTGCCGACACTTGGGGATGGCCTATGTCCAGCAGTGGACGTCTTTCGGCTGAAATGATGATGATGATGAAATGCTCAAGGCATTAAGTCCACTTTTGTACAGCTTTTAATTATGCATGAAGTTTTAATTAATAAATAAGTGTCTGCCTAGATTCAAACCCACGGCCGCACTGTAGCCACTGGACCATCCCTGCTCTACTCATATCCTGGATCCAAAATATGAAGAGACCGGGATACAGCCCACTCTTGTCATAGCGAGGAGGCAATGTGTCCCAGCAATGGGAACATTATAGTTCGATTATGCATAAGGCGTTTTATTTTCTATTCAACATCATCATCTGCCTGCCTTTTCCCAACCATGTTGAAGCCGGCTTCCAGTCTAACCGGATGCAGGTGAATAGTATAATACTAGTATCTTACATGAAGCGACTGCCTATCTGACCTCCACAACCCAGTTAGTACTGGATAATACGATGCCCCTTGGTAAGACTGGTAGACCTATAACGACTGTCAAAGATCTACAATTGACAGCCGGGATCTGGCTTAACGTGCTTCTCGTAAAGCACGTTAAGCCAGCTAGCAAACACGCTTGAGGCACGGAGAAAATTCGGAATGTAATGGGTGGTCACCCATCCACAGACCAACCTAGGCAAGTGCGGTTTAGGGCACGCCACCATAGTGGCGATAAGTCCCCTCTTTGAGAAGTGGCTAGAGAGGTGCCACGGCGCCCTCACCTTCCGCCTGACGCAGGTCCTCACCGGACACGGTTGTTTCGGGCTGCACTGAATCGGGCGGGAGGAAACGCCCGGGTGTTTCCATTGCGAGGACCGTCCGGAGGACATGGTGCAGCACACTGTGGAGGTCTGCCCCGCAGCACCGTGTCCTCGTAGCGGCGATTGGCGGCGGCGAGCTCTCGCGCCCGGCTCTGGTTCAAGCCATGGTCTGGAGCGAGAGGGAAAGGCGCGGGAGACGCCCTGGGCGTCGCGGGTCACGTGGTGGCTCCCGGCCACCGTAGGCGCGGGCCTGTGGACGGCGAGTGTTGGGCTAGCTCGCCGTCCGGCCGTCTTATGACGACAGGCCGTGTCGACGGCGCGTTCGTGTTCCACGCGCGCCTCAAAGAGATGTCAGCAACCACGTAGGGGTCCGCATGGGCCGATGCCTGCCAGGGCTGCGGGACTGTTCGAAAGATATACCGCGGCCCTGGAACACAAAGGGCAAAGAAGGAACATGGATGGGTTTTAGTCAGTACAAGTCTGAGTCTGGAGGATATCTTCAAGGTTCTGGACTAGAGAGGGCTAGGCACCAACGTCAATGGCGAGTACATCTCTCACCTTCGATTTGCCGACGATATAGTGGTCATGGCTGAGACCATGGAGGACCTCAGTACAATGCTCGATGACCTTAGTAGAGCTTCCGAAAAAGTGGGTCTTAAAATGAACATGGACAAAACCAAAATCATGTTGAATACCCATGTAACACCCACTCCTATCAAGATCGGAGACTCTACACTCGAAGTTGTAGACGATTATGTCTACCTTGGACAAACGATCCAGTTAGGTAGGTCTAACTTCGAGAAAGAGGTCAATCGTCGAATCCGACTCGGCTGGGCAGCGTTCGGGAAGTTGCGTGGTATCTTCTCGTCCAACTTACCGCAGTGTCTCAAGACGAAAGTCTATGACCAGTGTGTGTTGCCAGTGATTACTTACGGGACCGAAACATGGTCGCTCACAATGGGCCTTATCAGAAGGCTTAAAGTCACCCAAAGGGCAATGGAGAGGGCTATGCTCGGAGTTTCCTTGCGTGATCGAATCAGAAATGAGGACATCCGCAAGAGAACCAAGGTAACCGACGTAGCCCAAAGAATAGCCAAACTGAAGTGGCAGTGGGCAGGGCACATTGCTCGCAGAACGGATGGCCGATGGGGCCGAAAAGTTCTGGAGTGGCGACCGCGAACCGGAAGACGCTGCGTTGGAAGGCCTCCCACTAGGTGGACCGATGACCTGGTGAAGGTTGCAGGGATCCGCTGGATGCGAGTCGCACGGGACCGGTCAATGTGGCGACACTTGGGGGAGGCCTATGTCCAGCAGTGGACGTCTTTCGGCTGAAATGATGATGATGATGATGATGAAGTCTGAGTCAGACTTGACTTGACTTGACTCTTTCTGACACTCCCTTCCGCTCCGCCCAGAGCGGGGGCGGGGGTCATTTGATGATTTCCCATCCAAAAAAAAAAAAGGCAAGTGCGACTTTACCTGAAGATCGGTTTGAGCGGCTGTTGTTATTTAGCCACAAGCTCTTCAATTATCAAAGATTTATGTTAAAAAAACTTGATGTATTTACTAAAAAGTCACAGAAATAACGTTTTAAGATGGTATATTTTTTTTAAACTGTTACTACCTACTTAAAACATGTCACACAAAATAACATCACGCCTGCAATCCCCGAAAGGATAGGCAGAGATGCACCTTCTAGTACATCCACATTTTATTAGTTTGTTTTAAGTCCCATGTAATAAGCCGAGCCTATTGCCATCCATGCTACTGAGAAATGCCCAATAACACTTTACCTGACCTGAGAATCGAACCCACGATTACATGCCATGCTCATGCTTAAAACTGATCTTTTAAATAACCTACTTACAAAGAAACCTATCTTAGAAGAAAAATGTCACTAGTTAAACTTGACGAGTGCAATGTGTGAATTATGTATTTAGGTAACTAGGTAGGTAGGTATTACTCATTCCTAGGACATCACTATTTCATCACCTATCATGGATCTGCTGCAATCCTACTTATATTACAATGACATACAAGATTTACTGCCTTATTGGCTTAGTGGTCGCAAGAATGACTTGTGAGTATGAAGTCCAGGCTTCGAATCTCTGGTCGGGATGTATTTTCGCATTTTTCTTTTAGGATTTTCTTAGTGACGGCCCCGGAGTCTGGATTTGTGTTCGGTTGATGGTAATAGGCTCGCCTGCTATTACTGGTGAAATGTGGGTGTAGTAGAACTCTGCCTAATCTTAAGGGTATTACAAGCGTGATGTTATGTTACTTTCATTTTAAAATGAAATTAACAAAACCACCTACAAATAAAAATTAACAAGTCAAATGTATACAATTTCGGCGAGTAACGGAACGTATGCCATGACATTTCGAAAAAAGAACGATTGTTCTACGACTAGGCTGAGTAATGCAACGCCCACGTCCAAATCTTAACAAACCGTGCGAGAAAAAAAATAATTAAATAGAATTGTAATTGTGTAATATGCTCGCCCCGCCACATCTGTACATCTGTTATTGTCAACACACCTGAGAACGATGATGCTATACCTGTCCTTGTCACTCTTTGTCAAAAGCTATAAGTCGGAGAGGGACAGAGAGAATGAATCGGTTCAGACAAGATGTGGAAGTGACAAAAAACCCATGCTTCCTGTGTCTTTCGTATCATTTGAAAAAGGAATAAAGCGGGCGTAGTATATGTGACGGCGACAGATCATTTTGATTTGTTACTGTGTTTATTGAATTACATTACAGTGATTATTGCTTGTGGTTGGATTTTCGTAAACTTTTCACTAACTAGACACCTAAATCTTACTTGTATACATGCTTACTTTACTATAATAAATGCGAAAGTTTGAATGTATGTGTATTACTCAATCACGCCAGAACGGCTGAACGGATCTGGATGAAATTTGGCACAGAGATAGATTATAGTCTGGAATAGCACAAGGGCTTTTTTGAAGGGCTTTTTTCACATCAAAATTTCCACGCGGAAGAAGTCGTGGACAACAGCTAGTACATTCATAACAATATTATAAAGAAGTCAAGTTTGGATGTAGGAGGTAGACATTCTCCGATATTATTCAACTGATTTCGAAAAAAATATGCCACAAGAGGAAAGTTACACTATTATTGAGTGCCACAGGTTATAATGTTTCATAGACGCGGACGAAGCCGCGGCAGAAGCTTATTTCAACAATGCAATATCATTAGGTTTTAATTTAGGTGTCACTTAGTATAATCAAATTATTAAATAAGAATATAAATATATTAAAGTTACCTAAATCAGTACATACGTCGAAAATGCGGCGTTCTATACTCAAACGTGCGCACCATACTTGAGAGTCTTTTAAGAATGTGTCATGTGCATCAGTTTCATTTTGATTTCAGATAAAAAAATCTGCCAGGAGTTAAAAAAACCTGCCATGTAGCTGAAGCCGCAGTAAAAAATATATCTATTTTTAGCTCTGCGAAATATTTTTTCACATTTGAATGTTATTGTTAGTATAAATTTCAAAACTTACTAGGTACCTAGTAAGTTTTGAAATTCACGAGAACAACAAAAAAAAACACAGTCAGTCAGTTCTGTGTTCTTTGCTTGTTACGACAAAATTAATACCTTATTATTCTTATTAGATTTACAATAAACCATCTGAAGATCTTCCATATACTACAGTCACGGTGTATGAAGTTTTGACGTATTCCATACAATGTGGACTTTTTAACAATTCGAAAATAGAACGTTTTTAAACTTAACCCTTCCATATTTGACAAAAAAGAACTTTTTTATATTTAGAACGCGACGCGCACCGAACAGGGATTTAGCTCTTTTGAATTTAGAAACAGTTCGAATATGGAAGGCGGTCGAAATATGGATTAGAATAACGGACTTCGGAAAGTTTGGAAAAAGAAAAAAGGCTTGCCATATTTGGATGTTTTTATAATTTGTTGAAGAGGACGTGTCTCGGACGGCATTTTAGACTTTGTGAAGACACACTTCACAAAGTATTATTTATTTTCCTACTATGGTAGTATCTATATTGAATAGGTTTTGGCCTTGAGTTCAAATTGAGGCATTGATCTGCTCTTTATTGTACCTTAGTACTTAGTACTTTAGAGTACAGTGATCCAACATACATTGAGACCATGGAACGTGTATTCAAATTATAAATAAACATAATATGTAATGTCACGCGTGTAATCCACGAAGTGTTTGGCAGAGGTGTAAGTACCTAATAGATACACCCACATTTGTTAGTTACGAGTATGCTAAAGTCCTATTTAATAGGGGGTGACCCTATTGCCATCAACCGAGCACAAATTTTGCCTCCACAGCTGCTACTGAGAAGTTCCTGATGGAAAATCCCAATAGCACTTCTGCCCGACGATGCGATATGAACGTGTATTTCAACTTCCAAATAAACATACATAACATCACGCCTGTAATCCCCAAAAAGTTAGGCAGAGGTGTACCTAATAATCCCAAGTAATAGGGGGCGAGCCTATTGCCATCAACCGAGCACAAATCCAGACTCCGTGGCTGAACTGAGAAACTCCTTATAAATAAACTACCAGCATAAAAGTTTTTTTTTTCTAATCACACATTAAAAATATACAGTTAAAACTTTAACTTCCGGACCTTTCTTCGCTTTTATTATGTAGCGAAATGAGAAAACCGTAAAAAAAAGAACTTCTCAAAAAGTTATCATTACAACGGTTATCTTAGATCGTAAAAAATATCAGATGTCGTCACACAACCCTTTTGATGAAAAGAGTCGCGACGTAAAAAGGGGTAAGTAATTTTTACGTAAAAAAAAACTTTATACAGTGTAATATTTTGACAAAACTGGAGAGTCACGTTACGGCCGGGTGTGGGTTAAAAAAAAGTGATAGAAAAAGGGTAAAAAGACAGATTTCTTTCGGAACGAGATTCGGTTACAATGTGGATGTGGTCATTCTGAATTTTGGGAGTGTTTGTGATTGATTTTTGTAAGAAACGTGTATTTTTTAGTGTGAGATATTGGATAACAAAATATTATCAACATTTACAAGACAACAAGTTTTGAAGTAATATCGTAGTTTCTTGAAATAATTTCGGTCGTTTTTTAAAGGTTCCGTACTCGAAGGGTAACCAAACAGGACCCTATTACTAAGCCTCCGCTGTCCGTCCGTCTGTCTGTCAGCGGGCTGTATCTAATGATCCGTAATAGGTAGACAGTTCAAAATTTCACAGGATGTGTATTTCTGTTGCCGCTATAACAACAAATATTAAAAATTAATTAAAAACTAAAGGGGTCTCATCTACTATGATGGTTCGGAACCTTTTATGAACGAGTCCGACTCCTTCTTGGCCAGTTTTTTTTCAACTAATTACTGTCTGAAGTTCGCATTTCACGACTAATGGGGATTAAAAACGATGCAGTCTAACCCAGAATTTGAGAGAATGTAACATTTGTCTAAATAGTTTTTATGTAGATATAAAGAGCATAATTTCGGTGTAGTGCAGTGAAGTGGGTGTTAGAATGAAACTTTCGTCGCCACTAGAACGAATAGACTCCAAACATGGTGTAGGCAGAAAACTTGCTATACAGCTGGCATTAAAAGTTTTTTTATTTTTATTTTGCCGTAAAACGGTACATAATAACACAGTTTTGGTATAGGAACCTAGAAGTCCCAGATACTGTTAATCTAAGCGATTTGACCTTTGCAATTTCGCTTAAAAGTATCGGTAAAAATGAACGAAAGCTTTCATTGAAAAAAAAACAACCGACGCAAAAATAAACTCAGTCTGGCACAAAATATTCGACACGTTTTTGACAAAGCAATGTAACCTTCACCAATAAAACAAAACACGGACAAAAATAAAATACATTCCGAAAAAATAAAAAACAAAAATGCTGAATCTCAAAATATTTCTAATTAAAGCTACGTTGTGGACGAGTAAAAATGCCTGGCCGTCGAGTCGTTATTAATTTTAACAAAATTTAAACAAAACTGACATATCTCAGTTTGAAAACTATGCCGGGCGTTTTGCGCGCCCAAATTTTTGCTGTACATTTTTGAAACGCGCGGTGTGAACGAGACAGCAGATTTTTTCTTTCAAGTGAGCGAGACAGCGATAGGACCGGCGAAAGTGAATGTGTTTTAAAGTCATTTTTGTCATGTAGATGAGGTGGTTGCCTATAAATTGCTTGTCTTTTGCATACAATAAAGTTTTGAGGGCCGTGGCTTTGCATTTATTTCTTTGTTAGTTTTTTTATTCAAGGTGTTACGTAAGCAATATTAGTTTAATACTTTTGTCGTGCGTCATTCATGTTAAACTTACTAGGAACCTATTCAATTGAAGCTTTGAATTTGTGATATGTCAAGAATTCATTGCGCACTACCTAAATTTCTATAAACGTGGCATCAGATTCGTTCGTATTTCTTCGTTTTCTATGAGTATTTAAGTATCTAATAATAAATCAATCAGTTGTTTTATTTTGTAAATATAAATTTTTGTTAATAGTTATTTTCCTTTTTGTTTACAAAGTAGTATTTTTGTTTAATAATAGAAGCTTTAAATATATTGTGTTTTTGAATCGTGAATTCGTTTTTCAAAGTTTTCGAATTAAATGTATTTCGAACAACAATTACTGTTTATTTTTAGTTCTTTAACCTAGTGAAAAATATGAATATAGTAGGATCTAATCAACAGTACTTCGGTACCTGCCTACAATTAAATGCCCGTGGAAGCTACCCTCAGGGCAGGAAGTCCTCCTGTAGTAACTCAATCGGCTGAATCGATGATAAGGTACCTGAGACCTGGCGGGGCTGGGATTGCAATAACGTATTGTTAAAATACGCATTAATTAGAAACTTACTTTATGCACTAACGTACAATATAATATTACATACTTAGCATTTAAATAAGAAGTTTACATTAACTGTATTTCATGTTAATAGACCTGTTTCAAGAGTCTAGCTCGTGGCTACATAATAACAGACGCTCGGGCCGATCTTTAGGTTAAGCCGTGCTTGCCTAGGTTGGTCTGTGGATGGGTGACCACCCAATACATACCGAGTTTCCTCCGTGCCTCGGAAAGCACGTTAAGCCGTTGGTCCCGGGATTCATTTGTAGATCTTTGACAGTCGTTAGTCACACACGCACAGCCACTTCAGTAGTCAATGGCCCAAAATGTCTAACAACCAGTCTTACCAAGGGTTATCGTATTACCCAGTGCGAACTGGGTTGTGGAGGTCAGATAGGCAGTCGCTCTATGTAAAATACTGGTATTCAGCTGCATCCGGTTAGACTGGAAGCCGACCCCAACATAGTTGGGAAAAGGCTAGGCATATGATGATGATGAGACCTGTTTCAAAAGATTGGGTTTTTCCTTAATTTTTGTGACTTACTTTTTAAGAACGACCTAGGGTGGTCGACATACCGGCGATACCTAGATGAATGCCAAAGTCAACTTTTCGCAATTTTGAAGTTTTCTTCTCTCGGCGCTGGCCGCTGAATCAAACATTGTAAATACAACATGGCCGTTAATTTAGGCATTTATTTCGATAGGGCACGCCACCATAGTGGCGATAAGTCCCCTCTTTGAGGAGTGGCTAGGGAGGCGCCACGGCGCCCTCACCTTCCGCCTGACGCAGGTCCTCACCGGACACGGTTGTTTCGGGAGGTTCCTGCACCGAATCGGGCGGGCGGAAACGCCCGGGTGTTTCCATTGTGAGGATCGTCCGGAGGACACGGTGCAGCACACTGTGGAGGTCTGCCCCGCTTGGGCGGAGCAGCGCCGTGTCCTCGTAGAGGCGATTGGCGGCGGCGATCTCTCGCGCCTGGCCCTGGTTCAAGCCATGGTCCGGAGCGAGAGGGAATGGGAAGCCGTCACCTCCTTCTGCGAAGCAGTCATGCTAGTGAAGGAGGTGGCGGAACGTGAGAGGGAAAGAGCCTCACGTCCCAGCCGCCGCGGGAGACGCCCTGGGCGTCGGGGGTCACGTGGTGGCCCCCGGCCACCGTAGGCGCGGGCCTGTGGACGGCGAGTTATGGGCTAGCTCACCGTCCGGCCGTCTTATGACGACAGGCCGTGTCGACGGCGCGTTCGTGTTCCATGCGCGCCTCAAAGAGATGTCAGCAACCACGTAGGGGTCCGCACGGGCCGATGCCTGCCAGGGCTGCGGGACTGTTCGAAAGAGATACCGCGGCCCTGGAACATAAAGGGCAAAGAAGGAACATGGATGGGTTTTAGTCAGTACAAGTCTGACACTCCCTTCCGCTCCGCCCCGAGCGGGGGGGTCATTTGATGATTTCCCATCCTAAAAAAAAAAAAAAAAAAAAAAGGCATTTATTTCGATATCACCAGTGACAATGGTCTTACTATAAGTAAATGCTTCCTTATGAATAGCCTAAAGGCTAAACCTATTTAAAATAATCCATAATAAATAAATAACAAAACATCACGCCTTAATCCCCGAAGGATTAGGCAGAGGTGTACCCACATTTCGCCAGTTATGTTTAAGTCCCATGTAATAGGGGGCGCCTATAGCCATTAAGTGGGCACAAATTCAGACTCCTTGGCCTGCTACTGAGAAATACCTGATGGAAAAGCCAATAACAATTTGGCCGACCCGGTAATCGAACCCAGGACCTCATGCTCAGCAGCCGCAATTGCGACCACTAGATCAACACAAGGCAGTAAATACATAATAAAATAAATAAATTATTAATTTTATTTCACAATCAAAAGATGGCCATCATGACTTTCTTTCCTGCCAATATTTGTATGATTCGTTATAACAACGAGAAAACAAAAATGCATCGCACACATGTTCAAATAGTTAGAAAAACACACATTTCACATCGGCCTGGTTTGCGGCCGGACGCGGCGAATTTCCGAAAACGGTCCGTTTTTGCGCCGCTGCGTAATTTTCGGAAAATTCGTGCGCGCGCGTCGCCCGCTTAGCCGAAACCGTAATTATGCCTATTTCGATCGACGACTTTTTTCGACCAACTCCGCAATCAGTAAATCGAAATTATTTTCGCAATATGAGCGACCTTTTCAGCTCCAAGATTCCTCGAATGCGTGCGTTTTTTTTTTTTAAATTCTGTTTACAAAATTGAATTTGGAATTGTGATTTTGTAAAAGTCATAATTTGAAATGTTTGAGTAGTTATATATTATGTGAATGTTTTTTTAATGCATTCCGATTTTTTTTTTATAAATTCAGGGTTATGAATAAATCGATACCTACTTAAAGATTTCTTAAATATTTATAGGAAGTACCAGGAAGATACCACATTCAGGGGTATTTAATAAATCCGACATTATTTATTTCAAAGGTTTGGTTTAATAAACAGCACCATTCATGAAAGATAATTTTTAATTTTTTGACAAAATATTTGTAACTTTGTCAGTTTTTTTTAAATAGGGCGCGTTTTTTAAATATAACTTTACATAAAACACTTTATAGTTTTGTCTTCTAATCAGCGTGGGAGAAGTCGTATAGCTGTGCTTTAGATAAAAATTATAAATCTTGCTACAACATAATACACAGATGGCAATAAAAGCTCCAATGGAGGCTAAAATCTCTTCAAATGGGGCCACAAGGGCCAGAAGTGGCTTCCATTGAAAAGGGATGTTTAATGCCACTTAAAACTATGTTTGAATGACGAAGCGGCAATTTAAAATATTATAATGACTTTGAACTTTAGTTTCTGTTACTTTAAGTATTTTATTTAAATAATATGAGAATTAATAATGCATTCCATTTTTAAATTATTAAAAGGTAAGCACTAAACAACTGCTATAAGTCAGCATCTCCTAAACTAAAGAACAATATAAAAAAAAAAACAAAACTAAATTATAAAAAATCAAGAAAAGAATCTTATTGAAACCCTAAAATGCGAGCGGGGTACGATGTGACCCACCTGCTACATTCGCGTTTCAACAATACGCGAGGGCCCGACCCTTCGCCCTGCGCATCGAACGCGCGAAAATAACCAGAAACTGACATTACAAAAAAAAAAAACGAAATGATGGCAAAGGTGTCTCCATTTTTGACAAAAAAGTTCAGCGAGGTTAAGACCCATGGGAAAGAGTTAGATACGGTCTTTTAATCTCCCTTTTTTAACAGAAAGACGATATCTTCCGCGTTTTTTTTTTACTTCTAACTGTTTAGCTAGGGTTCCGCTATTGTGAGTTTTTAAAAAATCGCGAAGTTCAACCCCTTTAGTAACAGATGATCGCAAGACGCGTGAGATAGTTTTTTTTTTTTAAATTTTTCGTACTTTGATTTATAACTGTTTGCAGTAATTTGAGAGTTTTATAGATATTGTGCTGTTGTAGGAGTTTTTTGTGTTGGTTTTATAACGGTTTTTTGGTGAAATAGTGTAATATCATTAGGTTTTTTTATTGCAGAATCTTTAAGCTTAATTTATTGCTCTGAATAAGATAGCTACAAGACAGCGGATATCTTAAGTTACAATGAGTACTAGATACTTGTATATTCAAAGAACAGTCAAAGTAGAAACTACTTTTAATTCCTCTATGTCTTGCTGTTCATTAGCTTAAAAGGTTTTCTTAAAATTAAAAAGGTTTATAGTTTTTAGGTACTTCCTAGCAACTACAATCCTTTAACTCCCAATCTAGATATCACGACCAAACCAAAAAACAAGGCCATCTTAAAATCAATGGTCCAAAAAACGCACATTTAAGTTTTTTCTATAACCTCTTTAGTGATTGCGTTTTTGCTTCACCAATCAGAAGCTATTGTCCGCGTATCACAATCGTGGCCAAGATGCCCCTTTTTGACCAGCGCGAACAAAAAAAAAAACAGAAAAAAGGTCACTGGGGTCATAAGTCACACGTTTTGTGCTTCTTAAGGTCATTGTTTGGCCCTATTTTAACCATAAAGAGGTCAGTTATAGAATTCGATATGCTTGCGAATTTATGCGGTTTGAATGGCGAAATCCGGGAATTTGTTTCTTTTTTAAAGGTAATTTGAGACGTGTGTGACCTCGGGTCAATCGGAACTGTAAACAATTTAATTCAATTGATTTTTAAGGGTTACTGAATACAACAATTTTTGATACAATAGTTTCTTTAACCTAAGAAATTATGGTCAATTCAATTTCTTTGTTGAAAAACTTCAGAAATACCTTTGAAAGGGTAATTTGTGGTTTTTCTTGAATTTGGTATCGTAAAACTATATTTTACCCATAGTAAGTAAGTGACGATGTTGAGCAACCAAGTTATGCGTGTAGAATTTAAACCGGTTTCTTTACGTGTTAATAAGTAGCTGCGGTGTCGGCGGTATCAATGCTAGCTATGTTTAAATCACTTTAGTAGTATGTTAGTAATTAATTAAGGGCATATTTCAGTGACACTGATCTTGATAATCTTAAAATAACTATGTAGGTAGGTATCTAAACTAGCTAAATCGCTATAGACCGACCACTTTAGTGAGTCCTCGCGAAGGTATCAATTTAAATGGAATATTCTGAAGGTTAATCACGTATTGGTTCAAGTAGTATCGTAATACCTATGTGGATTAAAGAAAAGAATAGAATAAGACATTATACTTATCATCATTATTATGGTTATTTTAAAGCAAAAAACCTGTGGGATATAGTTAGGACTTTGTGGACGCTTAATGTACCTTTGATAAGGCAAGGCGGAGGACTCATTAAAGCGGTCGGTCTATAGAGATTTAGCCAATTTAGATGCCTAAAACGACTAATTTGTTGAATCAATTTGTTGTAGAATTAACAACACTAGCCAAAGATACAAAACTAACGGGCATCTGTAAAAATGCAAATATTATATTATTATATTATATACGATTCAATTTAAAATAATTAAATAACTTTGTTAATTTTTTTCCACAATTCACAATTTTATAGACGCCATTATAATGTAGCTACTTTATTCTCAGGAACTTTACTGTTCAAAATTAATATAAAACCATTACTTTTTATACCTACCTTAAGCGCATAAATTAAAAAAAAAAAACTTTGAACCCGAAGACATTTAAACTCGGAGATAAATCTTACAAAAAATCTAAGTTAATGCAGATTAACCTTAGAACTTCATTATATTCGCGACCTTCTACCCTCCGTTTTAAATTTCCCACGTTTCACCCCGATTCACCCCAATTTTAGGGTTATCTCTTTACGCGGAGTGAGCATCAAAGTAGATCACTTTAGAATTGCTATCATTATTTTTTTCTCTTTTGCAATTTTTTTTTGTAAAAAAAATCTAAAAAATTGACCCCATTTCCTGATGAGGTCTCGTCACTGTGAACTAGGGTTAACCCTGTGTATTTGTGAAATTCGATCCGGTTATTTTTTTAATTGTATTTTTTATTATTGATGGTAGTATTAAAGCAGGTAAACTAAGATTTTCTTGTGAGAAGATGACGACGTGTTTCTTGCTTTTGTTAAAAAAAGTAAAAAAAAACTTTATTCCGAAACTGAAAGTGACTAGGTTTGTAATAATTCCATGTTTTATCATTAAGAAGCTAAATTATATCAGTAACTTGACTTTGTTTACGATGCGATAGTAAGACGAGACGCAAGAAATTTATTACATTCTTACGTCGTAAGTAAGTAGGTAAATAGGTACTAGGCTCGAGCAATTATTTTTAAGTATTAAACGAAACAATATTTTATATTTGGTCATATTATATAGGGTGTAAACGGACCCTTCATCAATGTATTATAAATAACAAGAGGTAGATATCGCACTAGTGCGCGCAAATTGTTGCAGACAAATCCAGACAATTGTCGTAATTTAAGAACTTCAAGCGCAATATTCTTCTATCTTTTTCTGTATCATACGTTCCGTATTATCTATCGCAGTCGTAACAACGCAACGATATTTGACAGTCGTTACAGGTAGTTAGTGGCCCAAAAAGTCTGACAACCAGTCTTACTAAGAGGTATCGTATTACCCAGTACTAACTGGGTTGTGGTGGTCAGATAGGCAGTCGCTCCATGTAAAATACAGCTGCATCCGGTTAGACTGGAAGCCGACCCCAGCATAGTTGGGAAAAGTCTAGGCAGATGATGTGCTAATAGATGTACTGAAGAGTACGGGGTCGTGGAAAGTAAGGTGATAACATTAAAAACTTGTAATTAAAAATAACCTTGTGAAATAGTAGGAACTTGACCCCCCATTACCTCTGCAATTATAAGATTCCCAGGTATGGTTTATCTAGAACAAAAAAACTACAGTACTTTCACAGTTTTTATGCCTGGTGGGCTTGTGACTGGGACTGTAGCTACTTTTCATTGTTGTCTTTGTTTCGACAATTCAAAAGTGCCTGTAACTGGCCTATTTGAAATAAATGCTTTGATTTTGAAAAAATCTCACAATGACGGGAATTCAAGTGCCTTTTGGATTCGGTAAAGGTACTTTTACACCAATTATGAATGAGCAATGAGAAAAAAGAATGTCATTAATCAATAAGTTTTATCGTAAGAGTTGAATGTTTTTACTCAAAGACACGGTAAATTGTTATAGTTTTCAGAACTGCACAGCATATTTCTCAGATAACATACATATAACCAATTAAAATATCATGGGTGAATAAACGCATAAACTAGATCAATTACTAAACATCTTTGACACCTAATAATTGTTAAAATTCCTTATGAAATTATAGGAATAAAACGAAAAACTACCGCATTTTTAGGGTTCCGGGGCCGAATGGAAACGGAACCCTTATAGAAGTTATAGATTTGTCATGTCTTTCTGTTTGTCTGTCTGTCGTATGTCACAGCCACTTTATTCCGAAATTATTAGGACTACAGAATTCAAAGTTGGTAGTTAGATGTATTCTATGAACCGCTTTACGATTTTTATAATATGACAGAAAATAAAAGATTAAGGGGCTCCCCATACATGGAACTGAAACTATTTTTTTTTTCATCAAGCCTATTGGTGCGGGAAAAGTAACATTGAGGTTCCTAAAACCATTTTTTCTCAAAGTCAATCGTTTGAAAGATAGACACTTCCAATATGGTAAAATGTGTGCCCCCACTCTAATTTCTAAAGTAAGAGGAGGAAAATTCTGAAAAAACTTATGATTGTAGAACGTAAAAAAACTTTCAACGAAAATTAGTTTGAATAAGATTTGATGTTTAGTTTTTGAGATATGGAACTTTTTCATCAAACTGCAGTAGTAACTTTGTTTTTCATTAACATACTATGGAAAACAAATTTAGTTTTGCTGTTGAATATAATGCCATACATGAATGAGCCTTCAAAATATTTTTAATATATTGTTTGGTGCTTCGGAACCCTGTGTGCGTGTGAGTACGACTCGCACTTGGCTGGGTTTTCCAATTCGACTTATAGCCTTTTACCAACTGTGTTGGGGTCGGCTTCAAGTCTAACCGGATGTAGCTGAATACTATTTTACATAGAGCGACTACCTATCTGACCTCCAGAAACCAGTTACTACTGGCTAATACGATTACCCCTTGGTAAGACTGGTTGTCAGACTACCTGTAAAGACTATCTACAAATGACAGCCGGGACCAACGGCTTAACGTGCTTTCCGTGGTATAGAGGAAACTCGAAGGTAATGTGTGGTCACCCATCCACGGACCAACCTAGGCAAGCTCGGCTTAACATAAAGATCGATCCGAGCGGCTGTTATTATTTAGCCACGAGCTCTTCATAATTACTATAACTATGTAAGGAACCACAAAACGAACATAAAAATATATGAGAATTAAAAAAAAATTAAACAGGAACAATTCTCGTTATCCACTACGTTGAATTAATATTAAAATAGACGTCATTATAGTAAAGAATAAGAAACAAAACAACATTCTATCATTAATAATACAATATCGAAGCAAAAACAGCTCGACGATGCTGTTTCATTGTAAAAAAGTAACATACAGATCTTGCATCTGCAAGACTAAAAATAATTTTCAACGTTTAATACAAAAATCGTAATAATTAACTTCGTTACACACCGATAAATTACAATACGAGAAAGAAATGCAACACAGACACACACATGGACGGTAAGTCGTGAGTATGCACGCACACTTACAAACGTAGGGCGGGGTGGTCGCGGTCCTAACGTGCGAATTTATCGTTTGTTTCAATTTTAGATAATGTATTTTGGGGATCGATATGGTGGTTTAGTTAATTGAGGTTTTTGTTTTAATTCTGGTTGCTATACTTTTTAGATTGCATTGACAAACTCCACATAACAGCTAGAGCACGTAAGGACCCCAATATGATTTAGTTCACATTTAATTAAATAGAAAAGTTCTCCTCGCCTTCTTAATAAAACTTGAATACTACGATACTATGTACCATAGTATCGTACTTTTCAAGTTTTGTTTCTTACCATGAAGTAACTTTTTGAAATCGGAAACCATTTTTTTTTTCTACAGCATAGCAGCTTAGTAGCTAAATCAGAGAAGCTAAATCTTTTAAACTATGATTTAAAATTCTATTAGGCTTTATTTAATTTAGTTGTACAGACGCTAGCACATCAAGCTACCCAAAACTGTCAAATTTTCCCAATCAACCTTGAACCTTATGGTGTAGCGATAAAGTAGAAAATTTATTAAATAAATTTGACAGATTGTAGTAGCTTGATGTGCTGGCGTCTGTACAGCAGATCCCATCCCACGTCAGTGGTAACAAGAGCAGTATAAGCTGCTTTTATTCTATTGAAACTCCGTACTAAGCTAGGCCAGCTCCAGTTCGACGTGTCAAGACACACACAGGCACTTATATTTATTTGTCAAACATACCCTTAATTCCACTAACAACAAATCAACAAACAGCACTAACTAACAATTATTAATTACAATAACCTCACACTAAAACATCGACATTCTATATCATATCATGTCCCGTCCCTAGCCCGCCGCCATCGGCATCACAAATACATTGGTATGATTTATTGTCAACACGGACAACAAGTTGTGTGCGGAGTATCACTGACATACACACACAGCCCGACCAGGGTTGACCAGGGCTGGCAGGACAGGAGTGACCAGGGAATATTGTCTACATCTATAAAAATAAATAAAATTGAAGTGTCTGTTTGTAATTTCAAAATAACAGCTCTTTACTGAATGTGCATGAAAGTATATACGGTACTTATTAAACAAAAAAAAACTTTTTTTAAATTTTTGTCTATTTGTTCCGGTTAATCTCCAAAACGGCGGGGCCGATTTTGACAGAAGTTTCACTGGCAGATAGCTGATGTTTTATGGAGTAACTTAGGCTACTTTTCTTTTAGAAAAAAGATTGGGGTTCCGTGTAAAAAAAATAAAACTCTTGAAATTGTTAACAAAATCCGATTGAGTTAGGGAAGTAATATTTCTATAATAATTTCAGGATGAAGGTCGCGGGCAACAGCTAGTGATTAATTAAAAAATGTAACTGGCTTGTGGAGGTCAGAGAGGTCAGTCTGAAACTCATTTGTACCCGGTAAGACTGGAATAACTGCTCTGATGCTGATGATGAATGTGAGTTAGACACTTTAGTACAAGGTGTAGCGGCTAGGATGGTGGAACAACGAACCACAGTCACTAAGTGAATTTCCAATTTATCTAATAAATTTAATAACTGTACCCTTAATTATACAGATTTAATACAAAAGGGAATCAAACCGGTGACTCCTACTCCTAATTCCGGTCACCAGGCGCCGGCGCCACAGCGTCAGACGTCCAATAATGCTCATATTTGTATGCTTGCTATACCTTTCACTTGGTAATTAACTTAATCCACGCTTAGCATTGGTATTTACGATGAGCATACATTTTAAATGAACAATTGCAAATCTAGTAAATGAGGAATTCCTCAACAAAGTATTCATGATCTTTTTTTTTTAATCGACAGGGCATAGACAAATGATCTCTTTCAAAGTGTGTTGTATTTCTGTGACGGTTTTCTTCAACAGGGCTGATTTGAGCTTTTAGGGAGCTTATGTCAATCTAATAGATTTTTGACTTTTAGTATCGTAATTGGAGATAGGTACTATGTTAGTTTATAACATGTTTAAAGTAACGGATGGGATATCGATGCTCAAATGGTTATCACGTATTCAGTACGTTATTCCGAACCCCCCCATGATGTTATACTATATTACACTATGAAATGCTCTAAATTTGTTTATTTGTTATCACGTTCTCGAAAACGGAGGAGGATTTTACGGGGGCGAAAAATCGATGTAGCTAGAAAGAAAGTTTAAGAAAAGTCTATACTCGCTGTTAATTGAAAAATGTTATTATACTGTAGAAGATTTTATCAATGATCATTTTTAACATTTCGTGTGCAATAAACGTTTGATGTATTTTTTTGAATATTTTTAAGAAGTCTGTTTCTCTTTTTAGGTTAAATTTAAAATAGTTTTTTTTCTTGTAAGTATTTAATTTTGTTTGTTTTGCCTTTTCTGTTAGTTTTTTTTTCTGTTTTACTGTTTGTTTTTATTTTCTATAACATTTGTATACCATATAATTAACCTAAGACCTTTATGTAAATACCTATGTTTCACAAACAAATATTCTGATACTGATTCTAGTGTCTTGTGATTTTATCTGAGAAAATTCGTTTCTTTATTTTCGCCCGAGCAGAGGTCGGTCACCGAGGTACTTATAGATATTACTACCGTCCTACAGTTTGGCAGCCCTAAGCCTACCCAGTATGTGATGCGTCGAAAAATGTGCCATTTATGTGTATAGGGAGTTATTACTTGTTCATCAACCTTTTAATTTCGACAATCGTCGAACAATTAAGTGTTTTTCGCGTACACCAAACAGAATGTTTTATTAGTACCGCTTTTTGTGAAGTCGGGTATTTTGCAGAAGAATGTTTCTTAGTATTAGTTTTCATTTTGATCGGTTTGGAGAAAAACTGGGTGGTTATCTGTAGCGAAGGGTCAATATTTGTAAGAGGTAAGGCGGAGTACATATCTTTAATGTGATTATATTATTTGTCTATAGAATACTGACTGTGCCATTTTTTAAAGGGAAGCCGGTAGGAATCGAGTTGTATGGATCCTTCGCCACTGGTGTTATGTGTGAAAGGACACTTTTTGGTGGTCTCTTTGAAATTAAGTTTTCGATAAAAGTAGATTTGAGGAGCTCGTGGCTCCATAACAGCCGCTCGGATCAATCTTCAGGTTAAGCTGCGCTAGCCTAAGTTGCTTGCACTCATTACAAGGTGGGAGGTGGGGGGGCGGGTTTTAAAAGGTTTTTAATATGAATTCGTTTATTACTGTATAAGATTATTTTGTATATTCTATTTATGGGCCTTAGTTGCCTGATAATAAAACGATTATTATAATTATTTCCTTTATTTATTTATCTACACATTTTTCAATATTTCTTAAAAAAAACATTTAAAATATAAAAAAATAGTGGTCCACCATTACATACCGAGTTTCCTCCGTGCCTTGTAAAGCACGTTAGGCCGTGCTGCTGTCATTTGTTTTTGTCTTTGACAGTCGTTACAGGTCCAGTGGCCAGAAAGTCTGACAACCATTCTTACCAAGAGGTATCGTATTACCCAGTACTAACTGGATTGTGGAGCTCAGATAGGCAGTCTCTCTATGTAAAATACTGGTATGCAGCTGCATCCGATTACACTGAAAGCCGACTCCAACATAGTTGGGAAAAGGCTAGGCAGATGCTACCCCCGTAGCATGACCACCGTAGACAAGGATTTCTTTGACGGAAGAATCGACAAAATGACAGATAGTGCAAAGAAATCTGTCATTGTGTCGACACAATCTGTCATTTTGTCGATTCTTCCGTCAAAGTAATATTTGTCTACGGTGGTCATGTTACGGGGGCTGATATGAGATTTCTGACTTTTGTGGAAAAGTTCTCTCCGTAATACAGTCTATGCTTTTCGAAGTCCTCTTATGAAAACACAACATTATGGCAGACAAAAACCGCCTAGCATGCGATGGCAACTGGTGAGCCAATAATATCTGTGAAATCGTCGTCTACTGCGTGCAAGGTTGCAGCTATTATCCAACTTACGATAATTGTAGTAATGAATCATTAATTTGTGAATAACATTATTAGTAAATAAGCATTGTCCTGAAATTAAACTAAAAAAACCTGATGTATTCTAAGCAGGACTCGCGCACTACCGGTTCCGTGCTGATTATCAAATTTGTTATAATAATTATATTGCCTTCTACAACCTTAGTTTTAGTATATGCGAAACCTGAAACACGTGTCTACTATTTTTATGTACAGAATCTATGTAAAAAATTTCAAAACTGTATCATGAAAAATCTCAAAGTTATAAGCTTGTTCTGTTACCTAGTTGTCCGCACAAAAACGTTGTCACCACGCAGCACGCACCTCCAGCGTCGTCTTGAGCTCATTGATAATAATAATTTGGCAGTAGGTACCTAAATTATTGCGATAGGTACTCAAAGTCGCTCGGTATCCAACTTTTAACTTTTTTAAATATTTTTGGGAAAAGATATAACATGGTTTAAAAATTATTTGAATCGATTTAGTTACTTATTCTGAACAAACTATATTCAGGTTTCGCATATACTAAAAATAATGTTGAATATAGCATTGCCATGTAACGTGGCAATCCTGCCAGCCTTCTGGGCACTATTCCTGTTGACAGCCAGGTGGACTAATTTTTTCGACGCCCTTTAATTCTTATTTTCTATATGTACATATTTTTATTATTTAAGTTTGAACACAATAATTATTTATAGGGTTTAAAAATCCTTACCGAAGCCGAAAAGCACTCGTTCTCCCCGTCATTGCGATATTTTTTTTGTACTGGAGCATACCTGAGAACTTTCTAGTTACGGAGATATTGGAGGTCAAAGTTCCAAATTTTACACAAGTTTTTTTTGAAATAGGTACTGCTTTTAGGATAATAACTTTACTTTAATTATCTCCATGACCCGTTTATTATTAAATGCATCGATCAACACAATGTTTTGAGTGTGCTTTCTGTGACTTTTTCGCCTTGGTTTTCCTACTTCCATTTTGATTAGTTTCTAACATTATACTGAAAAGGAACTTAATACTGTACTACACTAGCAATAAGCGGCAAAATAAAAAAAACTTCATTGTTTTTTTTAAACAGAAGCCAGCAATCGTTTTTTTATTGATTAACTGTCGACTCAAACTGGTAGTTATGAGTGAAATCGGGTAGTTAATTATGTGGTAAAACAGAATATTTACACACACGAGCTACTAGGGGAACAAAAAACAATGACAGCTCACGTCGGCGGAAAACGTCTACAAATAGCTAACATAAACGATGCAATTTTTTACACCAACTTTCCCGCAGCGAGAATTATATATGACATCATCATCATTCTTCCATACTTCTCTACTACTCGACATATCATCAGACACCTCCTTTCTTGCCATATCATCCTTCACACAGTCCATTCATCGTTTATTTGGTCTTGCTTTACTCTACCCATCCACATTCATACATTATATTGTATATTTAAATATGTATCATAATTTATATACTGTAATATTGTTTCTTAACACAACCATCATCTGCATCCATCCACAGACCAACCTAGGCAAGCACGGCTTAACCTAAAGATCGACCCGAGCGGCTGTTATTATGTAGCCACGAGCTCCTCAGGTTCTTAACACAACCGTTGTAAATAAATAAATACTCAAAACTTTCCACACGACATTTTAATTAACATTATACAACATTCGTTTTATTACATTCGAAACCTGATACACGTGTCTAGTATTTTATGTAAAGAATCTATGTACAAAATTTCAAAATTGTATCATGAAAAATCACAAAGTTAAGTTTATTCTGTTACCTAGTCGTCTGCACAAAAACTCGGACACCACGCAGCGCGCGCCTCCAGCGATGCGTTGAGCTCATTGATACTAATGATTTGGCAGTAGGTACCTAAATTATTGCGATAGGTACTCAAAGTCGCTCGGTATCCAACTTTTAACTTTTTTTAATATTATTGGGAAAAAATATAACATGGTTTAAAAATGATTGGAATCGATTCAGTTACTTATTCTAAACAAACTATATTCAGGTTTCGCATATACTAAAAATAATGTTGTATATTACTTTTTACAAAAATTTGTGTCATATACATAGTTGTATATGACACAATTTTTTCCGTCAAAAACCCGTCTACTGAAAAATCAAGCTCTAATTAAATTCGGGGTTTACAAGATAAAATCGACTCCTCCTATTGTTGAAGTCTGTTAAAATGTAGCCTATTTTACCCGGGCCATAATAACGAATTGACACCTTATTCATCAATATCGGATGAATAGTTTAGACGCTACGGAGGAACATACGTACATACATAGACTGCTAAAATCATAACGATTCCTTTCGGCTTCGGAATATTTTACGGTACCCTAATTTAATTAAGATTAGGGTTAAGATTATTTTTATATAATTAAGATTATTATTATTAGAAAAGGCTAGGCAGATGATGATGAGGTAGGGTAAATATTTTATTAAACTGGTAATTATTAATCCAAGCTTACTGACTAACAGTGGCGAAGGTTCCATACAACCCGATTCCTACCGGATTACCTTTGAAAAATGACACAGTTAGTATCATCATCAGCCTATAGCAGTCCACTGCTGGACATAGGCCTCCTCAATCGCACGCCATTTAACTCGACTTTCAGCAATTCTCATCCAGTTGCTACCAGCCACCCTGCGAAGATCGTCACTCCACCGAGCCTGAGGGCGTCCCACCTTACGTTTCCCGATTCGCGGTCTCCACTCAAGAACACGTCTACCCCAACGGTCATCGGTTCTACGGCAAATATGACCGGCCCATTGCCACTTCAGCTTACTTATTCTGTGAGCTATGTCGACAACTCTGGTTCTCTGTCGGATCACATCGTTTCGAATGCGATCCCTCAGAGAGACGCCAAGCATAGCTCGTTCCATAGCTCGCTGAGCGACCTTAAATTTATGGACCAGCCGTACTGTGAGTGTCCACGTTTCGGCTCCGTAAGTCATAACAGGCAGGACGCACTGATTGAAGACCTTAGTTACCTTAGTTAGTATTCTATAGACAAATAATATAATCACATTAAAGATAATGTACTCCGGCTTACCTCTTACAGAAATTAACCCTTCGCTACTGCTGACTAACTAGACAATTCCTAGATTCCCACTGCGAACATTACGTGGTACGAAAACTCAGTCACTAAAATAACCTATCATCTACATACTGTCCTAATTACACATCATTATAACAGAGAGCATTATTTTGTAGTAGACATTTATATGTAATTATATAAAGTAAGAAACTGACTGCCTGACTGATTCACTGACTGATCGATCAACGCACAGCTGAAACGGCTGAGTCTAGAAGCATGAAATTTTGCACAAATGTTCCTTAAATAACATAAGTGTGCACTAAGAAGGGATTTTTGGAAATTCATCCCTTAAGGGGTTAAAACGAGGGTTGAAAGTTTGTATGAAACTTGGTCAATTTTGCGAACGAAGTCGTGGGCAACAGCTCGTCATGAATAAATAAATCCATACATAGCTATACTACTTTTATAAAATTATGAGAAAGTCTGTCTGTCTGTCACCTCTCCTTAACAGCTGAGCGAAACACCATGAAAAGGATAATTTTCACCCCGGATAATTTCTATCCCACGGGATAACTTCTGACCTCTACCACCAGAAGATAGTAACACATAATTTAAAAAAAAAATGAGAAAACACTCTCGTAGTAATATAGAGTAGGTACAGCAAAAGCCATTCAACAAAAAAAAATATACAAAAAACTGAAAACTGCAACAAATAAATCTAAACACTTTCCCAATAAATCAGCTAAACCACCGCCCAAAATTCACACAATTCGCTACTGAAAAATCTTACAAATCGTCCATCGGCCATCGTTAGTCTTACGGCATCCAATCACAATAGAATCCTCTGCGCCCGCGCTGACGGACGCACGAACCCGCGCCAAAATAACCGGTGACATTTTCGCGCGCTGGGAATCGAACTATATACTTGTGTGATATGCGACGCAATTACGTAGCTGTACTTATTGTGTTTTTATTTTTGCTTGATTAGGTTTTAATGTGTTGTGTTTCGTGTATGTACGGATTTAAGGCGCTACCTCGTAAATAAATCGTAGCTCGACTGATCTACTACGCGAGCGAAAGTGATACAATAACTTTTGAAACGCAAAAGAAGAGATGGCTATAATGTGCGTGCGCTCGGAATAAACCAAAGTTTGTGCCAAAACGAATTTACTCCTTTATTAACAAAATAAATGAATTAAATTTAAAACTACTTAGAGTTCTCTATGTTTCAAAGTAAATTCCATTGAATAACTCTTAAGCGTTACGCCGTGATGTCTAAAAAAGTAAAAAAATAGATATAACTTTGCAATTTTTTTGTAACGAGATAAATTCATTGAATCGTGTATTCCTTCTACATGACACTAGACCAAAGACTCGAAAAACATATACCAAAATGTTAAATCCCTATTCTACATACTTAACAAGTTATACGAAATAGAAATACCACATTTTTTTCTAAACCTTAAAAATGGAGGCGGGATTAATATAGTTGTGCTTTTCTCTAAACATCTAAACTCGAAAGATACACTACATTGATTTACTATAAAGAAACAAAAATGTTCTATTACATGATGAGCAATACAATCAAATGTCAATTTTGTCGATGGGCTCTTGTACCAATTTGAAAAACAAAGGAGTCGGTCGTCCATTTTTTTTTAGTTTTGCATTTCACAAAACATTAAATAGCACTATTACCAAACAAGACTAAACGTAAGATGACCCGTAAGTGTTTTGAATCAAATGAATCAAATGGTAATTTATAGGCATGCATGAATAGGCAGAAAGGAATGCCCCCTTTCATTGCGAAAAAAAAAGAAGAAATGCTGTTCCCACCAATCGGATATCAAACCCACAGGCAAACGTTCTAATTTAAAAAAAAATCTTGCTTTTTGTTGATTTCTTTAATAAACCTTTACATATTATTCTGGTGATAGTAATTAAAATTATCACCAATTTAAAAATTAAATTAAATCTAATCAGGATAAAGAACAGTGTTAAATAGTCTATCTAAGAGTGTCAACTAAAGATATCAAACGGCAATAAAGGGAAGATGGATGAGCAAGATGGATCGCAGCCAAAACCAGCACTAATGCGGTCGAAAAGAATAATAAACAAGGATAGAGGAAGCTAGGAGGCGAGCAATAGAGCATGCTAAATCGTCAGCTCACTGCGAGGTAGGGCAATTGGGAGAGATCGTTTTTTACCCGACTGTGGCGAAGCCCAAAAGGAGGGTTATGTGTTTGACCTGTATGCACGTATGTTTCTATGAAACTTTTTTGTTTTTGTTTCCCTCGTAACTTCTAAACGGATGAACGGATTTGGATAAATTATACGTCGTTAGATTCGTGATGGCGCGAGTATCACTGTTTACATTGAAATGAAAAACAAAGAAAATTGACGGATTTAGAGTGCCATATCGTAGCGTGCGATTTTTTTTTCCTTCCATTACCTTCGAGTGGGGCCTATTCCATTTTCATAATTTTAACTTTTGTTTAATTTAAAATGTGCTTGTTTTATACTTTTTAGTTTTATCAGTCGAGTTTTTTAGTTTTTTCGACTACTTTTTTTGAGGTATTTTGTTTCTCGTGCCCTTATCCCAAATCATTTGGTGTCGGCGCAGCATGTCTTCTTCTTCCATACTTCTCTATTACTAGTCATCTCATCAGACATCCCCTTCCTTGCCATATCATCCTTTACACAATCCATCCATCGTTTCTTTAGTCTTCCTCTACTCTTATATCAATCAGTTTTTTTTTTTAAATAATGGATTAGTTCCAGAGATTACCCCCACATACAAACTTACAAACAAAATTTACCTCTTAATAATATTAGTATAGAAAAACTTGTGAAAAACTTAAAACTTTGACAATAATATCTCCGTAACTAGAAGGTTACAAGGTGTGGTCTAGATCAAAAACATATAAACAGATATTCAGCCATTAAATCGACACCCGCGTCAACCAGGACAATGATATCTTTACCTGTCTCAGATTTCACGACATTCTTACTCTTCATGAGATGAAAAATCAGGGTATTCCTCAAAGCGCAACTAAATTATTCCTCGAAACGCAACCATTAGTTGCGCTCACAAATTCAAATTAAAAATATTAGTTTATTCCTCAAAGCGAACGAATCATGGTTGCCCATGATTGAAAAAAAAATAATGAATCCATCATACCGCTCTCTATTTTTCATTAAAATAGTTGCGCTTTGAGGAATACCTCGAAAAATCAATCTGTATTCGTATTTAAGGTCACTCCTGCAAATGTCATATCGTCATAAACATTGTCTTCAAAAACTGCGAATCCCGAAATGCTACATGCAAATGACCTCTGCAGGTCGCAATTACTTTTGTAGGTATTAATAGGTCAGTTTCATTCCATTCCCAGCAACCAAATCTCACACATGTTTGTGTATCTGTCTGTTTGTCAAAACACTGTTGTGAGGCTGTGATGTTTTGCTTGTCCAATCATGAGTCATCTTGACAATTGAAGTCATCGGGTAAGACTCCCAAATAAGATACTTACTTAATTGCTATGAATGTCTATAATTTACCGATCAAATATAGGCAAACAAAGATCATTCATTTGCCTAGCCTTTTCACAACTGTGTTGGGGTCAGCTTCCAGTCTAACTGGATGCAGCTAAATACCAGTATTTTACACGGAGCAACTGCCAATCTGACCTCCACAACCCAGTTAGTACGAGGTAATACGATACCCCTTAATAAGACTGGTTGTCAGACTTTCGGGCCACTGACTACCTGTAACGACAGTCAAAGATCTACAAATGACAGCCGGGACAAACGGCTTAACGTGCTTTCCGAGGCACGGAGGAAACTCGGTATGTAATGAGTGGTCACCAATCCACAGACCAACCTAGGCAAGCACGGCTTAACCTAAAGATCGATCCGAGTGGTTGTTTTTATTTAGCCACAGGCTCTCGTCTTACTTAAGACATTTGATGAAAATATACATTATGTACTGTATTTCTACCCAACCCCGCGTGAAAAAGAGCTGTAATGTAATTTTAATGTCTCTCTCTCTCTCTCTCTTAATTAGTCGGAAACTTTTATAGCGATAATTATAGTGGTTTTTCTACGACGCTTACCACCTTTGCAAAGCTCAATATAAATAAGAAGCCAATGTAAATAGCATAATCAAGGGTACTGTACTACATTTTATTTACTATTAGGTATGATTAAAAACACAGGATTTTAAGTTTATAATTTTTATAAGTATTTGAAAAGTTCCAAAACACAAATTACCGATGTTGGTCACACGGCTGCCAAGCTTAAATGGAACTGGGCTGGCCACATCTGTCGCAAGCCAAAGGAGCTATGGGGTAAAGCAACCCCCAATGGGTCCCAAACAGCAGCAAACGGCAACGCGGCAGGCCCAGAAGGAGACGGCGGGACGAACTCGACTCTTTTCAAAAAGATTGGCAAACAACAGCACTGGATAGGGACAAGTGGAAAAAAGGAAGGGAGGCCCAACAGTGGGACACAAATGGCTGATAATAAAAAAATGAAAAGTCTAATCTTTCTTAGAATAAACTTTTGACGTGATTCGAATTAGAGTTGTACCGCTCAACGTCTGACATTAAATTATTCGGTATAAAATTAATTCTTCAATTATTATTTATTAACCGACAAGTGAAACAGTGGGCACTGGCCAGTGCCCTCGTACGTTATTATAATATCATTAAAGATTTATATCCTCTTATATCTACGACAAAAAATTAAACAAAAACTTTTAGTTGAGAAACTAAGCGCTACCAACTTAGATGTTAAAGGTCTACAATTACGAAACTTAGAGCTTTGTCCTATCCATTGCGTTACCAACTTACAAGTACCAACCGAACAGATGTTATCGGAGCAAAAACAAAAACGCAATGTAAGACAATGCCTCGGTGTTGCGCTGAGCGACACACCGATATGTCGAAGGTCAAAGCGCGTATTTTAAACACGCTCCAGTTTCAAAAGACTTTACAAAAAATCATCCGCATTGTCGGCCATACAGTTAACCCTAAACTAAAGACCCTTTCTTAGTTTTTTGGCAGAAAAAAACGCCGAGCGGAGACGGCGGGCGCGCCGCGACTTATTCGTGGCCGGGCGGCTGCAGCGCACGGTCGCACCTCTAGCACTGTGACGTCACGCGCGTTTCCAGGAGCGCGGGAAAACTCGCGCCGACAACCCGCACTAAGGTTTCCATCTTTAAAAATAATCCACCGAAACGCATTCGAAGAATCGATTATTTTCGATAACACAGTAACGCGGCCGTGTTTATTATTATGATTCGTACATATTAAACCGTGTATTGTTTTAAATATTTCGACATTGTCGGAATTCTATTGTGTGACTCTTAATTGTTTAATGTTTTGCTTAATCTAGGGCTTTGTCGAGATGAATCCGTTTGGGTTTACATTTTTGCCGTGATATAAACAATTGATAATTTCGCGGAGGAGTCGAGCGTGGTTTTTATGAATGTTTTTGCGTATCGGCCGGTGGTGGGGGAAGGGTGGGGCCTGAGTTGAGTCGTCCCTCTCCTAGCCAGTATTTTGATTTAGTTTCCGAGTCTTACGCAGATGTGGCAATTTTTTCAGTCGCGTGAGTAATTCGCGCGCGACTGTTACATTTTCCGTGTTCCGGACGATTATTTTGTTAGTTTGGACTTCTCGCGAAGTTAGCATTGAAACTTTTTTATTTCAGGTGACTGTAAATAGAAGTTTTAGTAGGAAAGACATAGATTTGTTATATAAACTGTGTTGTCAAACTGTGGTCTGTGTGTGTGTGACACTAAGGATTTATGGTGATTAAACAGAAGTGACATTGTGCATGACCACCGCATTGTTTTATCAAGTTTATTTCAAGTTTGGATGTCCTAAATTAAGGTAAGATTTTTATTTTTGTTTTCTTCTTTTAACTAAAAATAACGAATTGTTTTTTGTTTATTAAACGTGCTACAAAATAATACAGTGTAATAAGAGCGTCATCTTTAAAGGGTTAACATTTCTGTTCATGAATGGAAAATATTTTTAAAAGTTCTCCAGAAAAATAATGTGACTTTAAAAAACTTTAATTGTTTATTTTTGATATTTTGTTGCACTTTGATACTTAGTATACGTGTTTAATTAATCTTTACGTACTTTATTACAATACACAATGATTCGCTTAAATATTGTGATCATCAATCGAAATTAAAAACAAACTGAACCATGATCAGTTTTTAAATAAATTAGCTTCAAAAGAATTCTACTTTATCATATAATTATGTAAAAAGTAGTTGGGCAATAAACAATCTAATTTACTATATTTATAATTGAACCAACTCAACTTGGTCACAAATACATCCATAAAAGCTTCAATTGTCTTAACACAAGGCTTTCATTAAAGCTCTTTGGTACTAATTTAGCATACACTGTTTTAAGCTTTCACGGCTTACACTGTCACTTATGGAATACCTTCGTCATGGCGCTTGCAACACCGTCAAAATATCGGGAGCTCTAAACAATTGATAATCACGGAAGATATCCCATAACGGACAATATAAGTTGAATGTAGCAAATATCAGCACATTATATTAAGTACAAATTTACCAAATATCGTTTTGTATTTAATTGACTAAATCAAAAAGAAACTTTATAACAAAAATCTTATAAGATGCTTCATCTCTCACAAACATACTGTCTGCCTAGCCCCTTCTATCTCACAGCATGAACATACAAAAGATACATATCTCAAGATGCTGGAACGTGCATTTTTTCCTTTATCTCAATATCAAGATCAGATACTGAAGAACATCTAGTATCAAAGTACCAAGGGTCATAGGTCGTGTGGTTAGAAGATCAAGCTCAGACCGACGCTGTAGCTGGTACGATTCCCGTTTGATGCGATATAGTTTATTGATATACTTGTGTTTGACCTGACAATTGATTATTGTATGTTATATTTTGTTTGATAGGATAGAAATAGGAGTTTAGTTATTACTTAGTTTAGTGATGAATAAGAAAGAAAGATGGATGGTCTGCTGTGGCGAAGGTTCCATACAACTCGATTCCTACCGGGTTCCCTTTGAAAAATTGCACAGTCAGTATTCTACAACATTAGTTTTAGTATATGCGAAACCTGATACACGAGTCTAGTATTTTTATGTAAAGAATCTATGTACAAAATTTCAAAACTGTATCGTGAAAAATCACAAAGTTATAAGCTTGTTCTGTTACCTAGTTGTCCGCACAAAAACGCGGTCACCACGCAGCGCGCGCCTCCAGCTTCGTCTTGAGCTCATTGATAATAATAATTTGGCAGTAGGTACCTAAATTATTGCGATAGGTACTCAAAGTCGCTCGGTATCCAACTTTTAACTTTTTTAAATATTTTTGGGAAAAAATATAACTTGGTTTAAAAATTATTGGAATCTATTCAGTTACTTATTCTGAACAAACTATATTCAGGTTTCGCATATACTAAAAATTAAGTATAGACAAATAATATAATCACATTAAAGATATGTACTCCGGCTTACCTCTTACAAAATTGACTCTTCGCTATTGATGGACTGTGTGAAGGATGATATGGCTAGAAAGGAGGTGTCTGATGAGATGCCTATTCTGTCCCACTGCTGGGCTAATGCCCCATACCTGATGTTAATGATGGATAGTAGTATTATTTAACCAGAAATTTACAAATACTTAAGATTTACGGGACAATGCGAACAAAATTGGTTTTACTTGCAAGAGCCAACTGTGTGTAGTTAGTTCAAATTTGCAATTATGAGATTACATTAATTACAGATAATATAATAAAGTGGTTATCAAAAGAAATGTCAATAAATATTTTAATTGACATTTCTTTTGATAACCACTTTATCAGAATCTCAAATATTATTGAATGTGAGTAGTTATTCCACAATAAATGTATTGATGCTGCCTGAAAGATTCCGAACGTTTTCGTGTTGATTGTACTTCATTTGTTTTGCTTTCAAAATATCGGTTTGTTTTTTAAAATAAGAACAAACGTTGACATTGATCTTTTTCATTTTATTCACGCAAAAATAATTGAGAAACCAGCCAGATATTTTGAAAGCTTCCCGCTACGCAGTTAACAGGGAATTTTAAAGTAACTTTCAGAATAGTCGCGCGGACGTTGAACGAAAAGTTTGTTCTAAGTCCTACAGTTATTTTTATTTAGTTATTGACTGCAAATCTATTAATAACTGTCGGTTTATTAATGATGACTATTGTAATATAATCTTTAATAGACATAATACAGATAGGATATATCTACTTTATTGTACACCAAATGAGGTTCCAAACATAATCAAGCGTATGACATTATGTAAAAGCTGTAGATTTTCAAGTTTTGTCTTACACTATAACTTTTAAACTATCATGGTCACTAACATTATCATTAACACTAGGAACGGGATATTTACCATGTTTACTGATAGTGCTTGCAACATCGCCGAAATATCGGGAACTCAAAACAATCAGTAAACATGGTAAATGTCCCGTTTCTAGTGTTAATGATATTGTTTTAGACTATTTCTGTAACATTTCTTATTATAATGTCAAAGAATATACTCTATTTATAGGACATAAGACAATATAAGTAAAAGTTGTATTATAGACCAAAAAACAAAACAGCAGTAGCGTCCATCACAGAAGTTCTGCTGAAAACTTTACAAATACAAAAAAAAATGGCAAAAATATTATAAAATGGTTTTATATTGACCCCAAACTAGGCAAAGCCTGTATCTTGGGGACCAATAAAGATTGAGATTCGGTTACCATTGGAAAAAATTATTACATATTTTTTTTTACTCTTTATTTATTTAGAGGCTTTTACCTTACAAAGGTACGTCAGCCTCTTATAACATATTCGGTAGCGAAAACATTAATTAAAATAATTCTTCTCTAAACATACTCCAACAGTCAATTAAGGTGAGCAGAATCTGTACTCTAAGATATGGTGCTAAAGATATTTGTGCCTTAGCAAAAGCGTAATCAGTTCATAATGTTCCCACTGCTGGGACAAGGCCTTCACTCTTTGGGAAGGAATGAGCTGTTTCCACCTCGTGGTTGGTAGATATCACAATCATTATCTCCCTGCCCTTGTTACGTTCAACTTGGGGTCGGCGCAACACATTTTCTTCTCCCATTCTCCCCTTTCAGACGTCACGGCATCATTTACTCCTTTCTCTTTCATATCATTCCTCACACAATCCATTCATATCACAGTCATATATTCGCATTTTTCGGTTCTAGGACAAGCTAGTTTCCTTACGCTGTTTTCTTTCACAGTTCAAAGTAATAAAATGTGCTTTTTTTGTTGGCTTCTAATGTCTTATTTTATAGTAAACCTTCCTCTTGAATCACTCTATCTATTACTGAAAACCGCATCAAAATCCGTTGCGTAGTTTTAAAGATCTAAGCATACATAGGGACAGACAGACAGCGGGAAGCGACTTTGTTTTATACTATGTAGTGATGGGCTGTTGTATTATCTTCTACTTCTGCTTTTAAAATATCTTTGAAAGGCTAAAACTTAACTTGACAATGTAATTATAAATTAATCGATATTAATTAGCAGCAAGAATATATCAATAGACTATAATTATTTAAATAACAAGGTCGCAATTTATATCTGTCTTACTATTGTTAATATCAGAAATATTTTAAAATAGATAAAGAAACAGCATCAAGGTTCTCGCAGAAAAAAAATTGCTAAAAGATTGCTTTGTTACAAATTATTTGTTCGAATATTTAGTTCATCATCTGCCTAGCCTTTTCCCAACTATGTTGGGGTCGGCTTCCAGTCTAACCTAATGCAGCTGAATACCAGTATTTTGCATGGTACGAGTCTATCTTTCCTTCTACAACCCAGCAACTGGTTAATATTATAGCACCAGCCCCCGTAGCATGACCACCGTAGACAAGGATTTCTTTGACGGAAGAATCGACAAAATGACAGATTGTGTCGACGCAATGACAGATGCACTATCTGGGGCTGGAAGGTCTGGTTGTCAGACTCCCGTGTTTGTGACTATCCGTAACGCTTTAAGGGCATTACATGGCTCAAATCCCAAAAACAGCGTATGTTCAAAGAAATTTGTTGATGAATCCCTTCGTGCGTTTTCCGTGTAAAAAAAGTATGTTATAGTTAAGTTCATCACAAATAAATTGTATTGTTTAAAATTTTAATAAACCTTCTCAATTTTTTTTGGTTAATCGTAGAAAATAGGTCCTTTTTCAACCTTAATTGTAAATTATCTCTGTAACGGCTGAATAGATCGGCATGAATTTTATAACAACAAATACGTAATGATATACTTAACAATCTGTATTGTTTTTTTTGTGTTATTTCTTTTAATATTTTTAAATAATAAATAAAAACCTAAATTTTGCGAAATGTGCGGGGCAAGTCAACAAAAACCAGTATAGGGATCAAATCATCAAGGTCATCGAGCAATGTAATGCCCTTAAATGATAGCCAGGAGCAACAGCTGCATGTGCAGCTAGCACTTCGCCCGCGACTTCGTCCGCAAAACGTGTGATAGCTCGGCTAATATGCATGATATAAAAATAATTTATAGCCGATAGCACTCACGAATAATGTAGCTTTCTATCAGTGAAAAAAGTTTTAGAATTGGATCTTTAGTTCCGGAGATTACCCCCTACAAACAAACTACCTCTTTATAATATTAGAATATATTATAGATGAAGGGAACTCGGTATGTTAGGGATGGTCACCCATCTACGGATCGACCTCGAGAAGCGTAACTTAGCATCGTTTGATACTTACCTATTAGACATTTGACATGAAAGACGAAGTAAGGCATACTCTTTTTGTTGTTTAGAGACAAATATTATACAAATATGATATTATAAACTTTATAAAGACCAGCAGAGAAGGAAAAGCTGGCAGTTTCGTCACAACGTTAATGCTTTCTTCATTGTTTGTCTTTTTATTTTAGGATATCCGTGTAAATTTCTATTTACATATGTATAATATAAAGATATATTTATAGTATTTTGATATATCGTTATAGTATTTTATATATCCTTGTAGTTTATCTTAATAATAAATTAAATTTTTGCAGATATATTTACACCTACCACTATTTGTCTCTGCATCACCCAAAGGTTGACTGGTGGAAAATGCCTATCCGCCTCTGTACTTTGTGCTTGAAGTTTTAAATAAATAAATAAATAAATAAGGAAGATAGCCATTTCATCATCATCATTCATCATTTCATCAGGACATAGGCCTCCCCCAAGTGTCGCCACATTGACCGGTCCCGTGGTCCCGCTGGATGCGAGTCGCACGGGATAGCCATTTATACAAATGCATTCTAGTTACACCAAACCCAATTATAGTCCAAGTTATCAACAAATCAAAATAATTATATTTATAATCGATAATCAAATTAATTATGTCTGATAATTGATTGTCTAAAAACGAATAAATCATGAACTGATAGAAACTAATTCGATATAAATAAGCTATGGACTTGTAGCTCGAGCTTTTGAGTTTACGGTGCAGTGTAAAACATGTTACTTACATATATCTTTTACATTTAAGTAATAAATAGTTAGTTTTGTTTATACTTCTTCAAAAAGTATATTTTGTTTTTTAAACAAACGTTTGTCAGAATTTTTCAGGAGCGACGGAAAACCAATTTCAGCAGAACTAATAGTATTAATGTATATGAAGTAACTTTACCTTGTCAAGTTGGTAAATACAGCTGATGTATATTAGTCTTGGATCTTATTTGTAATTAATATTCAACCATCACGCAATAAATACTAGAAATTAAAGAATCTACTTAGAACGTTTTTACTCTACATCACGATTTTTACATTTAAAAAAATCAATATCATGTGATCAAGTATTACTTATTATAAAAACGCATAATATTTCGTTCAAACTAACAAACTTACGTAATATGTTAATATTTATTTGCCTGACATTAAAACAAACACATTAAATACTTAAAATTAAATAACTCCTTATAAACAAATAACGTCAGATTTATAGGGATCCGTAAGATAGTTTAACATGAAGAAAACCATTCAATCATTTAAGTGGTTTAAACGTACTTAATAATATCTACATATAGCTTGCATTATTGCTGAATAGAATACAGAAACTAAAGAATATCTAAGTATTACTTAAGGACTACAAAACATAAGCCTGACGTGCTTTCCAAGGCACGGAGGAAACTCGGTATGTAATGGGTAGTCACCCATCCACAGACCAACCGAAGCAAGTGCGGTTTAACCTGAAGACTGATCCGAGCGGCTGGAATTATTGAGCCACGAGCTCCTCGATATCTCGATCAATTACGTCTAGGAAAATCCAGTCTAAAATATCGAATATAGACGTTAGGAATTTAATTCACCAGTCTATATCGAAAGTTTAAAGATTATTTTGGCAAGGCACAATGATTTTGTTTGGCAAGCACCTAATTCGTTGAAAGAAACATTGTAGTCGACAGTAAGACTTATGTGATGAAAAATATCTAATTCATTTTTTGTTTTTCTTGTAGTTACAATGTTAATAGTCCTTGGGAATATCTTACCTACTATTTTTTTATCACTTATGTCTTGCTTGACTTACTAATTGGGCACTATAAAGGGTGTAAAAAGACCCTTAACGAAGCCGAAAGGCACTTGTTTTCCCCGTCATTGCGACATTTTTTTACACAGTTACGGAGATATTGGGGGTCAAACTTAAAACATTTTTTTAATACATGTATTTAACGTACTTTTGTTTATTTTAAACGCCTCCATGGTCCCCGTAATATTCAATCCATCCATCAGCACAATGTTTTGAATGCGTTATATTGAGTCCTACCGTAAAAAGCGATTTTTCACCCCGAAAAAAGCGTTTCCCAGATTTTTTTTTGGGTAAAATTACTTAGTTTGATGTGCATAATGCTGGTTGACGGCTTCATGAAGGGTACGTGAAGACCCTCTATATTTACTGATTTTTTTATCTTCTCATTAAATATAATAATTAAATGATGCCATACATTTTTCGTTTCACTCTTGCTGGTCAATCAAAATGTATCGTTCTTTACACCAATTAACAGTAAAGACTAACTACTTATCCAATTTACATAGATATTATTTGCCTTTCGGTATCGACTATTGGTCAAGCATTTTTCACAAAAAAAAACACAAATCTACTAATATATTTCGAAACTATATTGGAAAAAAAGACATACTGCGACAACATCAAATTCTTATTAGCCACTTACTAGGTTGTGGATTTCAAATAGCCAGTCGCTCCATGTAAAATACTGGTACTCAGCTGCATTCAGTTAGATTAGAAGCCAAACCAAGCATCATCATCATCATAATTTCAGCCGAAAGACGTCCACTGCTGGACATAGGCCTCCCCAAGGGGGGGTTTTGCCATAATCGCCACGCTTGGCAGGCGGGTTGGCGATCGCAGTATGTTTGTTATAAAAAATCACAGAGAACGCTGCTGCAAGCCAAGCATATTTGATGGGAATATGATGAAAAATGGCAACATTACCTTTAAAACGACATACCGAAAAAACTTCAAGGTTCAGATACTTCACCTTAACAAACAGATTCAAATTAGATCATACGGAACCTCATAATCAAATCAGAATAACGCCTTATAAGTTTTTGTTAAAATTCCACGGTTTTTGCGACAGTTCTCGGAAACACGCTATAATATTAGAATGAGGAAAATCCTAAAATGTATTCGATCTGTTTGTTTTTATAATATTCTCGAGTTTGTGGATTCCTATTACTAACTTATTGAAAAAGTGTGAATTTAACGTGTTTTGTAAAATGACGTATAACGAGGTTCTTTCCCTCACATAGATATTAATTGGTTGTTTGTTATTGCAAAAATGGAAATATTTAAAAGTAGATTCTTATAAGGACACGACTGGACACGACCTTTTACATAGAACAAGAATAATTCCCTCTATGTCGATTCCCTTTGCGTCGACTCGTGAAACAAATGACATCTGTTTTAAAAAGTTTACGCTTGACCTGGCTGGAAAAGAACACTTAAAACAAAAAGTGAAAAATTGAAACGTCTAAACGTCTATCAAGGCTGTAATTTTATCTAGTCGAGGTTTTCTAAACTTTTCCTATATTCTTTATAGTTATAAATCTGTTAACAGATTTAGACGATAGACACAATTTTTTTTTTTAATTCTCTCTTCTATGTAAGCGTACACTCCACGTAAAGTCGTTACAGGTAATCAGTGGCCCGAAAGTCTGACAAACACTCTTGCCAAGGGGCCTCGTATAACCCAGTACTAACTGGATTGTGGAGGTCAGATATGCAGTCGCTCCATATGAAATTTTTGACTGCGTTACGCTGGAAGCCGACCCCAACATAGATGGGAACAGACTAGAGAAGTGATGATTGACATGCAGGGAGCAATAAGCTTTTAGACTAATGTTTGACTTTATAATACCAAAGGTTTTCACCCATAGACAAACTAAAATATAAAAAAAAAGCTTGTCGTTAATCATCAAGGTAGCCATTACTAAATTGTCAATTACCAAAACTTTATTAACTTTTCAAACAGAAATTTTAGTCATACGTTATTTCATTTTGTCAGCAATTAAATGTAAGCACAGACTAACTTGATGAAATATACACAAGTTGTTGTATTAGTCATAATTATTTCAACCCTATATGTCTATATGAATTTATTATCCAGTACCCGCGTGAGTTATGGTTGACAAATCATAAATTATCAATTTAATTATTATTTTATGCAACACTTCGCCAAACGTCAGTTGCATTACAAATAATACCAGCCTCCAAAAATGTAGTATGAGAAAAATTCGTCCTCAATTTTTGAATAAGGTCGTTCGTTCCGTTCATTCGGTCAGTCATTCATTCTACCATCGGTCAGGATTTCGACCGGAAGTGGCCCTTATCAGGAGGCGGAGGTGACGTCACTAGCCACGAGCACAATCAATGTGAGCCGAACGTGATTGTTATATAAATAAAAGATATTTTTTTTCTTTAACTTCTGAGTAAAACAATGCGAAACGGGAAATGTTTGAGTTTACGCAAGATAAACAACTTGCAAATGTAAGAGGAAGTTATAATTATGTTATTGTAAGTCAACAAACAATTTAACATCTAGCATTATGAATTTCAGCTGCAACTGTAAATAAGTCCGAACAAAATGGTAAATTAATTAATATTTTTAGTGGGCAACACTCGTGAAGTTCTTTTTAAAACATCAATGGGCGGCCATAGACAGCGTACGATAAGGTTCGAACGTTCGAATACTATCACGCCGCTTACTGGAAACTCGTACGTGTGTCATATATTAACCTCCATTGTAATTCCGAGTGGCTTTCCAATAAAAAATACATTTCCTAATTTACTTGGGTCGACGTAAGTATTGTGTACGAACAATGGACCTGACTCATGTCACGTGATTCATTCAAATATCGAACGCTTAAACGATATCGATAAAAGTTGTCGATTTTCAAAAAGTTCCGACGCGTTCCATATGCGTAGTTTGAAAATCGATTGTTTTGTGAATGATTGGTGTAAGTTTGTTTATTAGCGGATCCAAACTTAATTCGTAAGCTTTACAAAGCGTTAAAAAAATATATTTGTCAATTTCTCAAGTTATCTTGTAAAAGTCTAATAAATTCAGTTATTTCACTAAAAATAGAGACAGGAAACAATATGATCATGGATCAATATTGACTATGTGTTCAAGTGGTAAAGATAAAAGTTTACTTAAATACATAGGTAGTTTTAATTAGTTAGTGTTGTATCACCTAAAATAGTAACAGCTGTTGTAACATTAGTAACGGAAATATAGACAAAAGTTCACGAACTTACAAGTTAAGCTACCATTCGTAGATCATTGGAATACTATCATGGTTTTCAGATACAGTTACCTAGCATAGACAATTAGTATCATATTGGATACTCTTTGGTCTCTCTTTTATTAGGTTGTAGGGCTTAGATACCAGCCATTCCGGATAAAAGCTGTAAAATGCTGATATTCAGTAGTTCAGTTATCTGTAAGACTGGAAGTCGACCCAAGTTTTATAATAAAATTATCGATTATAACGATTTTAATCTTACCTCAATCTTACATTTTTTTTTTCGGATGTTAAATCATCAAATAACCGCCTCCCGCTCTGGGCGGAGTGGAAGGGAGTGTCAGACTTCTACTGACTAAAACCCATCCATGTTCCGTCTTTGGCCTTTGTGTTCCAGGGCCGCTGTATCTCTTTCGAACAGTCCCGCAGCACCTCAATCTTACCTTCAATGTAAGATTTAATTAATTATAAATATTAACACGATTTTTACAATCCGTAGTATATTTATTATAGAACTTAGAAAAGTTAAAAGAAATGTAAGCTTTCATTACTTAAACGTGTTAGTACAGATTCACTCAGGAGTTATGAGTTCCTCTGATGTTCATTAAAAAGCTTGGAATAATTACCATCATGTTACATTTTTCTGAAAGTACCTAAGGCCTTGTTATACAAGTTTTAGTCTATGATTTTAGTTTATGTCAAAAATCGATAAGCTGAAATGAAAAATCGGGAAAATTCGCCGGAGAGAATCTTGTGACGAAAACTTTTTATAAAATAATAAAATAAGTATCAGTCCTAGGACTGTAGAATGCTTTAATTTTCCTTAATTACACACACAAACAGCTTACTTTACTGAGCATTACCATAGTCTTTGATTTTTCATAAAGGGCGATGCCAGGGTAGCGCGGGAAATTCATTTTTTCTTACGTTTTTTTGCAATTTGCTCATCAGTGTCAGGTTGTATGTTGATTAAAATATAATTTGCGACCGTAACAAATATGGCTTTACAGAGATATAATCTTTAAAATCATCAATACAACCCTCTAAGTTCAATAAAACCCAATGAATGACTATTTCAAGAGAAAATTTGAAATTCGCGGGTTATCCTGGCGCTATCCCTTAATCCTTTTTAGCATAGCATAGCATAATCAGCCTATAATGTTCCTACTGCTGGGACACACGGCCTCCTCTCTATGAGAGGGAAAAGGCTATAATCCACCACGCGGGCCCAGTGCGGGTTGGTAGATGTCATATGTCTTCGAATTTTTTGTTCTAGGACATGCCGTTTTCCTCACGATGTTTTCCTTCACCGTTTTTGAACTTTTTATCACGATTTTTTTTTCCTAACAATCATATCCTTTACTACAATTGTCCATCTTAAGTTCAATTACTTATATTTACTCGTTAACAAGCTAAGAAATAGCTTACTTAGAACTAGGTTCAATCCAATTACATTTTTATCGATAAGCAAGAATACTAAGATCAATTTCTTACTAACTACTACAACAAGTAGTAAGTAATATTGGTATGGCTGCCATTTATATCAGACGTACTCACGTTTTCAGTCCTGCATGGTATTGGCTGTCTACCTGTCTGTCACGTCAACTAACAACCTTTTAAGGGGTATATTAACCGCATAAGGTTGCAAATAGGCAATTTATAAATTAATCACTTCTGATTCAATACAGATATGGAAATTATTATAAGTTTTTATGCGTTTCTCTGGATTTCTGGCCAGTTTAAGGTCCGATGGTGCTGTTTAATTTGAATTGAATGACTTGTTTGTTTAAAATTAGTAGTTAGTGACTTATGTTTGACAAACTTATAAGTCTGTTGACAGAATGAGATTCATAACTATTTCTGAAGTGATGTGATAACATAAGTTTGGTTGTTGAATGATTTGGTTGGTGATCGAGTTTGTGTTAAGTGTGAATTGTTTTTCTATAACATTAACATTGTGACAGTATCGTCCGAAGGAGCAGGCAGAGGCAGAAGTTGTACGCCTACATTTCGCCAGTTGTTTTGAATTTTTATTGGAAAAATATTCTGACACTGTCTAATTTAGCGGCTTTACGGTATGTAGATATTTAATTAGAGCTTTCTAGCGGCTTTACGTGTCGATGAAACTCAAATTGTGTTAGACCAGTATATAGCCACCTGCACAGGTCTAACGTTTGCTACGACTAAATCCTGAAAGCTGCAAGTGGTTGGGCAGGATAGGAGGTGGAGCATATCCTGCAAAGGGGCTCCACACTGGCAATCTGTTTGGAATGAATCGAGGCCCCATTAGGCCATATTATGTCTACAGTGACCAACTTTACTTAGGGAATAAAAATTTAATTAGCGATCAATATACTGAATGGGCGACTATTGTACCAAGTAAGTAACTATTTATCCGGTCATTGCGGCAAGGAGAATATAGGAAGCAAGAGCTAGGTTAGGTTAGGTTACTTTAAACCCTGCAAACAAAAATAGGAGCCCCGCGCATGGGGGCTACGTCGACTACGCCTTATCTACAATCTAGTGGTTAATTGTAGCTGCCAACCTATTATTTTTGCTATCCATTTTTTAAAACCCTAAATCAGATTAGTTTGTCGCCGCGTTAAATACATGCCTTTTACTTATAAGCTAACTTGGTCCTACTACCTAAGTTTTTTTTTGTTTTTTGTTAGCCTGTTTGAGTGTCCCACTGCTGGGCAAAGGCCCACCCCTTTCTCCAACCAAACCTCTCTGTCCTGTGCGATATCTGGCCATGTTCGCCCCGCAAACGACATCAGACCGTCATACCACCTTATGGATTAAGTATACTTTAAGAAAAAAACACTACTTTATGGAATATCTAAAACTAATAAAAATCTTGATAAAAGTGTCATTCATGGTTAGATCACCCAAAAGATACTCTCACTTGCAAAAATAAAATGACACAAGTCTTATTTCATTTTACGAATGCCGATGTTTTATGTAACTGCCAATAAAAATGCAAATGCAGTCTATAAATAAAAAAGCCGACACATAAACCTACATTAATTTGCGTTATCTACTCTGTTACAGATAAAAATGAAGGTAATTTATTTATTTTCATCTTTAATGTAAACACGTGTCCAATAAAATCAACACCAACAAATAAGACAAATATTATTATTATACTTTGTATCAAAATAATTCGATTTTGTCGTCGCATAATTATCATAATAAACGGACACATTGCAAAATCGTGCATTCTCAACATCCCTTTCTTACAGTATCGCCTTTCTGCTCTTCATGTATGCAATTCCCGTAAACCAATTAGCGGACCATTTTCACCCTTCAACCCTTCAGATAAGATCCAGTTTTCTTTAAGCAAATATTTTCAAGAACACAGCTGCGCTTTCATACTACAAGCGGACAACGACAGTATTTGTAAGAACATAAGCTTCCTTTTGTGTGTGCAAAAGTAATCAATGAGGCACTCGCGATGAAATGCGAAATGGATTATTTTTTCAAAAATGGAATTAAGAAGAGACAATAACGTTCATTGTTTTTAAAGATGGCGGACGGGACGGGCTCAAATATGAGATTATTACTTGTGTGTTTCGCTTATGATAATTTTATAGCCCACAAAGGCACAATAGCGAGTTTATTTTAATGCGAAATTATTATTGTAGTTGTGCATTACGAAAACGGAAATCCATCTTGTTATTCCGGTTGCTAACAAAAAAGAGCTATAAAGTATAAAGTGAGTCTTTCAAAAACAGGAAACGCGGTGTTGAACTTCTTTCTCCGCTCTAACTCAAATTTAAACGCGTTATTTATAAAATAACATTATTATTTTTGCTAACCCGCGCTACTGAACGAGTTGAATGTTTTATTTTAATCGGAATTTTTATTAATATTTTAGATACTAAGATTTTATTACGCTATACTTTTTTATAAAAAAAATATCTAGTTTTATCTCACACGCCTACCAATTTTATTAGAAGCTAACATTTAGTTTAATGTTTGCAAAAATAATAACTTCTTTAACTTGATTTCGGAAACGTTCTAACAGGTGGCAATTCAATTATTTTTTTAACTCATCCAATTATTTAAAAAAGTATAGGTATAATCTACAACAACAGCAATATTAAAGACATAAACTTATCAATTCAATCGTCTTTAATCAACAATGTTACCACTCTAAATAAATCAATTTAAAAGAAAAAAGAACAACAAAACAGTGATGTCAACACAAAAATCGACTAAAGTACTTACATCTGGCAGCTGCGATATAGATTAGTGACGTGTCTCATGCTTCCAGAAAGCTGAATAGTGTAACGAGTAATTTAAATAGAGCGGTCCCTCAATTGGGGTTAATTCTCGTGTTTAAGGAATATGTGAACGTTTAATTATGAGGACAGAGGACGGCGACAAACGATATGGCGCAACATATTTTGAATGGTTTGATGATCGATTCATTTAAGAGGCTTTTGATGAAGAAAATTTGAGTTTCAACCAACTTTGTAAGTTTGAAATTTTTGCGTTCACGTGTAACTCAATTTACAGCCCAATTTCAAGGAATGAAGTGCAAATTTCATTGTTATAGTTTCCTCAGTAAAAAAGCTTTCTGTTGGTAATTCTAACAAGATCAAAAGCTCAGATTCTAAGAGAAACCACACCCAAGAAACACAATAAAATCAATTTGCTCTCCACCAAATAGTTTCGGCCCGTTAAAACTTTCAAATCAATCCGGAAACTTCAAATTCTAATAACATAAAGAGCACGTTTGCTATCTACTTACATCACAAGACTCGTTTCGACTTTTTACTGAATCGTGATCCAACTTTTTGTGGAGAACACATATTCAGATGTGTAATGACCAATCTCCGGGCGTCGAACAAAAAAACGTAAGAGATCATTCGAGGCATTAATGCATCAGTTACTAAACCGTCAGACGCATGCTCTTGCGCATCCTTAACGCATTCATAATAAGAACAACAAGTTCCATTTTCAAACGGACGAATTACAAACACGGGGAGCGTTCGAATGTAGCTTTCGGTTCATATTCAAATTTCTGTTTTGAAAATAGAACGGGAATGATTCTTTATGATCCGTCTGTGAGTAAGGATGATTGATTTTTTAGTTTAGAAAGAAATCGACTACGCTTTAGTTATAATCTCGGTAACTAACGATTATTGTGACTTGGTTTTCGTTTCACAAACATAGTAACTTATTCTGAATTAGACACTTATTACTTTCTAAAGCAGATAATCGATTAGACTTCTTGAATAATCGACTATTCATTAGGTTTATAAGCTTGCTTGTATCGATTTGTCTCGTGTTGTTGAGTTGATGATTATTAGTTTATTACATACTCCTATAAGTTTGGCGTGTAGGAAGCGTATAAGTAAACAAGTGCTTTAGGCAATCATAAAAAATAATATTAGGTGCCAATACTTATTTGTGTTGCTTACGTAATTTCAAAGTTGATGATTGATCGATAATTTTAGTTTCTTGTACAAGATTTCTGTTTTATTTTAATAATAACATGTCATTAGATATTTCAAGTTTTAGTGAGAAAGAACTGAAAAGTTTCCATTAAAACTTTTGATCTTAAAAATCTATCTGTTAACGTTAAAGTTCTATTAGTGAACAGCATCCTTCATCTCTATATTCTCATGTTCTGACTCAGTATGACGAGGCCGGTCCGAAACTAACAGGAAATTAGATAAATACCAAGAAAACATTCACAATTCAGTCTTTTTAACACACATTGACGACCAAATTGTCCGCCATCACTATCAATTGGTGGTAATTAAAAAAAATCTGCTCCACAAGCACGGGGGCGGTCTTGACACGCAATAAATTCTTTATACATTTTTAATTAAGTTCAAAACATTGTAGATACTAGTCCACGGCATTCGGGGTCAACACACTTGGAAAACATAACTACCAATTTAACTTGACCTCTGCGTACACAGTTTTTGTTTGAAAGCGCGACCACTGTTATGCTGGTTTAGTCCGCTCTGCACGAAGCATGGTCACCCATCAATCAATGGGATCATATCGCCGCCGAAACCAGCCAGCCACGTCTAACATTATGATTTTATAAGTTTGAGTAATATTTTATTTAAATTTTCGGTTGATTGAATGTTTCGGTTCGGAACGCTGCGGTTTTATGAGTTTAGAAATAGAAAAGGTTGACTAAATAGCTAATGATTAATATTATTGAACGTATTTGCAATTTAAATACATACTCGTGTGGAATACACCAAGAAGTACCTACGGTAAAGAGAAAATGATAAAAAAAAACACGACAAAAAATGATTTGTGTGAGACATGTTCCAGCGGCCGCGTCATCCATCTCGTTCGATATTTGAATACGTTCGAATTTGGAACACCAGCCAGTAATATGAACTTAGTTCGGTTCGTTTTTCAATTGCTTCACTTATATTTTGAATGTGGAACGCGACTAGATAAGAATGTCGTCCCAACGTTTATAGTGAACACGCATGAATTTAACTACAATTTTGTGTCTAGACGTTTTTTATTTGACAATAAATTGTCTAGGCAGTTGTATTGTCATGGTTTCTTGTATGAAAGGTGTGATAGAGAAATCGCGATTCTGTAATTCTGTGCGCGTTGCGTGTTACGTAAGTTGAGGTATTGTGTATGCTGACTAGATGACCGCACGCGCCAACTTCACGTACTAGCAATAAGGCATGCGGGGTGGCCGGCGAGTCGCCGACATTCTTTTACGAACGAATGAAACTCATAGTTGAATGAAGAACGTTCTATTTGATGTTATCCTAATTTTGATTAGGTTTCAGCTTTGATAGGTACTGAAAATAATCAGTTAAATACGAGTTTTATTGAAGTGCAAAGGAAAAGCTTGTAAGTGTCACTTTAGTAGCAACCTATTTGTTTATTTTAGTTCTATGACTTCTTTAGTAGTTGTATAAAATTCTAAAATTCTAATTTCAGTTGACCTGACAATAAGACCTTTATTACATAATCTACTATAGTAAAATCTATTTTTCGCGTCCTATTGTTCAGCCCTAAAAAAAAAGTCACCATCTAAGCCAAAAAATTCTGAAAAAAGGCAAACTCATCTAATCTCGCTGCGCCTGCGACACATAACATAAATCTTGAACACCACATAACATCTCCCCGCTTTCTTCAGACAAATTGGACTCAATTTCCATACACAAGTTGATACCTTCAAGAGGTCACATCTTAAGACAATGCTCAATGAACAGCGAGGGGGGAGGTGCTAGACCTCAGAGGGGGGGGGGGGGGGGGGGGGGGTAATTATTCGCCGCTAGCTCGCGACCACGCCCGCCATTGTGACTTTAAACATCGGCTTCAAGACTTCGAAAGACACGGCTTACGAAGTCGTTGACGTGTGCCTCTTGTGGTGTTGAGGAATTTTTGGACGGTGTTGATGGAGTAGGTAATCGATGGTTTGTAAACAGATTACTTGGGGCTTGTTACCCGATTGTGTTTTATTTTTGAATTTGAGCTTTTAGCCTACTAAAAGTAGATTTTCACTTTCAGCTTGTTAGTCAATTTGGAAGATTTCAGATTGATTGAAAAACTTGAATGTAGCCATTGAATTGCATTCGCTGATATGATTAATGCATAAATAGAAACTCAGATCAAAGACTCCATAATCTAAACAACAGTTTCATTAAATAACTTAAAAAACGTTTCAGCCATCACACACAAGATCACTAAAACAAACCAGACAAATTACTCTATACGGAACAGAACACTTAAAAAACCACCATAAATAAACATAAACCATTAAAGACAAGGATTATTCTACAATCACGAAGAACCCTAAAATATGGACCATCCATCCGTCTGCTTGAAACGCATCAATACAACTTATCTGGCTGGAAACCACTCAAAATGTCTATTTTTAAGCTAAATTCGAAGCGAGGGCAAATGTAAAAATTGTTCGTATCTTGTTATATGATTGATTTTATTACTCTGCGCAGTATCGACGGTTTAAAATATTAAAATTGTTATGTTGGTAGGTACTTGTGCGGTCGTAACGTTTTTTTTTTCGTTTCTCGGAATTCGACGTTTGAATTTTTGAAATAAATGATGGCTGATTGTCATCGCGGAATGTTTTTAAATTCGGAACTGATAGGTGAAGTAGGGATGTGAATTTGAAGTTTTTGCGATTAATACATAGACGTACAATAATGTTATCAAATCTGTAAAATTTTACTTTGTTTCTTAAAGATTGGTCATCATAGACATAGCCTTATAAACATTGCTATCGATATCATGTTAATTTTCAACTTTGTTTTAAATTGTTTAGCCCCTTAAATTCTAATTAAAAAGACTGTATCCAACTTGAAGGACTAATGTTTCTCTACCTAGACAAGTAAGAGAGAGTCTGTTGAACTTAAAGAATGTGGTCTGTTACTTCAAAAGAAATCAGCACAGACCTACAATGAAGGATTTGAAGCTGAAAGTTTTACTTTCAGGAAAATTCATATTTATTATTCAGGATTCTCCAATCAAAGCTTTCGTGGTCAAAAACCTACTTGCAGAACCAGAACACCGTGAACCCTAAAAGTCCAATAACACTAAAACAACACAATAAACCAATATTATCGATATAATCGTAAAGATTCCCGTGAACTGACAACGTTTACTCATAAAAGCTGAAACAAATAAACAATTCGTTCGGAATTAGTCATCGTATTGGAAGGCGGTCTGTTTCGTCTCAATATTGTACAGCATCTGCCACACTTATTATATGTTCCGTTCAGGAACGTATCATAAGGTTTTTTTTTATAAATATTCTCTCATATCTTCTCTTTGTGCGCAGATATTGAAAAGCAAAATAACTGTTACGTACGAGAAAAGTCGCGAATCATTAACTTTCAATCATAGAATTCGAATTAGAACTCATAAGTAAATTGCACTTCTAAATTCAAAACCTACCTACATTCTACAATCTAAACAGAATAAATGCTTGCAAGAATGCAAACTACATTTAAAATTCAAAAAGAGAACCGAGATGCCTTTTTTGTGACATGAAGCTAATTTATGCCAGTAACTTGTTCGTATAGATCACGAATCTGCTCAGGAGCTTTTTAATCTTTCTGACACCAAAACTAATTAAATTACTTCGGAGGCTAGGCGCGCCGTATGCGCCCCACAGGTGATAAAGTCAATAATTCATTTAAAATCTCCAGCACAGACGCACGGTAGAATCGATTTTCAATAAAATGAATATTCGTCTTCGGACGCGACACTCGCTCCACACTCAATCACCATCCGCCGGCCGCTTATGAATCTGGAATTTGACCGTTTTTAGCCCCATTCCACGGTACCAAATTAAAAATGTAAGAATTCTCGCTTGCAAAAGGAATTTATATTTTATTTCATTTCATTAAATCCGCCATCTTTTGTTTCCATGGCCCGTTCCGATCGGAATTCATATTTTTCTGTGTTTTGTTTCGGTTTGCGAGCGGCGTATTGTTTTATTGTTATGTCCGTTCTAAATGTTTCGTTTCTCGTTCCGAACCGAGTATTAATTATTTTCTTATTTTTGATGAATGCGTCCGACGAATTTTTAAGACGACTTTTAGCGGCGATTAAGAGTCCACAATAATAATTCGGTCTTTAGAAAAGCAATCACGATTTTCATTAAAATTCTGCAACGCCGTGGAGTCGTTAAAAAATGTTAGATCCATTGATCTCCGAGTGAAATCGCGGTTGCCAGTCAAGATTAGTCCGCGGCCGACCGAATACTTACTATGCTTAAACTATTAAACGCAACGTCGAATCTGAACAGACAGAGATACGTATCGTTTACCGAAAATAATACCGGCCGTAATCTGACATTCTCATACGAGAGTCCGGAGCGTTACGCAACTGACTTTCCGCCTTCCGACAACAAGAGGGATTATTCGTTACTCATCAATCTTAAATAGACACGGACACTCCATTGTTCCCGTGACATTTAGACGAATTTATAAATAACGCCGCTGAATAAATTCTGTCACTGTCGCTCATATATAAATTTAATTAATACGCGCACCGTGCATAATTCGGAGGATTTTAAAATCCGAACATAACGCGACACGGCCGTGTCCGCACACGCGCCTGATTGATACAATTATAATTTATTCCAAATTCAAACGACACCCGCGTTTGTATGTGGAATAGAACGCATTCCTAATTGTTGGCATACGCTCTAGCGCTATTGGCCGATACATTTTCGTATTTCGAACGTCTCTTTGTATTCGAATTTAGAAAAGCGGATTATTTTGCTTTCTTTCTTGACGTTTCGTTATTGTGTGCAAATGTAATTGTTGTTGCGTCTGGTTATTGGTGTAAGTATGAGCGCCGATGGATAGTTTCGTCTCGCGCGCTCGCCTCGCATCCACTGTCCGTAAAGATTACGTCGAATGCGTCTCGATAGTGACGTACTGCGTCTCCGAACTGCTTATTAATTACTAACAGTTTTCTATTTTGTAACATTTTTAGCCCTGTACTCAATAGTAAATAAATAACGTCACATGTTTTGTTCCGACTATTTTAGGGAAGGGATGACTAAATGAAAAATGTCACGCACGCTCTATTGACGCATCGCGAAGTAACATAAGAAATGCAAGTAAACAGAAATTGCATTCCGTGTAATGTATTGTAACGTTGCCAATGTTACATACTGCCAAAATTTGCGTCGTCTCTTTGGATTTATAGCCTATATATGTTTGATGTGAATGTGACAATTATTTTGTTTGTGTTTAATGGTTCTGATGGCAGAAGTCAGGTTATAATGGGCGTCGTTAGTTTCAGTTGAAATGCTGTTAGCTGTTGTAATCTAAGGTGTCACGTCGAGCCGTGAAACAGACGAATGTCCATTAAAATTATCTGCGTGAAAATAAACACACAGTTCTCAGTAACACTGTAATGAGCATTCTTCGTAATCAGATCAAAGCTTTTATTGTGTTTAACTTTTATAACCATTGTTATGGAAACAGATGTCTCAACGTTTCAATAACGTCTTTACTTTTTAACTTTGAATGAATCGTAAATGTAAAGTATACAGCCGTTGCATTTAAAATTTCGAAACTGAACCGACTTTCCGAAACCGACAGATTTCGAAATAGGAAGTTCGATTTTCGAGATTCAAATGATCTGTTTGCGATTTGCACCTAACACTGGTTGCATTGAACAGTGGGATAATAATGTTCTAGAATTAAATCGTATCTAAACTGTAGTGCGCCGCTCGAAATAGGGCGCGTTTGCAGCAATTATTTTAGCTCTGTCTTTCTGAAAATTGGCAGCCGTGTGAGATCTTTTGCGAACGGTATTCGGTTGGGAAACCGTTGTAGCCGCGTCCAGCTCAACGAGACCCGCGATGCGCCCCCCACACACCGACTTTTGTTAGAAAATCACTCAAAGGGGATATGTCAGCAGAAACTGGGCGGGTTTTATAAATAAAGTGCCCTGATATGCGAATAATAGGTAAGTCTGTCCGTCAGAGTGCGTTCGACGTGCGTAGTGTAGTCAACACTATTTTATTTCTGTCTAAGTTGCAGTGGCTGCGCTTTGTTCCTCGGATTAACTAATCATTAGTTATTATTTTAATGCGATCACTCGTAATAAATTTCGCATGTTTACTGCTTATCCTAGTCGTTTACTGCGACAGAAACTTGGATTGGACTTCGAAACCATAAAGCGACGATCCAGAGTTAGTGTAAATCGTTTATTAAAACCCGTTTTTATTCAATACAACAATAGAACATTTAAAATCAAAAAAAATATCGAGCATGCCCATAAATGTGCGCTATTAATTTCTGCTACAATTTAATACCATAGAGAGAAATCGAACAGAAAAAAGTCCAACCAACGCCGTCGCGCGCTGAAAATTTACATTTGTAATCAGAGCCATTAACGTCGACAATAAAATGCATTGACATGCGTTAGAAAGTGACGGAGCTAGGGCGCGGGAGCGAGTCGGACGCTCCTCGCCGAGTAGCGCCAGACACAATAGCGGCGCGTGCACCGAGCGAGTGAGACCCGCGTATTGAGACCGAGTGAGACAGTAATAAGTTCGTCAGTGCAGCTCCGATTCAATAATAGGTGCGTTCGGATTTTATGCGTTTGCGAAAAATGCACTCAGATTTATCGTTTCGCTTTCCGCGTAGTCTATTAACGTGTACAGTGGTCGACTCCATTTTTATTGTTTTAGATGTATTTTATATCTACAAAGCCGTCATTATTGGCTTAAACCTGCATGTCCTTTGTAAAAGAGAACAAAAAACGAACACTTATCTAGTTATCTTTTTCTTTGACTATTTATGAATTTCATGAGAAAAAATATGAAGAGAAATGTTAGCTAATGTGGATGGATAGCATTCCGCTATTGCAATAAATTTAATTTGACGTGCGTTTAAAAAAAAATACAATAACTTCTAAGTCCGCGCATCGCATACAAAGTGCGGGACATAACAGAGTGCGGGACAGGTGCACTCACGCATTCTCGCGCGTTGTGCGAAAACGAGAAACGCCGATTAAAATGAAATACGCGACGTACGCAGGTTAATTAATATTATACACTATTTTGGGTACCGACGAAATATTGTTGTTATTAATGTGTCTGGATTTGTGCAGGATTAAGGGATGAGGCTGAGTTATATATATTACCTAAGAAGACAGTATTTTGTGTGGCGTACTAGCGTTTTAAAACGCTACGGTTTGACAGTTTGTGGGAAGTGAGGGCAGACGACAATTTCTTTTAGCTTTTATAAGTACTACTAGTAACGAATTATTTGTCTTTTAGATCGTCTTGTAATTTATTTTGGATCATCGAAATTGTGTCTGAAAGTTTCAGGAAAAATTGAAGAAAGCTTGAGAAAATAAAAACTTCTAGCGTAGAATAAGTAGTGTTTTTCAAATTGAAAGCAGGTAAATCAAATCTTTGGATAATAGCCTGATTTAAAATTGAATATTAACAAAAAAAAACAGTCCTATAGTAACTAAACAGAAACCGTTTAAAGAATAAATATCAGTCCGGTTTTTCAGAGGTAATCGGTATAACAATAAAAGGATCGAAACTAAAATTGATTAGCTAACGTTAGCTAAAATATTGACACAAACATCATTAGCAACGAGTACGTAATGTAACAGAGAATTGTTACATTTGGAATAACAAAACGTTTCTCCGAGAATAGCCGACCGTCTGCCCCGACTTCGATTGCAGAACACAATCTACTTCGGGTGATAGTTACGAACATCTACGAAGTACTATTTGTATTTCGAACTTGTTCGAAACTATTTGAATTAGGAATGGAGAGCGCTTAGACAAAGTATCATTAAATGAATTAAATTGACATGAGCTACCGAAAGCTTATAGTATGACCACTTTAAGTTCGCAGTTCAAGGTGGCGCTGCTTGTCAAGCAAAAATACATCGATATGTCAAACTTGTAACATTTATTTTAGTTCTGTGTTTCTCCGCCTGCGTAGATAAGTTCGTTGAAGTGTGTGTGAACTATGCTTAAATTCGCTTTTACAGCTATTGACGCTTTTCTTGTTTATGGTCGTATTCTGAAACTATGAAGGGAGGAATCTCGATTCATTCCTTGATTTGAGTATAGAGATACGTCCGTGAGATTTTAGAATAAGGACATGGAAGTTTGAAATTCGAATGTTATTTTTTTTAAAATATGAATTAACTAACTAGCTTATTTCGTCTCCAGACTGAGCAAAGACCTTTCCTTTTCCACTCAATTATTTCTAATTAAACATCAAACATAAGGCTTTTTTTTCAATTAAATTAATTAAAAGTTGTACCCAACTATAATGTAGAATTGTTCTATTCTACATAAGTAATATGCATTGATATTGCATTGCATTTTTTGCATTGAGTAATATGCATATGTTTTTATTTCTTAATACTACTCACGAAAAACCATTTTCAGAAAACATAACTTTCCATTCAAAACTATAATTATTAATTCTCGAGTCAACTTTTCCGAAATAAAACAAAACGTATACCTACCTACATTGTTGTCGTTAACAAAATAATTTACTCATTACTTTAACCACACACTGTTAAGGCAACGTCTTCAGCCTTTCCTCCCAACTCAAATACCACTTTAAACCTAGTTTCCAAGGTTGAAATTCCCGTGGCAAAGTGTAGCTAACAATTCAGCAAATCACGCCTTGTGGAGACGATACAAAGTGGAAATTGTAGTGTTTATTGTTGAAGCTATAATAAAGAGAGTTTACAACTGTTTTATTAACACTTATCTCGTAAACTATGAGGATTGTCTTCAAGTTACTGAGTTATGTTTACTTTAGTATGTGCTATTTTGTTAAGTTTTAAGTAAGAGACGTGTACTTATTGTTAGTGGGATGTTTCGTTCGTTGTCTGAAAAACGTCGGTTTTATGCTTACAATTTATTTTTAGTGCCGAAAACCGTTATTTTTTTTCGTAAAACAGTTTTCCGTTTCCTGAAGAGTATTTTCAAGAAAATAGGCTTCACGTTTTTGAATTTTTAGAAATCTTATTCGTAGTTTTTTCATACGGGATGGTAATATTTTAAATATCCAAACTACTAGTATCACTAAACGTTTGTACTCCAAGGAACCAAATCCTTTAACAATGTAAAAAGTAGGAATTCCTTACCAAAAAAAATTAATATTCATCTTTCCTCCAACCCGTATAAGGAATACACAAAAATCAAACACATCTGTACCGCATTTTTTTCTGAAACTTAACAAAGACACCTAATGTATTATGAAACCGAAACCCGACGTGTGTTCAACTGAACTTCCTTTTAAAACAGTCAAACCTCCCTCCATGTTCAGCATCCATTACTGGCTTAGTACGGGTTTCTTACATCTTTACATTACACCCACGTAAGAAAAACATCAATGTATAACGAACTAGCCGATATACTCAGTTGTACCAGGTTTCCTTCCACAAGGACATTCACCCTACTTTTTTTACGAATCCGATCTCATTCTTTTTTCAAATCGTTTTTATTCGATTTTAATTGTGTAAGGGTTTCCTTTTTTAAATAATGTTGACAAGTCAAAGGATTAATTGTTTTTGTAAATCGAATTGTAGTTTTTAATTTTTTTGTAATTTTAGCTTTCTAAACCTAATCATGGTTAATAATTAGGTTCTTTGTTCAAGTAGAATTATTTTAGGTAATGTTTCTTAATATAAGAGTAGATAATATTGCCTAGAAACACAGTCCACGTTTTCGGAAAATGGAAAATTTTAAGAGAATTTTTCATATCAACGATTATTTACGTACGTACGATACGTAATACAAAAGAATTCCTAATACCACTACACAATTCAGAACGCAGCCATAAAAATGAGTTAAAAAAAAATCTCTAAAATCCATGAACCCTTTCAATAAAGATTGTCCGCTATTCAATCAAAAATATTAAATCTAACGCCCGCCCGCATAATGTAAACTTAACTACTAAAAATATCGTACCCCTTTATATCAAAAAACATTACCCTCGCCCCAAGCTAAAATTGTTCGAGAAATATTAAAATAGTCAAAAGAGTTAAATTTAAAATGGAGGGTAGACAAAAAAGTTCTTAATCTCTGAACTAACACAGCTGACGATCTCACAATAACTTGTTTTTCGGAGATGACGTTTTAAATCGACTTAATGGAAGTAAAAAATGCGTTTTCGAATGTTTTTGTTGATTCATTGGTTTTGTAAGAAATGGATTCGTTTTGCATTTGTCGAATTTAATGCTTTGCATTAACGCATTACAAGTAATTTGGCTTTCTTTTAATCCGTCCTGGGTTTGTCTGTCTGCAGGTCAGAATGTATGGTCAGTTATGGTTTACTACTGAAAAATAAAATAAGTAATTTTGTAACGTTTTTTTGGGACTAAACAAAATATTTTAAATTCAACCCTTCGGACAGTAGACTCAAAAAAAAATACATTTAACATAATTCTCCATTCAAATATATTTTTTGACAAATGACATTAAAGTTTAAAAAAAAATCCACGCATTGTTGTTGGACTCAACAGTGGCAAAGGGAGCGCATGACGAAAGCAATTTAAAAATGGAAGGGTTTCACTTTTCGTTCCAATTTTAAAAAATGAACCCGCGACGAGTGATTTGACGATTCGGACGGGATTGTAAAACGAATTTTATGATGCGAGAAGGAACTAGCCATTTTATAACTTTTATTTTTATTTTACCTTTTTCTGTTTTACATTTTGTAAACCTTCTAATCTCTTCATGTTTATACGGTCGACATAGCAATATATCAGTTACTCGTTAAAGCCATCTCATAAATCTGAAATTTATGACATAACTCTTAATAAACTCTGATAATAAATTTGAAAAGCAAACATGTGATTCTAAAATTAAACTGAAAAGAAATGAGTTCTGAAAACGTTCCCATCCACTTGAGGCGTGTTACTTTTAAGTAATTTCACTTGTGTACATAAACCCTCTCGCGCTCGCTCCCACTACACACACACACGCACACATCGCCACAGACGCAGATGTTGATTCCATAAAATAATATTTCATGTAAAGCACTAACCGCCCGACCGAGGGCGGAAGGATTGCGTTCTATTTTTAAATTTTTATATTTCGAAGCAATTCAAAGTTGGTACGGCTTTATATTCGATTCCTTGCACGAATTTCAATCACAGAACAGCGCTCTCTCATTTCTAACCCAGTCTCGTTTCATAAGCTAAAGTAAAAGTAATTATTAATAACGTTATACTTATTACTAAATGTCGAGTCAAAATTGACCTCTAAAATTGTTTGAACATTTCGCTCGTGACCATTCGTCAATTAAATCGGACGGGGGACTCGTTATTAAAGGCGTATAAAAAAGAAATAAATCTTGAGGCGAGTTTTAAAAAGCTCCGTTTCGAAGTAAAGAATGTTGTGTACAATCTCGGTTCGGACAAAAAAGTGACAACAAATAAAAAACGTCCCGCAACACGGCCGACCAACAGATTATCAGCGCTAAAAGGGTTGCTCCCGCGCTCTCCTCCTTTTGTTCCTTCCAAATTCAAACTTGGGATCCGTACAAGGAGCGTTCGAATGCGAATTCTATTTTTGAATATTCTACCGAGAATTTTTAATTAATGCCGCTCGGCCGCGCTCGTATTTTTAAAATTCGTATTCTGTTTTAAATCGAGTTCGATATTCAATTTTTGCGTTCGATTTCTGCGTTTTTTATTTATGTTGTGCGATAATGACGTTTCGCTTTAAGTGCTTTATTTCGATTGGCGATTTTATTCCGATGTATCTCCTTGAAGGTCGGTAGTTTTAGTGATTAATGGTCCAGATATGTGGAGTGCTTTTTAAACGAAATATTGAATTTAATGATGTTTTGTGGAACTGTGCGATCTGTTTTTGTTTCGACACGCGTAGGCGTTTTCTATAGGCGGTCTCAATGACACAGTCATGTTACCACATCGTAGATACAACGTGCATTATCGATCACTCGTGCACACAACATTTCTAATCTTCGTATTAAGATATTTTGGGGTTTCGATGATAAAATTTTATGATTGAAGCTTAAATGAGGAGCAATTCATGTTTATTACATAATTTATATTCCCTTATAAGAATCGACGAATCCCATAAGCCACAGAGTACAAAATGTTTCGATGTCGGGCACTAAATAAACAGTGTGAAATATTCTCGTTGTTGGTGTTATTTTAGTCTGTGCGCGTGCACTTTAAATGAGTAACCAATAAGTCGCATTAAGGGGTCACTTGACGCATAGCATCACACGCGGCCAGCATACGCAAGTCGTTGACCCCAATACGCAAATGGGGACTTCTTATTATGATATTATAATCGATATAATGTCGAATGCCGGAGTCGAAGCGTGTGGATAATAGACACCCTTTTGTATGTATGAGATGTACCTGAAGAGGAAACTAGCGTGTTCTAGGAATATTATGTCGTAACACTATGGAGGTTATTAATCGCTTGTCCTATTTGTAATATGGAAACTATTGGAGACCACACAAATGGAAATAGGGTTCTAAATAATGTCCAACATGCAAATCTAACTTGATGTTCATTCAACGAACTTACTACAATACCATTGAAATGGTTTTCAAATTCTGTTCATCCCAAAAGGGAAAACAAGTCTGAAGATTTTTATTTTTTATAGTTTCTATAGGTACACGTGCGTAGTCACATTCGAAATATATTCTTTTAATAACATGTTACCGTCTAGTAATCATTCGTTCACATAATGGCGTTCACTTAATATTCCATTTTCGAAAATATTTGAATCGTCATGCTCGTTCCATTCCATTGTGTCGGCGTTCGGCTATCTGATTTTAAATTTGGAAGGCGATCGATCTCTTATTGGTCGAACGTTTGAATTCGGAACTTAATTGTGGTTCGTGTTAATTAAATTAATTGAAATTGATTCGCCTTTGCGAATGGACGTCTTGGGACAAGTTGGACCAAAGTGTCGACTTTAGGAATACGATTCCTGCAAGTTACCTACGATGAAGAGGGAAATTCGATTCTCATTACTTAGCTACCATCAAACTATGAAGTTTGTCAATTTGGAGTAGTTTTAGACAGACCCTGTGTTGGAATTTTTTATTCAAAACTAAATAATCACATGGCACTTATCTTGTTTATTAGTAAAACATTCCAACCAGTATTGCAGACTCCATTCTGATTCTAAGAAGACATTCTATTTCTCAGACGTGTTAAACTTAACAACATAACATTTTCTAATAAAATCCAGTGCAATCCTCCATTATTTCCTCAGTAAACAGAATTCACATCTTATTCCGTATCGAAACTAATGTTTTCATTTTTGTTTCCAGGTATTTTGCCGAACACCATGTTTAGAAATTGGCTAGCGATATCATCGACGCAAATACGACGTCTTGTCACGAACCTTACTCGGAAACAGTGAGTCGAAACTAGATACTATTGAAAAACTAAAATATAAAACGAATACACCTCATTAAAAAAGACAAACAATCAATTTAAGGGCTGGTTGCGTCATCTTAAGTTAACGATGAAGATATCGAATTCGAATGTCAATTTTGACATTTCGAAGCCATGATTATGATGACCGATGAATGAACTATATATTTGGTCTTCATTTCTTTTTTCATATTGGTCCTTAAGTTTCTAAGGACCAACTTTTTCGAAGAAATAAAGTTATTCGAAGGTAATAAAGTCAAATAAATCAAGTAGAGCCACTGGTTTGATAGTATCTTCAAATTCTTCAGTGCATCGGTCGTTGCAATGTCAATGTGAATTTATCAGTTTTTTACGAATCTGAGACTTAAATGATAGTCGTTTCAAGTTTTGCGTAAACTGTGTGTTTTTATTAAGAAATGGCTTAAAAAAGTGTTTTTAAGTTTTAAATTACAGCTGTGTCACACCACACACAAAAATATGTTCTTATTAGAGTTTTTACCCCTTGTACCAACAGTAATTTTATTAAAGTCCCCTCCCCATGAAGGATGAGTTTATTTTAAAAATGGAAAGCTAAGCGCTCACAAAAATAATTGATGTGACCGGACCCCTTTCGTAATCTCATTTCATGTTCCCGTATGATCAGTAGACTGAGCCGAAAATTGTATTCAGTAGTTATATCTATGGCTTTGGCTGCCCGAGGGCTGTTAAATAAAGCAAATGGAACCTAGAGCCCTAACAGTATTAACAAAGGGCGTTACCTAGGCACGCTAATATTGTCAATCCTTGCAAGTGGTTCATTTAATCAGTCAAAGCTCACATTTCGCTTTTGAACTTTCATCGTCTGTAGTAAAATATTTATTTTAAAATTGTCTGCTAATAAACAACGTTATACGACCTAGGACGTTATTGACATTACTAAGCTGCATAATGACATTGCATAATTTGAATTCGGAATTGTACTCTTAAAAACGCACTGACTGCCGACTCACCAAATGATCAATCGTCCAAAAAGGATTTACACGACGATAAAAGGCGCTAAAAACGCAATGCTCTTTAATTTTCAAAATCGGAATTTCTGGAGCGTTGAACTTTTTTTTCACAACGGTTTTGTGGAGCATCGACACTTTAATTAGAACGTAGCTTTATTCGTTCAATAATTATAATCGAATGTGTATAATTACATTCGAGTATCGAATCGAAACCGGGCGTATTGATATTAAAAATGATGTTTTTGTCTGCCGAACGTTGAAACAAAGCGGCGGTAATTCGTATGAAGTGACTTGCGTTTAGCCAGCTCTTTGTCTGTCCATCTGTATTCACAAAACGAAGTATTTAATTTTTTTTCTGTACTTACTTTTCGAAGATAATTGTCGTTAATAATCGTCGGTCGAGATTAGATATCGATTGTGAGTACAACAATGTGTTGTGAGAATTTTAATTTGAAAAAATACATTATGATTGGGTAACAAACGAACGAACCGGCAGACTAATGACTGCCGTATACGGCGTTGGGTGAAAAATTAAAAAAAAAACGTATTAACTGAGTATCATGACAGTTCGGGAAGTCGAAATGTTATTTTATCAGGAGTGCAAGTTACAGTCACTAAGTCCCAAAAGTGTACGTCATGAATTATTTATGGACAACTTTATACTTCCCGGGCCTGGTTTCGCCACAAAAGCGGACGTTTTTGGGAATAAATTCATCGAAAAACGCCTTTTATACAGCATTAACATTATTTATGTTCCGGCCGAGTGGCGGACACTACGCGCCTTCGAAATGTTATTGTCGAAAGTTGCTCGCTCGTTTTCTTGTCGATTCGGTCGGAAAAAATAAGCACATGCATCTTATTACACTTATGCTGTATTTTTATGAAAATGTGATCGATCTTTAAGTTTTATGGTAAATTAAGGCGTGCATAAGCGAAAAGTTATACGTAGACAGCTTTTACAAAACTTTTGGCATCCTACGCATGCTATTAGCTTAGTTTACACTTCAAAAGAGAGTAACACTAATTCGAAACGTTCCACTATAACTGTTACGTTTTTCATAAAATTCAAAAATGGAAACGTTGCAAAATCGAATGCAGAATATTCAAATTTCGAACTCTATCCGCCGTACAAAAAGCTCTCGATATAATGAATACAATATTGTAGTTACAAAGTAACTGACTTATAATAGAATCGCATAAAAATCCCTCCGATGATTGCACCGTGGGATTTTAAAACAATGCGATTGTTCCACCTTTGTGAAACATATTCGGATAATGTTTAATAATAAAAACTTTAATACTTTGAAACTTTTTGTCGTTCTGATCGATGTCTCACTGGACATTTTGTTTCGACGTAATTTGCACTGCATTGAAATCAAGTCAACGTTTCTAGTAGTTTAGTTACTAACGGATAATGCCAACTTCAATTAGAACGATTAGCTTTAAAGGTTTCCCAACAAAAAGAGCTAAGACAAATAGAGTTAAAGCTGGTTCAATTTTGATCTGTGGAACTGCCTAATGGGCAGTTATATATCCATTTCGACTCATACATGACTTAATAGCAGGTTATTTGTTTGAACATAAACGACATGTTCTTTCATTCGCGAGCTTTAAACACACCGCCAGGATATACTATCTATTTAAACGTGTACCTCTCTATTTAAATGTGGAACTATCAACCGTTACTTAAAACTATCATTAAACGGATATAAGTAACAACACTAAAATAGAAATAAAAAAACATAAAAAGAACAATCGGAAAACGCCAACACGTCGCGGCGATAACGCAAACGGATTCGAAATTTTAAATAGTTCCATATTCAAACGGCCGATTTCAAATATGGAACGGCGATTGTTTCCCGTTTTCGCTGGTAGTTAGCGACGGTTCTTAATATGCGGGTTACGCATGCGCTCAACTGTTTCACAATGGATGAAGTCGACAATCGGTTTCTATTTTTTTTATTGATATTTATGTTGGCATTTTATTGGTTATTTGAATTTTATTTATGTTATAAATTGTAAGGTATAGAAAGATTGAACAATTGATTTAATGCAGGTAGCAACAGTGTAGCTACGTGCTTAAAAAATACAGAGCTACATTGAATTTCAAACTCAATCAAAATATTCGCTTATTCATTCCATCAGCAATGTGATCAGAAAATATAGTAAAATTGATGATAAATTATGACATTTCAGAACTAGAAAAATAAATGCAACGTAAATCTATTATTTCAAAATAAATATGATCACGACAATGAATCTATCGGAGCCACACGTAATATAATCTAATGTAATCAATTATACAACAAATCGACGTCAGTTAACCCTCTGCGTGCTTGCATGCATTCAAAACGGCGGTGTTGCATCGCAGTGGCCCCGACTTAAAATCGCGCGATTCCACAGAAAACGTGTCGAGGAAACGTATGCATTCGGAAAAGTCGCAATAACTTAAGCAATCAGTATGCAGGACCCGGGTTCAGTTCCCGCTCACGTCTCGGTGAAAATATTCGTTCGTGATACGTCAAATATATTATTATTTCTACTTTCTACGCCGTTTTCGGTGTATCAAACGGCCATTATAGACGGAAAATATAATTTTAGTTGGTTCTGTTTATTGTAGCTGGTTATGGTTTAGTATTGCTCATTGCGTCAAATAACGGGACGTGAATACGGAATGGGCAATCAAGTTAAAAGGATTATAGATCGCATATGAAATAATAATTAGGTAGCTTTGTGTCTATTGTACGCCCTATTTTGTAATTAAGTAGGTAATCAATGAAATCAAATACATAATTGTTGCCATATAAACGGCTGTTATTTACACAACATTCGTTAAGTGTTGCTTTATACTGCGCTGTATTTTAAAAGCTACGATTTCAATGACATTTGTGATTACAAACATAAATTCATGTGCTTAATTTTAAATGTATCTAAAGTATGATAATAGTGATTGATTCAATGTTCGGTCTACATTAAAATACTCCAGTCGAATATCAAAGCAGATGAAAACATAACATTGTATTAAAATCAACGAGTAGCACCAATAAACAGAGCCCATCAATAAAGTACTAATTTAATTGATTTCACAATCTATCAAAACGGCTGATGACTCGACATTGAACTGTAAGCTGGAACAAATAGAGTCGAAACTTGTACGTAAATCACCATCATCGTGGAACGCCCGAACAAATTGGTAACTTCCTTGAAGGATTTTTATTTTTATTGATAAAAGCGTCTCTGACGACAATTGGTACGGATTTGGCCTTAAATTGGTCGAATCACTGCGGCCTCGGTCTTAGTTACCATGTTGTATTGAACCGTTGGCATTGTAGGGTTAAGATGAGATCTAATTGTGTCTTTTTGATACGTTTTGTAGTCCAAGGCTGGAAGGGTCAGGAGGAGGCAAGGACTGAACTGGTTGTTTCTGTTGATTTGGATGATATTCTCGTCTCAATAATTTTATTGATGTGAACGGATAAGTTTATTTGCAATACTTTAAAGCAAGTGTAAGGATGTATTTTTGTATTAGGTTTAATTAAGGTTTGAAAATCAAAAACTTTTTTCAACATTTCCACAAAGTGATTGATGATAGATTGATTTTCGAACTTTCCTTTAGATTCATGACTGAAAACATGTGGGTAGTTGAAATAACTTTTCGAGCGTAAAATTTCATTACCATTTTTGTGACCATCACCAAACCACGCTCACAACAAAGGATTAAAAAATGATTTCCATAACATTCAACTCTCCATAATCTCCGCCCATTGAAATTTCAAAAGAGCGACGGATTTTATGTTGCACTTCGCGATATCGATCGATGTACTATTCCCTCGATAACTATTCCGAAATTCGGACAAAAAGATGCAAAACTTACACCCTATTTTTTGAAACATTGTAGTGTCAAATTTTCCGTCGGTCCCCAAGTCCACTTAACCAACCCTTCCCAAAAAAAACTAAAAATAAAAAACGGAGGGGACTTTTAAAATCGTTATTATAATCTCGGACGCCATTTTGCCTATATGGGGACGCGCCCTTCAATTTTAAATCTTTTTTTAACAAAAACCCCTTTGATGTTTATGCATTTCGGCAATATCTCCCGCTCGGCTAGATACGCGACATTTGGTCGTTTCGGGGATTTCACTGATGCATATTTTAGATTAAAAGTTTAATACTCTATGCCCACCCGCGCGGACACGTTGCCAATTTATGTGATGGCAATATATCATATCGATGTTTCACTTTTGTTAGCGGGCCCACTCTGTCATGTCTACGATGGTCATAGCAATTATTTGTTGGCGTATACGTATGTCGTACCTTGCAAGCGACACGAGCGGACCTTGCGACATGGAGACAAGACGGAGTTAAGACGGAGACGCAACAATCAGCGCACAAACTAAGACTAACGTCCAATTAATCAACTCATTTAACTAAAAAGTCGTGTGGGAAAACGTACGGATGTATCCAACCGACGCATTCCAAATTCGAATGAATCTGAAAGGCGAGCGAGATTTGAAAAGAGAATGAGATTTGAAAATAGAACACGCCATTAGGAGTGAACACAATGGTCTCATTGGTCGATTTGAAAAAGGAACAATTTGTTAAACGTCAAATATGAACTTTTTTATTTGAGATGTAATGAAACGCCGGTGTGATGTCTAGTACTCACATCTCTAACGTTTTTTGTGTCGGATCGCCGCGCTCGTTTTTCATTTGTTTTGTTACACGTACCGCCGCACTTATTAATGTCAAAATTAAAATAAGAATTCGAGCAAAAGCCAGAAACGCCATCGGCGACAAGATTATTACGTTATTTAGGCGGACTCGTCTACAGAGAACCGTTCTAATTAATAGCCAACGATGCGAAAATTGACGTACGGAGATACGCGAAGACACACTTACCTATGGTTCGTTCGCTAAAAAACAATAAAAACTTAAGTAAAACATAGATGTGTAAAACAGACGGTCGATTCCATACGTTTTTTGCGTTTACTGCCTACGCGCTCGTTCTCTCGTGCGTTCAATTTAGTTCTGTCATACTTTCTATCTACGAAACGTTTATCGGGTGATCACAAACACGAGCAATGACATGGAACTATCAATATTTCTAATAACGTTTAAAAACAAAGTTATATTAGTTTCTTATACGAATGGAGCGGCCATATTAATCATTGGAACGAATTTCCGTGCGCCATGTCATACGGAGTTCGTTTATTAAAAATGTGACGTATCAAGATCAACATCTCTTCGTCTGAGAGGGACGTAGATATGTGTAAGTCACTCGTGCGAGAGGGACAGATATGTGCTGACATTTCAACGGGTCATCAACCCTACGGGCGTCCTGCTCTAACGAGAATTCGAAGATTTGATTTGAATTGTTCTTAATTTGAAATATTAGACCGGACAACGAATTTTATTATGTACACATTTTTTTTTCATTTATCATGGTTTATTAAAATTTATTTAATAGATATGTTTATATGAGCTTCCGTTTGATATTTTAATGGGTCGGCGATCAATAGAAGAACGTATAAGTTGTAAAAACACAAGTTTTATTACTACAAAATTTCATAAGCGGTATCTTTTGCGTAAACGACTTTGAAAAAAAAACAGTATTTTTTGCGTTGGTAACATTACGGATATGGATTGTTGTATCATTATGAATAACAATTTTTATGATTAAGAATTCATATTGTAACTTGCGTTTTTTGTCTATTTGTTACTCGATTCTGATCCGAGATAACGTGTGCCTATTTAAGGTTGGACTCCATCTGATACCTATTATTTCTTACTTCGTATCAACTCCCATTTAAAAATAGCACTAAAGTACATAATAATAAGACCTCGTTCTACAAACTACAATTTACAAATTCGATTAAAAAACAATAATTATGTTGCAAAACATCCATTGCAATTTTGCAATTGAATGCAACAATTAAGTGTTCATTTCTCAATTAAGATTTAATTAACTTAAAATGTGTATTGAGCTGACAAGAACAATTAATATTATACCAAACATCACAACAAACAAACAACAGTCTTACTAAGAAAGGAGAAAAAGAAAAACTTTAACAAAAAACAATTTTCCGGGAACGATGCGAGCGCCAACGACAACGTTTTTACTTTTTTTCGGCCGTCATAGAGTCACGCACGATTTCAGTTATGCTGTTTTTCTTTCCTGTTCCTTTTCTACTGAAATTTTGTATTCTTTTATTAATTAGCTACGGTTACTACGTGATAGTAATTTATAAAACAAACATCAATTTTCGCAAAACGAACAATATAAGTTCGATTATTCGATTGCGAAACACAGTACACCAAAACTCGTTTCTATTTTTCCCACCCCTAACTCCCCCGCCATATTGGAACATAATACAAAGCAACTACAAAGGCACGATAATAATAATTCATGTATCACTAAAACTGAATTAAAATGCACGAACACAGTCTATCCGAAACAAAAGAGCAACAAAAATATTAAGCAGCAAATATAAGCGAATCATAAGCGATCATAACTGGTTGTGCTTGTCCATTTATGGCGATACAATCCTATTGTAAGAGGCTCCTCATTTCTATGTGTGGGTTTATGTGAATACATATACGTTAAAAATGTGTTCAATCATTAATTTCGGACGTAATTGAACGACTTGAGAACTGGCGGCAAAAAGACGATGTTTCGCCGAATCTGGAATTAGGGTGGTTGCAGATGAGTTGTTGATTCGCCGAGTGATTCGGAAATGGAAAAGTCGGTTTCGATGTGAAGCAGTATTTTCACGAGAACTATTGTAAGTTGTGAAAAATAGCAGAAGCTTAAATTAAAAGGCTTTGATCGTTCTCACTTCCTGTCCTGGTCTATGTGTCCTGCACTTTGAGGGACTTGTCCGAAGCCACCACCAACGCCGACGTGGTGGTAGACTTCTGGCCAAAACTAATTGGATTACAAAAAAGGGAATCATCGACACGACGATATAGAAGTTCTCTATGAACTTTGACTTAGCTATAGGATTTGCATTTTCTGCTAATATCAACTAGATTGCTACTGACGCTTCCAGCATCAAATCTTAGAGATGGTCACATCTAGATTATCATATAGCCACTTTTAATTGGAAAGGCAGTGACAGTGACAGAAATACAACAATGACAATTAATATACATTCCGTATCCGAAAACGCAGCGCCGAAATCCGTCGATATGCAATCATCTTTACTTGCACCGATCGAATGACGTTCCCCGGCATTGCGAATTTATACGTTCATAAAATTCTTTTGTCAAATTTACGTCGGAGTTTCGTATACGAGAGCCGGCCTGTGGATTCTTTAACGAAATCATCCAACTCCATGTTTTTACCAATGGTTATTACGCACAGAAAATGTTTTCACTCATTCTGGTGTGGTTATATTCTCACGGTGTATTGGGGATTGATATTTGGCTAAGTGGTTATTTTTTAACACTAAAATTAGAACGGGAAAATACTCCGAGCTTTCTGATCAAATTTTTACTTGTACTTCAATTTTAACTTAATAACAAAGTCAATCAAGCAACCCAATAACTTGAAGCTACTTATCAACAACGGCAACTAAGCAAAGAAAGCAAAACAAATTCCTAAGATAATTACTTAAAAAAAATAACCTCTCTACCGAAAACGCATTCATCATTTATCTTAGTCCGATATCAGCTACTTGGACAGTCCAGTTTTCTATTATTCATTAGCTATTGTTGGTTTGCATTGGCCTGAAATTCGGTGGCCATTACATTAATAATTACTTCTCAAAATAATACGAGGTTCGATCCACGATTCTGATAAGTTTGGTACTGGTTGCTACTACACACACCACAGAGCAACGTTAACAGTATGACGAGACCAGTACACCCACGCGACATATTGTCGGTCTGGTGATGAACTTAAAAGTAGTACAGATAGGGGCCTTAGAAATTGTTATTGATGAATGGTACATTTTTTGGTAACGGTTTGTTAATTAACATGTTCATCAATCCAATTTCTAGTATACTAAATTACTGAAAGCTACCTATTTATATTATGAACACCAATAATTTTATCAAAACTTGAAAATAAATCATATTTTGCGACACAAATTCGCCCGACGACAAATTGCGCCACATATATCGCTCACGACTAAAAATCGCTACTCTGTCAAAGCTACTATATCTTTTCGCCTACATTATTACATCAGGTAATTAATTTCATGCGGTGTCAGACCAATCATATGGGTTTAGGTAGCGGTCGTAGATCAAACGATTTTTATGCGTTGACGTGACATATAGGTACCTATGTGATGTAATAAATGAAGATCGTGATAAGAACTAAATAATGGACCAATCGTGTGTTCTATGGTTACGCAATTAGGGTAAATAGTTAAAAGTATCATTAGAGTAATTGTACTTCACGGTTGATAGATTTTGAGACGTCAAAATGTATTTATTTTTCAGTCAAACATATCACGAATTCACGACCTATTCAGACGTGTTTAAAAAGAAATTGACTGGCTGGTTAGTTTTTTATATTGTGGTCAGCAATCAGATGGTTGAAGTTTGTGATTATGGCATATATTTCTCAGTGATAACCAAGGATGCATGTCCATAAATTCTCCACTCAAAAAAATAGCAATGGACGTTCACTATTTGCTGCTATAACTTCTCTTCCACTACAGCATGCATAAAATTATATTCAAACTATTACACATCGTACACAAACGTGGTCATTATATCCCCCTAGGCAAACTATTTGATTGGTCCAAAATCTAACAATTAAACAGCTTTTGTAACACAAATATTATCGTTTCACAATCTCGCACTACCCAGAGACAGATTTTTGCCCAAACACGGTCTAACTGGGCAATAATTAGCTTTATCTGAAACTAAATATCTTTTAGCCGATAGGACATAGAGAATAACTATAGACTTATTTGCATTGTGACACTATGGCCTTAATACTATTTGTTATTGTGAGAAATAACGACTGAAGGTGCTATTTTATTATTGCAATCACAATAATAGATGTTACGGGATCAATTTTGATCCGAAAACTAATTACTTAGCAAACTCGCTTTCGCAGTGCCATCGGTTAAATCGAATTGCAGTTTCAATCGGATTTAAAGCTGGCTGGTTAATACCATCAAGTAAAGTTATGAATTAAAAACCTTTTGTAACACAATCCAATACCAACCAAATCAATCCAATAACAGGACAACGGAACAGGTGGAAGGCATCATCATCTGCCTAGCCTTTTCTCAACTATGTTAGGGTCGGGTTCCAGTCTAACCGAATGCAGCTGAATACCAGTATTTTACATGGAGCGACTGCCTATCTGACCTCCGCAAACCCAGTTAGTACTGGGTAACACTATACCCCTTGGTGCAGACTTTCGAGCCACTGACTACCTGTAACGACTGACAAAGATCTACGAATGACAGCAGGGACCAACGGCTTAACGTGCTTTCCGAGGCACGGAGGAAACTCGGTATGTAACGGGTGGTCACCTATTCACGGACCAACCTAGGCAAGCATGGCTTTACCTAAAGATCAATTGACGTTATACGACGCTATAACCTTTAGTGCGTCGATGTTCCTTGCACCCTGTATTAGTATACATGGAGACGATTTCGTTATTTGCATGCTTCGTGGAGATGAGAGTCTACTTGCTCAATGAAGCTCATATAATTTCATACATGTATCGAAATAGTCTGCCTTCTGATTTTTTTTTTCTAAATTGCTTATCAAGGCTCACCACCTCGCCACCCTGTATAGACCCGGACTATATCAAATATTATAGCAACCAGTAGCTTCGATATTTCGTGAGAACGCGAGCACACTTATGTCATATTTCAAAATAAACCAATCAACACTTAAAAACAAAAGTTCCTGTTATATGAACTTTAAGCTTTAAGCAATTTTATGCAAATAAACGTATAATTATTATCGTAATTTTTATAACATATACTTGCAACTGTTGCTAGACTAGTTTGTTTAAATAAATTATTTTTAATTACACACAGAAGCGGCAACATTTTACTGACCATGAACTAATACTTTTTTGCGATATTTAGATTCTTGTTTTGCTGTTTTTTGAGGTTTTTAACGTTTACCCACGATAGAGGCAGAATAGCTTGAAATCGACGACTCATCTAACAAAGATTTCAATAAGTAATCTATCTGTATTCAGTGTAAATGGTGGTAGTGGTAGATAAGCTATGTAAACAAGACTATATTTATGTTAATCTTACATTGTCACTTACGGGATATCTTACGTAATTTTCAGTTATTCTGAGCCCTATTATGAGCTCTACTTAGGATGTTCTGTATCCAGAGAATAAATAAATAATAAAGCTGAAGGATAAAGTCTTATTATTTTCTTCATCGATGGCCAGTATCATGTCCTGTTACGATATACTTAAGTAAGTATCCCCACCCAGAAGCAGGAATTCTAAGGTGAAGAAAAGATCACTAAAAACACGAATTTCTTCAATCTAAAATCCACAAAAACTGTCATTTTTACCGCTAAATAATTGCGTAACAATTTCATACAGGTCATACATACAATTTGTTGGTACCCTGAGGCTACTACGGTACTTGAAATCGCTCCAAATATATGCTGTCAGAATTCGATTAGAAACGAACTTTGATGGAAAACAGTTATTAACATCTTATAGATAGCTCCATAGGTTTTTTAGTCCCAATTATTTACAGCTTAACGTTTGACGTGCAAAGACGTGGAGGTGTGTTTGAGTAATTTAATTTTTTTGATAGGTTATATTCAAAATGGCGGATTTACCTATGTTCTTTTGCGTGGATATTCAAGTCAATCTGTATAAGTACTCCTTTTGGTTGTTTCGGCGACTTCTACTTAAATTGGCATAGGTTTGATTTCCAGTTCAGACTGAGTCATAAAGTTTTTCAGTTACGCACTTTTCGATATCCATCTTCCACCGGAATTATGAGACTTTCTTGAAATACATAGACACAAGCGTACTCATTAATTTAATAGTCTGAATTATATATTTCCATTGATTGCCAGTTGAAGGTAGAAAACAATCACACTTCTCACCAAAAACGATAAAAATATTTCCTTCATTGCGTCTAAAAATGAAAAACAGAAGAAAACACTTTCTCTCACCACAAGTACAGCTCTTAGTTCCTCAACAATATTTAAATGACAAAATCTTTGTGTCAATACGCGGGTAGACGGAGATTTTTTTCCCGCCATGCGCCATCTTGTAAGTGTTTGACGTTCTTAAGGTTTGAGCACAGAAATAAATATACTTTGATGAAGATAACCTGTAAGTGTACTTGATGAAGGTGGCTACTTGTTTTTTTATGAACCTATATTTGTTGAGCTATTTGTATCCAATTGCCTCGATATTCTAGCTGTTGCAAGAGCTGGGATCAATCCCCAAAGCTCTCGATCGGGATGTGTTGTTGGTTTTTTTTTTATTCACAGGCGTTTTTGGTTCTGTCATCGTGGCCAATAAATTGCAATAGTCACATAGGCTTGCTCCTTAAGAAAACCTTCAGAATCTAGAAATAGTAAATTACCAATGAATGGGATTCTATCAGTCCATAAACTTCCATTTATCGTCGTTTTTGCGAAGTAACATGGTAGTTTTACTTTGAAACTGCCGTATTTAATTAGAGTAGTTTATACTGAACCCGTTTTTGACTTCATTAACCAAAAAAGTCTAATCACTCGATACATTGACTGTCTACTTCCGCTGGGCTAGTATGATTGATACCAACCTTTTAAATTATATATAAAGCATCGTTTAGTAACTACTTGATATTATACAGATGCTTATTAAAGTTCTACGAAGCCAGTTTTCGTGCAAAAAATACTTTAAAGTTGATTATCCACAAACAATCGGTCGCTACCATACGTTCGCGTAATTCCGCCATAATCATACATCTAATCACAATAAAGATTACGTTCGTACTCAAATAGAAATCGTCGAGAACAGGATTTGTAACAAAAACTAACAATGTATTATCTGATAGGCGACCAGCCCCGGCGGCAAGTACCCAGTTACTGATCAAATCGAACCTCACGTATGTCGAGGAATTCGAATTTCAAAAACCATAATGATTGATTGTCAACCAATGACAATCGCGTACCTATTCAAATTCTATTCCAATTTGAATGTGGAACGGGTTCTTTTTCCTGTTGCGACGTGACGCGTGCCAGTAACAATTCCATAGATACAACAATGAGCAATTACTTTTATAACGATTTTTTTTTCTAATATTTTATTGTTTTATTGTCTGTACAAATAATGATAAAAATTGTAATACTTACCTCGTTTGTGTTACGCAAGATACACCCAATCTCTAACTGAACTGATATTTTTTTTAAATTCTGCAGTCCGGTTATAAACAGTGAAATTAAACACGTACAGATTAAAACCACATTTCATACAACATTCTTCTAATTAGACAGCATCTTTAACATGCAAACGATAAAGTAATTAATTCGAAATAAATAACCTCCCATAAATATTTTTTCAAGAACTTTTTTTACAGCCGAACTTTTTACGCACAGGAAAGTAACCTAATATTCCTATAAGTATTTGAGTTGGTGCGTTAAGAAGGCCATATGTTTATCTTATAATTACTCGGCATGCGTGTGTGCGAGATGGCGTCCATGTGGGCGTGTAAGTACGTAATTAAAGTATGGAAATAGTAATATAAGTTTTGAAGTGTTTTCTCTATAAAATGTTCGAGTGGCTGGGAACATAGGAGTCGACGAACTCGGTAGATTTTTTCCCCCCAGTTATAATAACAGCTCTGTTTACCGACTGCGTCTGTTATTCCTTTTTTGAATTTCTTCAAACTGTACAGCTTTAATATTTCTTAGAATTAACAAGCTAGTGATTGAATGAAACAGTTTGAAAAACGAAGTTCGTCGGCGATAATTTGATTTAAATTATGATTTTGTAATAAACGAATACTGTAATGTGTAACGAAACAACAATACAATGACAGACAGTTTCCTTAATCGAGTAAATTATATTTCTAAAATCGATTTCTTGATATCGCGCGGTAATTTAACAGAATAGTGATGTAATCGTATTTTTGAACCCGATTATCGACTTTTTTCCTAATCGAGTGGTCGGATTGTTTATTGCCAAAGTGGTTTGTACCGGTAATTTGTGTGTTGCGAAATCTGACTCGGTCTGTTAGTGAGACCATTAATCTTGAGTTGATCCGAAACTGTCTGTTTGTTTGAAAAATGTACGCTCTTGTCGAAACTGGAACGGTGACGTCACGCAAGCCTCCAGGTGATAATTAACTAGATTAGAATAAAAATATTAGATATTGTTTTTTATCAACTACGTTATGAATTATGTAGTGACATAGTTCTAAAGATAAGACAAAATTAATTAAAGCCATTTTAAAAGTTAGCAATGTCATTGCATTGATTGATTGCAATTGGCTTGATTGTTTTCTAAAAAACAGTCACGATCGCTTGTTTCGTGCTCCTTACCTCAGCTTAAAAACCTTCGTCTACTTAATGAATGTAATGTTTGAAGCCTACGTAAAAATTTCACTATTCAACCAACGCAACGCTTAAAATGAAAAAATAATGTAGGACAATAGCACACGGTTCTCGAGCCGCGGGCACTACGGTAATTGAAAATAATAATTGAATTCGAATTAAGAATACGAAATTCGAATAATACGAACAATGTTTGAATTTTGCGCGTCCGAACTTATGGTAGTGATGTGTGACGTGCTTTTGATTACTTAAATCGAAAGAATCCGTTTCGTTCAATGTTTGTTGTCTATTCGAGCATAACGATTACTATGCAGGAGAGCGATATATGCCATTTTTTCGACGAGAAAGCTATTAGTTAATTAACGTCGTTATTAATCTGGATGGTCTTACATTGTTTTCTAATCGCATAAAAAAACTGGTTCATCCCAGCAACTATGTATGATATGTTAAATTCTAGTTGCTAAACTTCATACAACACAGAAACCTGTACTTATTTATCCATTTAGGTATTCGCGCCTGTCTATTCGAATAATACTCGGCGGCTACAGCACTAGCAAACTGTTCTTTTTTTATAAAGTTAAAATTTGAATTTGGAATCGTGTGTGCTCTATTGTGTAGCAAATGGAATTCATTGTACTATACATTGCGTACTGGCCAGTTTTATTTGAGCCCTTGTCACAGTTAATTTATAGGATACAGAGCCCCAAGTTAGCTGGTTAAATGTATGGTAGTAATCATTTTGCAAAATATTGAATAGATCTTTGCAGTTTTTTTTTTATTAGAACAGAATTACAAAATGTTGCATGTTGATAGTTAGCGGTTACACAACGACCTAGTTCCGATTTTTATAAAACAAGTTATTGATATGTAATAAAATTGTCAATTACTGGTAAAAACATTTATTTTGATAGATAGATTTCGTTATTCAGTGCAATAGCGAATTTTTGTACAAATAACCTAGTTTTTGTGTCAATGAAATATTAACAAACTCGTTTAAAGATCACTTGATTTCATTGAAAAGATTTGTTTAGCTTTTTATTTTCTTCCAAAATAGGTCATTTACCGGAAACTTTCAATCTACACAGTTCTGAATTCGAAATTGGAAATCAACCGTTAAAACTGAACCTAATGAAAGTATTCCAATCGACATGAAGTTTTATGTCTATCTTTATACTAACTGCTCCTACATTTATGAAGTGCGTATATATAAAATGTGTGTCTGTGGGTATGTGTGTGTGTTTGTGCGCAATCGGTCGGACGTGACGTGTGTAGCAATAACAATACACTTACACCGGATATTTATGAATTTAAATAAGAAAGTGTGAGGAATTTAATGACACTAGTTCGGAGTATTGCGCCTTCCTGGTGATCGCTTATTAACTATATATTTATTTATGTACTGTATCCATTTTATTGTCTGTGGACGCGTTGACAGTTGACAGATATGTTTTTTTGAAATTGTAATTGTGTCACGTCTTCCTTTAGCTTCTTTTATGGCTTTAATGATGGATTAATTATTATTTTAATTGTTATTTCGTCAATAAATTCGTTTTTCCTTGGAATTTGTGATTGACTATTCAGTTATAAAATTCTTAACAAAACTATAAACCTATTTTTATTACTTTTTCAAGTCTAGGTCTTGTTTTTTCTATTGTCTATGGTATTACGTCACTTTACAGTTATCCGTCTAATACACTATTCATAGCAAGTCACAGAGAATCCAGATAACCACAGGAAACAAGTACCGTTAAGCAAAACACTTTTGTAAAATGATACTGCACGTAATTTCATAATAAAATCTAATAGTTGCCCAACGCTACTCATTCCTAATTAGGCTACATATGACAGCTACAAGGCGTGGCCTCTTATATATATAAACTGTGTGACATACGGACGCAAAACTCGACGGTAATTCTCCTTTGTATGCTAAATAGTGAATTATCTAGCCACTCGAAATTGTAATCTTAAAACTTGCTTGGAATTTCTTCATCCGTTGTTTAAATTGTGGCGAGACGTAATGCCCTGATGGGTATTTGTCAGTTTGTCGTTTGATCTGTCCGTATTGGTTATTGAGGTCAATTTTAAGCTTCGATAAAAAGTTATCAGTAATAAATTCGGGTAGGTACGTACTCTCTCTCTATCTCTACAAAAAGAATGAGGTTAGAAAAAAAAGATTTTGAAACACGAATTCGAAATTTAAATACAAAAATTTATGCTGAAACTCGAATAAAAAATTTTATCGAAAAAAAATACTCAATTAAAGTTCGGAATTGTTTTATAACAGTTCCAAATTCGAATTACGAAAACGTTCTATTCTCGCGCGTTCACAATTAGATAGTTCGATTTCTAATACACTGTAGGCCCGAAACATTATGAAAGCTATTAAAACTTTAAATTAATGTTTTAGACCTACAAAATAGAACACAATTAGACTTTACATGAGGACTATTACTGCTATTACTGTTAGCTTTGACCTAGAATAAAGACAAAGCGATTTAATTTGTTGCTCATTTTTAACTATGTATAGGCAATTAGTAATTACATTCTTTATTTAATATTCGTTAGGTGTAGATTTGCTTGGGGGCTTAGATTGAGATCGTGTGTGGTTTTCTTTATTAAGCGTATAATTTTATACTGTCTAGGATTTTGTATGTGATGTAGGCTTTTACAAGGCTTTGGGTGCCTACAGACATTAAAACAAAAAAATATGGTTACATTTGGTTAAGCACTGCTTGATTTATTTAAAGTGAGTGTTTAGATATCCTATAAAAGTGTATCAGATTATCGAAAAAATGACAAAGGTTGAAAACTGAAAAGAAAATTCCTAAAATCTTTTTCTCATGACTGAAAGACTTTCGCAATTTTAAAAACTTACCCTTAACAAAGAAAATCTACAACACTTAAAACTTTAGATTGATTACTCAATTACAAAAATAAGCAGATTACTACCATCGTGTGTGGTTGGCAACGATCAGCGGTTGTGCAACAAGCCGGTTGACGTGTCTGCGCGTGAGTCGGGGCTTACAGCATTGTCAAAGATGTTTGTTGTGATTAGAAGAGTTCTGTTATGTATAAAGTGGACTTTCTTTTCATAAAATTGATTTTGGGATTCACATGGGTTGATTTTTATGACCAGCAGTGTATGTCTTACAGATGTGACGGGTCGATAAATTCGAATAATATTTTTTTCTACAATAACAATCGATTGCTTCAGACCTTTTTAACCTTAACTCTTTTTGAGTGTTTTGTCAATGATAATGAAGATTATTCTGTAATTGAATCAACAATTAAAATTATTAATCTCTTAATTAAAAGAACAACTCAACAGTTTTTAACGAAATCCATGCTCAGCTCAAGTGTTGATTCTAAGAACCACCGTGTAAATAATATAATTGAAATATTAACTAAATATTTATGTACAAAGAAACTATTGAAGTGCGGCGACTCCGCTTTAAGTAAACAATGACGTTAATAATTTACTGGACTTTAGTAAATGTACTACACCGGAATAGTATAAGAGACGTTTCTTAGATTAATATTAAACTGTTTAAAATATTAAGACGGATAAAGCGTGTGACCGTCAGACCAAAACATATACTTTTCTGAAACATGTATTATATTACATGCGGCGGAAACTCAAATTCAAATCAGCGATTTTGCTATTACAACACACTACAGAAAGTTGTAGAAACTAGAAAGCCAGACGCAAACTTCCTTCATAAAAATAACTCCACGAAACCATTGAACTACATAACCTTACATACAAACCAACATACATGCCCATTGTATTCCACATTTATATTTAGGTAAGTAGGCAGAATATGAACACAAAACGCCTACCATATAATATAGCTATAATAAAATGGCATTAATAATTCCATGCACAGTTGGCAAACGCATTTCGAAGTGTCCAGTCTGTCACTTCGTCCTTCAATGACAGGAAAATGGCGTTGGATGAGGTGGAAAACTAACGTTTTAATATTAAAAACATGTCTCGGTATACCGTGCCTCTTCGTATCCACTTCGGGCTAATCGACACTTAAACTACATAATAAATAGGTAACTTTCCGCTTACAATTAATATTAAATTATTGACTTCGCTGGCAGACAGCAAACTGTCACTGTGGTTTTTAATTAGGCTCTCGGGTTATTGTGGTACGTTTCTTTGTATAGTGAAGTTTTAAATAGGAGTGTGATGCGAAGGAAGAGAAATGCGTGTCTGTCGTACATAGCACGTTGCTTGTTGAATAGATAAATGCATCAGGCTGAATTAAAGCATTATTCGAGGTCGAATAAAAACGGATTTTGGAATAAACATTCACGCATAAATTCAGAAAATAAGCTAACTTTTCAAACAATGTTTGGATTCCTACTAACGAATTTTACTTAATGTTGTAATCAACACCCGTTAAATAAACAGCCTCTATTCGACTAAAGAACGGCCTATTAGACACTATCGCACATCACTAGTAGTGCAGTTGACAACAGACCTGCCTTTGAATTTCGAACCTTACCCGTTTAAAAATAAAATCCTTCAACACGCTTACAACCAGCCAGCAGTTCCAATTTCAAATTCAAACTTTAAATTACTACAAATTATTGCTGACATAATTTTGCGTTCGTATAAAACAGATATAAGCTTTAGACCTTTGGATTAAAATGTAAAATTGAACTGAATCTATTTGTTTGTGTGCATTTGTAAGTTTGTTAGTGATGTTTTGATATGGGGAGTGCTTCTGAGAAGAAACTTAAGGTCCGTTACAGTGAGTTAACAATAACACTTTTTGTATTGTTTATTATATGAAGTGTTACATTACGTTGGTCAATTCGCAGATTTGTGCGTAGGATTCGTTATAGGTAATGGATGCGGTGGGTCTGGACTTTAGGTGGTCTTTAATGCTTATCTTTGGTGTTCTGTGTCTACTTTTAATGTAATTAGTTCCTATTAAGGTGCGAACCCTAAATGTAGGAGTAAACTTACATTTATTGTTAAACGCGTAGCTTCATATTTTTGAATTAGCCTCCTAATAATACGGCTTAGACCTAGCTCTAGCTGGAAGTATGGAAGAAGAAGATATGCTGCGTCGAGCCCAAATAAATTGGAATAGGGGAATTATGATGACCTAGCTCTTGCGAGCTAGAATTTCTATTCAGTTGTATAAACTAGATTCATCTATAGTAATGAATGTCACTTTGTGCTACTCAATATTGATATCACCCGCATCTGGTAGCTAAAAAGTCATTTCGATTTGACCATAACAACGCCCAAGATGAAGACTTAAAGTCAAATCAACCACGCCTTTTATCGAAAAACTTTAATGTAAAACATCATCCATCAGTCATTAACCTTTTATAGTAAAACAGCAAACGCTAACTCGTTAATTAAACCTAAAGTAATTAGATACAGCCACAACACGTGGGCTGTCGTCCAGACGCTGAAACAGCACTTACGACCTATTAAATATGGCGACTCGGACTTACAATAACATACACGACACATTCCCGAACAAATTCCTTCATCATTACTCCGATAGTATCCTCTTACATAAACAAATGAACGCAGCAGAAAGTTACCGCGAATCTTTATAATAGATCTTAGAGAACATAAAATGAAATAAAAATCTGTATAATTATGAGAACACGAAAATTTTCCCAAACAATAAAGGCCCGACGTCAATTGGAAACGAATAAAAAACGAACACATGCCGAACACATTTACATCTCCTAATAAATCTCGAAGCACACAAAAATCCTGGTCGAAATGAATAAAGAAAAATAATCACAAAGCCAGTAGTCAAACCGAAAAAAGAAATTAAAAATTCAAATAAAAGAACGTATTCCTTAAGATAATGCTTATTCATTCCACATTTAAAATCAAATTTTCAAATAAAGAACTCGCGGCGGTCGATCGGGCGTACGGTAGAATGGGAGAGATATATCATGACATATGTATGTTAGAAAGAGTCAGATAGCTTATTATGATTGACAGCTGAGAACGGTTAGCCTTGAAATATTTGAAACATTATATTATTATAAAGTACACTATCTTCGTTAGACACGAGAGCAAAGCGGACATTGGAATTTTTTATATTGATGAAGCTTTTATCTTTGAACTGTATCATAGACTTGAAAAGTGCTTTCATATTTTGTAGCTAATGCATTTTATCTATTTACATTCCGAAATCGATTGGAAGTAAATTTACAATGCTATAAATCTATCTTTCTTGTGCTGTCTGGTGGTTTTCTGGTATTTTGTTTTTACGTTCGATATGCGTACTTGCGTAGTCTGATTCTGCGTTTCCTTGTATGTTTTCTCTAATTTCCAACTTCATACATTTATTGATGCGTTGATTGCATTGGCGTATTTCCTTTACAATAGTAAATTGTTCCTCGTTGACCTAGTGATCGCAAGTGGACTGCTGAGCATGAGGTCCTTGGTTTGATTCCTCGGTTGGGCAAAGTGTTATTGTGTTTTTTCATCTCAGTAGCAGCCACGAAGTTTGGATTTGTGTCCGGTTGATAGTAATAGATTCGCACCTTATTACATTGAACTTAAACATAACTGGCAAAATGTGGGCGTACTAGTACTAGTATACCTCTGCCTAACCCTTCGGGGAAATACAGGCGTGATATTATGTTATATTAGTAAATTCTAATGTCCTTTCCACTCTTGCACACACTCATTACCGCGCATAATGCCGCTAGATATGTCCGTCGGCCAGTTTCACCGGAACACGTTTTAAATCATAATTCGAACGCTTTTTTTTATAAATTTGGAACGTTGACTTTTTAACTTTTTTTTTATTTGAGGCTCATGTTGTGTAAGGGAGGCTATTCGGCCAGTAGCTAATGAATTGTGACGTCAGAGAACAGTAGTCGGTCTATTCCGGAGTTATGATATTGTTAGTGGTTATAAAAACGTCTAGTTACTCATAATTATTTTGACGAAACCGTTACTTTCTCTAAATAAACATAGGTACTTGACTTACATAACGGATTATCAATTAAATATTTACTATAGTTTTTATAACAAGTTATGTAACAACTTCATCACAGCTACATAATCAAATTTTTTTTGCAAAAACTACAAAATTGCACGTTGTCTCCACTTAAACATAACAAAGCATCCGGGATTACTTAAGCAAGTTAACAAAACTAACTACTACCTTTAACACTTGCCAATTTTGCCGACACATCAATGATTAATAAACTCCATCATTTACAGTTAACCAATTAGAACCTCTATGCTTAATTACTGCGGACTCCCATATATCAACTTTGATTAATGCGTCCCTCTTAACTCTTTCCAGAAATGTATAAAAACATTCGTTTAATATAGAAACTTGATTTCTTTAAAAGGTAAAATATTATCTCGAAGTAATTAATTATAAAAGCATCACTAAATTACCTTGAGAGAATATTTTTTGGATAGTTTATTTTTTTGTATAATTGAATAGTTTAGAAGCAGCGGTTTTGTTATAAAAGAACATTCAATAGTTCAATTATAACATAAAAGTCTATTTAAAAGAGTTTCAATCAAATATGTTCGACAAATAAGCGAGAAAGCTTGCGTACGCGCAGTTCCGCTTCTACGCGTAGAGCTACGAAACTCGTAGACGCTCCGCTACGAGACGTAGTACCGTTAGCTTGGTTTACGTCAAAATCTTTTTTCTTTGCTACGAAAAATTTTGTCGCTTAGTTTTTGTGTAAAATGTATTGTTTTATTACTACGGAAAATTGTTCTTTGTTAAATAATGTTTTGTACTAAAGATTTTATAATATTATAGTGAAAATAAATTCTAAGCTTCAAACATTGAAATCCTAAAGACTATCTCGAGATATTTGATTTTCGTTTAAGTGTAACTTTATTCAAATTAGATTATAACATCATCATCATTCCCCTGCCCTTATGTAGCTGCGCAGCATGTCTTCTTCTTCCATACTTCTCTATTACTCGTCTTCTCAGCAGTCAACTCCTTTCTAGCCATAGGTTTATAACATTTATGTCTATATCTGTTTCACTATAATGATTATGCCTATCATTAATCCTATAGCGCAGAAACTTAAAACAAAAAAAAAAAAAACATCAAAAGTGAAATATATAAAAAGCCCTCTCTATGCAACCGTAACTCTAACCAGCCAGTAACAAATTTCATTCACATTTTGGAAGCGGTGTTCGGCATTTGAATATTCAAATGGCCGCTAATCGTTTTTATTGGTGACTTTACGGCCTATAACGATCACTTGGAATACGCGCCTTTGAATTATCGCTGCGCTCCCGAACTTGGCCGAGTGGAGACGATGCGATGTTCGAAATTAGAATGTTTATTTTTTTATTATGACAGTTTTGATTTTTAACAACGATGTATGAGGGTAGTTCACTAGTAATATTGTAGTGTGTTTTAAGAGAAATAGAGTGCATAGTCTTTTTAATAAATTGCTTAACCCCATTTAGTCTTAAATTAATTTTGATAGGTACACCTCTCATAGAACTAGTTACGATTTGCGGGTTAGATAAACAAATTACATGTTACGCTTACCAAATTACTGGTAAAGCTTTCTAAATTAAATTCTCATACAAGTATTCTCAAAAAAAAAACTCGATTACAATTTTTATCAGAAAAGTAATCGACTCAATAGGTTTCGTATCGATATTATAATTTAATTAGATCGAGTTAGCTGCGTGGGCGCAACTAGTATATCTTATCTGTTTTCCATACATGACTCGTATAAGCTACGCACGTGTCTCCGCCTGCTTTTAAACGGGTTTAAGAACTTTAATTACAACAACATTATGTTTCAATTATGCTGCTGTTGATATTTGAAAGCTCAATTTTATTCGATATTTTTCGCATAAATTATTCGAAAATCGAATAATTTATTTGAAAAATATTATGAATAAGTCTATTGAATAGACAGACAAAGACACAATAGTTAATACTTATATTACGCACACAAAAATCGGCAAGTTTTCTATTCTCAATTATTTATGTGTTTTAGCCGAAGGCAAAGTTTTTGTTAACTATAATTAAGTATTTTTATATAAAATTGTGGGTAGCGATGGTATAAATATTGTTTTTATTGATTAAAAATCGCACGCTTCGAGATCTTAGTGTTAGATTTAAATTAAATCTAGACGTTCGAATATACCTGTTATTACTAGACAGCCAGACACCTAGAAAAGATCTATTGGGTGACTAAACTACCTCTTTTTTAATAAATGACTTTGATATTGTTTTTAACTGAGTAATTCTGACCCGGATACAACAAGAGCAAAACATGAGATTTGAACATTGGTAAATTCTGCATGTCTCTGATATCTGCCTAGCTTTTTCCCAACTATGTTGGGGTCGGCTTCCAGTCTAATCGGATACAGCTGAATACATGCATCCAGCATTATACATGGAGCGACTGCCTATCTGACCTCCTGCATCTCTCAGAGAGTTATGGTGATATTTATAGATGTGGTATGGATCGTCAAACTGAAAACCTCATCAGAGACCGTCTCTTTTTTTATTTAGCCTATTTTATCCCACTGCTGGGCAGAGCCCTCGCCCATAGCATGTAAAATACTGGTATTCAGCTGCATCCGGTTAGAATGAAAGCCGACCCCAACATAGTTGGGAAAAGGCTAGGCAGATGATGATGGATTTTGATTTTGAGCCGAATGATTAGCCTACCCCTGCAGGGATTACAGGCATTTAGCATTTGGCATTTTTTTTTTTTTTTTGTTTTGGCATTTTATTATTATGTCATGTTAGTTCAACGTCAAAGTAACGTAAATCATTGCAGTTATTGATTGTAAATTAAATAAATAATTGCTAGCGTATCATAACGGCGAGCTGTCAGATTAACATTTCATTAGATTAACATTCTAATGTCTCTGTTAGGTATTTTTATATCCTATTGCGTACGGTTAGCAACAAAACTATAACGTACAAAAAATATTCTATTAACATAATATCACGCCTGTTATTCCTGAAGGGTTTGGCAGATGTGTACCTTATATTACAAACACATTTCGTTAGTTACGTTTAAGTCCGATGTAATAGGGGCGAGCTTATTGCCATCAATTGGGCACAAATCCGGGGTCTCCTCGCTGCTAATGAGAAATTCCGTACGAAAAGCCAATAACGCTGCCTGACCTGAGGATCGAACCTAGAACCTCATGCTGAGCAGTCGCGCTCGTGACCAATGAACCAACGAAAACGAATATTAATCAAAAATATTTCCACTACTTATCTAGATTTGAAATAAGAATGGTATTGTACAAAAATCTATGGTATTCAAATTACGAACGCGTACGTTTCGTTTTTTGTTGCAGCGAAGTTTGTACGGTCAGCAAGACAAATATTATATTGTAATACGTTTTTAACGGAAAATGATTAATGACACTAACCTTTTTTGTCCGAACTGGTCATTTACTCCGGTAAATGTGTTTTTATTTAGCCAAGCTTATTGTGAGGTCGTCTTGTCTTGTCAAAATTTATTTCTCTAGATGTACGAGTAAGTCTTTGATTTGTATTAATGTTTTATTCCTTTTTCAAATATTCAATCTGTCATAACACGGTTATTTGTGGATATTAATTTTGTATGATTACTGAATTGTTGGTTTGTTAACTTTTGCAATTGCAACGGTATAGCCTAATTGAAGATTTGGCAAATTACTTAAAGTTGGTTACCGCAAAAACTTACAAAAAAAAACACTTTTCATACAGCATTTTCCTTTCTAAAGCGCTTTTTTTCTGTTTCTGTTTTTGCTATCGCTACTTGAAGTATTGCAATAAAAACATACATGCGTTTAGTACAAATGGACCTTGACGATATCTCTACTAACTTTGGAATGTGGCTCAATTATACCTATTGTTAACTTGTTTGTAGGCAGCTAATTTGATAGCGGGTTTCATTACGGTTAATATTTTTTGGAGATATTGGGTAGGCACTTAGGCAGGACTTTTTGGTAGCCCTATAACTTCAATTGTATTTTAACTTTCAATTGTATTGAATTATAAAAAAAAAAAAAAAAGTAAACATGGTAAATATCCCGTTTATAGTGTAAATAATAAGAATTATAAAGTCCTTAAAACTAATAAGTCTAGTGTATTTATTTCATGAGAGGCAGAGGTGTACCTATTAGTACACCCACATTTCGCCAGTTACGTTTTAAGTCCCATGTATAGTGGGCGAGCCTATTGCTATCAAACGAGCACAAATCCAGACTCCGTGGCTGATACTGGGAGATTCCTGATGGAAAAACCCATTAACACTTTGCCGGACCCGGCAATCGAACCCGGGAACTCATGCTCAGCAGTCACGCTTGCGACAACTCGACCAACGAGGCAGTCAGTAATATCAACGTAAAGAAGTCCTTAGTTCAATAGCTCTCTTTAAAGGAACAATCTTTAAAAGTATAAAATAAATTCTTAAACTGGAAAGATGAAAGAACATGAAATAAAGCATCAATAAAATATCCTACACATTTTCAATAATATCTAAACTTCTATAGCAATATTATAAAGAGGGAAAATATGTTTAATCTCCGGAACTAGTAATCCAATTCAAAAAAATCTTTCACTCACAGAAAGCTTCATTATTTGTGGGTGCTGTAGGCTGTAAATTATATTTATATCATGCATATGAATCGAGCTATCAACATTTTTGCGGACGAAGTCGCGAGCGAAGTGCTATAGTCAATTATATTTACATGTATCAAACAAATGAATATGTCCAATTCACTAACATGTAACCTACACTTACCAATCATCAAATACTTGTTTCACATTATTGCAATCCATTTAAGTCTATTACAACACCTCTCCAATCAAAAGCTATTGTCCATTTCTATTCTATTATATGTCTATAAAGACATTTAATAGAACACAAAAAAACTTGCACAAAATCAATGGCAAAGGTCAACAAAACTGTAATTAATCTAAAAAAGATTTAAAACATAAACTTGTGCAATCTTTTATAATACGTAATTAGGATTTAAAGATAAGATAAAAAAAAAGATTAAAAGTTGTCATAATCGCTGATCGGGTTGTAATGGTGAAATAACGTAGAATTGCGACATTATGCGACTGTTTTATCTTTTATTCTGCAATAAGATGTTTTAAAAGAAAATTTGTTGAAAAGCGTAATCAAAGCTTTGTAAAACGATGTTTTTGTGACAAAAGTTGATGAATTTTCTTAAAATGTTGTCCTTTGTTGAAAAATAAATAATTTGAGTTATATTTTACGAAACATGATGTTTCCAATTCTCTTGATCTTAGCTCTCAAATCTCTCTTTCAAACTATATTGTAACACTTACACACTAATTGCTGAAATGAAATCCTTTTCATGAAAAAAAATGTACAAAACTAACTTATATATATTGTTTTTTTAACCCGTACACAAAGTAAAGTCTCTTGCAGATGCACCGCAATCATTCTGCGCCTTTTGAGAAGGAGATAAGCAGCTTAATTTTTGACACGACACAAATCAAATATACAAAAAAAATGATCCACAAAAAAAAAGCATTGACATCAATTTTTTCAGACAAGCCTAAATTCAAAACTTATCTAAATTAAATCATTAAACATACAGAACTAGATCGCACCCAATCTAGATTTCAATTTAATCCGTTTCCGCTATTCGCGACGCCATCTTGGCCGCCATATTGAATCCCGATCAATATTAATAATGCGCGCGCGCATAACTGCGATCGTTTTATTGTTATTATTGGATATTGTTCCTACCAAGGCTGACTCCAAAATGGAGCGGTTCTGCCTTTAAAGTAGCTGTTAGCATCCACAATGGTTTTACTCGAGACGTCTTAAGGACAATGTGGCCCTTCATGGCTGCTGATCTTTATAATGTTATGGCGCGATGATATGAGTAAGAGAAAAGTATATTATTGTTGATTACTTCATTTGAATTGAGCAATAAAATGGTGACCGTTTGCTGTTTAGCGAAGAAGGAAAATCAGCTGATTTGTATTCTTAGTATTGTCAAGACAATGTTTGGTATTGTGTTTCGTTATGAGTAATAACTTCTTGGTTTTTAAGTTGCCAAGTTTCAGCCACCGTAACTTGCCCTGAACATCATTAGCTGAAAATAAGAGATCTACCAACACGTACAAGGCCCGCGTGATGAATTATGCCTGAACCTCATCTGGCAGCACGGAATCGCGCTTTTCTATGCTTCTGTCCTTTGCTGTCGCTCAAAACACTGTTTGCAAGAGCGAAAAACAGAGAGGGAATGCTATAACACGTGGCAGCATCGACGTTCCGATCGGCAGCACGCTGAATTCCGTATTGCCAGATGAGGTCCAGTATGGTATCGCGGTACGGTCCAGTACCTCTCCCTGAGTGGTCTTTATTCCAGCACTGGGAACATTACTGGCTGATTATGTTAAGAAGCTGTTACCAAGTGGATTGTGGAGGTCAGATAGGCAGTCCATCCATGTAAAATACTTGTATTCAGCTGCATTCGGTTAGACTGGAAGCCGACCCCAACATAGTTGGGGAAAATGTTAGGCAGATAATGATGATTTAAGAGGCCCTTTGTAAATCTTTTCAAGATTATTAACAATAGTTATACAATGATATATCAAACATAAACTCACCTTTTAAACAAGTTACGAAATTAGTTATTTCGGTAGTTCAATATTACGACAAATGTATCAGCGACATCAACTTTGGAAGGTCTTAGATGGACATATCGATAAAATCCCGTCTCTACACATCACGAATATCGATACATGACATCGACAATTTACAACTGTCAACAGTGTCACATGCCTAGTGAAGGGGGAGGCTCCGATTATCGTTCATGAGATTAGAAACAAAAAAATATAGGTACAAGTGTCATTCAAAATATGAGTAAAGTGATTGCAAACAGTATTAGTTTCCTTTTACTCAAATTCTTATTAAATCTTAACAAAAACTTATTGTATTTTGGAGAATCCTATGATTACTAATTTTAAGGTAAAGAACCCAATCACGGGTATTCGGTTCATTACTTCCTCTTAAAGCACTAAAATGTTGTTATGACGCAAATTACGACTTCTAACCTGTCAAAACTTTAAGAGGGTATAACGAATAAAATTCACAAAAGTGGTTCCTTAACCACAAATTCCTTCAAGTTTTTAGGTACTGTTTGTAATTAAAAACATAACTATTAAAATATGTTCATAATATTGGTATTCTATGTATATTTAAGAACCAAATTTTCTTAATTAAACTTTCACATCGCATGTTGTGATAAATATAATTCTAGAGAAAAAAATGAGAGCAATAACAATAAAAAAATCAATTAATATTTTTGCGATAAAACTAACATTCCAAAAAAAAACACTCCGTGTTCATTAAAGCTGATGATTTAAGCAGACGTTGACGAAGTTTTTTATGATAATACTTCAAAAACATGTGCTGTGTTATTAGATCATTCACTTATTATAATGTCAAAACCGGAGATATAGCCGGATGGGGGACTCCAAGCTCAAATTCTTTTGTGTCACATTCATTCAAGTCTTTAAAGCGTGAACTGTATTTCAAAATTTTGAAATGTTATTTCTTGTAGACGATTTTTAATGTCATCTAATTTGTTTTAGGCCAAAGTGATATATACAGTCGAACATTTCAACACTAGTGCTGTAATAAGAATTGTAAAACAATTCATACTAACCGATGAAAGCGACTTTCTAACTTATTCATACGAGAAGCCAGTTAAAATCTCAGAACTTAACGGAAAGTTGAAATAACTCATCCAATTACAATGTCGGCTACTTATAACGATCAAACATGTAACTGAGAGCATGTTCAAAGTCAACGGCCGAAATCAAAAAGTAGGGTAAACACAACGATTTTGAGACGTTCCACTTACTATAACGAGAGATCGATAGTTATTGTGACCCGCAACCGAAGGCCATATCTTTGTATTAGTTTTTAATAAGTAATTGTACACCCAAACCACATTACCAATTTCGACATGAATACACGTTTTTTTTTCTCGCCTCGCTTCAAGCAATCTCGTTTTCTCGAAAATAGATCTAATATGTTGAATATAATTAATTTCATACCGACTCACTTGATCGATGCGTGTTACTTGACGTGGTTTTTTTTCGTATAATTATTTTTAAATTACAGAGTATTACGTCAATACGGCCAGAAAACGGAACGTTTTTTAACAACAAATTGGTTTACGCGAAATTTTGGTGTTTGAAGAATTTTTTGCCCTAATAATGTTCCGTGTCAGAACTGATTTTTGGCTTCTATTTCATTATAAAAGTAATTTTATAATAATAATATGGAATTAATGACTAGACTACATTATCTAGCGTGTATTTTTATATCGTGATATGTAATTTTAGTCAATTTCGGAACGAACTTGTTTAGCCGTTAAGCTCACCAACATATTTACTTACACACGTTTCTTTTTGTTTCAGATGATGCACAGTTATTGGCTGATCTTGAAGACTGATTAAAATATTTATTAAGCCAATTAGGAAATGATAGCTCCATGAAGTTTCTCCCCAGGTAACAAAATGTGCTAATAATCAATTTTATTATTTCCAAACAATGAAGAGAAAATTTAAATTCAAAACATTCCACAGTATTCAGCTAATCTTATTGTCAACAAAAGACTATTGTTTCTTCTCAACACATTGTTTCAATTTAAATTGAACGAAAATGAATCACTGTTATGATTGGACGCTAAAATGTATTGAGTTTAATTTGATTGTTTATATAAAACTGAACGTATTCGTTTGTCTTCGTAGGACGGACTCGTTTCAGGTTATGATCCTCGAAAGAGTCCAAATACTGCAATGACTACTGCGATGGCTGCTCACCAGGAATCTATCCACGAGAGACTACAGCCAACGCCCGAGGAACCTCTGTACCTTCACCATGAAGCGTCGTCATGGCCGGAATCATCAGACCATCAGGAGGAGCACAGCACCGACATGTCCCCTTACTACAACATGCCAAAAAGAAACAAGAGAAAAAATTTCAAGCCCAGATGTGCTCCCAACGCTACCGCCTTCTCTGACGACTCTAACGGAGCGAACTGTGATGACACAGGCAGTCCTGTCAACGGAAACGATAGAACAACCCCAGAAAACGTTGGTGAAGATGATAAGGATGATGGAAATTATGCTAAAATTGGTGTCAAAAACTTCAGTCTCCTGAAAGGCGGCGCAGTTGACCTGAGCAGAAGACTAAGCACTGACTCCAATGAAAACATAGACTCAAATTACCAAAATAGGTTACCGGAGGATAAGAAAGTAGACTCGTTTCAACATTCGTACATACATAGTTTACAAATAAATCAGGGCGCCGAGAGAGATCGGACCGTCCTAAACTTTAGTAATTTACAAAATAAGACGTTTTGTGCCAAAAATCCTTTTGCTATTTCCCAACTAATAAAGACTAACTCGCCTCCGAGAAGAAGGGACTCGGATTCAGATGAGGATAAGGGTCAGGATATAAATGCAAATGAGAGATTAGAGGAGAACCAAGAACAGATGGAGACGACTGAGACACAGCAGAATGGAGACGCATCAAATGCTACAAATAGAATATTGAGGGACTATGCTATGAACACCATGAAGGAACTGCTTGGGATATACGGATTATCTTCTAATGAAGTTGCTGATGCTATCAGTGGACAGATTAGAGCTTTAGAAGCTCTTCAAGGTGAGTTCATTAAATATCAATTTGTTCACACTGTTATATAATTTATGACAATAATCTTCTTAACTTTACGACCAAACATTTTGACAACTAGATTATTGATATGTTATCTATTCTTGATGAAGTCTAAAACAATATTTGTTTTCTAGGTAAACCGTTCACGCAGCTGCCTTTAGGTTTAAAAAGACGGCATGACTCTGGAATGGAGGATGGAACTGACAGGAGTATGAGAAGATCATCATCAGCTACTGAGGATGAGGGTTCAACTAATATCACACCACCGAAAACACCGGATAATGACATTGAAGCTCAGAGGTATAAAACAAATAAGAGGCTTCTTGTATTATAATTTCAAGGTAAAAATACTAACAAGATAATTGTTTCAGACAAAGAGCGTTACAAATAATAAACCAGCAGTCGATGAGGCTGTTCAACAGATCTCAAGGTCAGGAAGAAGATGGGAGTGGATCTGATGATGGAGAACAAACTCTTGATCTTAGCGTTTCAAGAGATACTGATGGACAGGTAACTAATAAAACTACTGATATAGATACTAGACTTTAACATATGGTCTGAGAAAATATGCAAATTACTCGAATCGTTTTATTTTGCATCCAATCGTCATATTTTTTAATATCATCACTTTAGTATTCTTGCCATAAGAAGATTTATTAACGTTGTACGAACGAAGCAGATAAATAAAATACCTATTTATTCCTTTTCGAGTTCGAGTCAGTTCAATGATATTTAAATTCTTTAGTACAATTCTTTGAAATTGACAATAATCCGGACATTCGAACACGTATGTATGGTATGCGATTATAATAGAATGTAAAGTTAGATTTAACGAATGATAAGTATCTCTGTTTTTTTGTTATTTAGGAACAATCGGCGACCTCGAGCGCCGCCAACAGTGTTTCGGAGTTTGAACAACAAAACCTTCTGATGAGGAAAAATTTAGAGGATCTGGCTAATTTACAAATGCAGGTGTGTATTGTTCGATAATGGGTCTGTTTGTACAATAAAATTGTTAGATCAGATATGAATAGAAACGAGATTATGTAAATTGGCTTGTGAGAACGGAATAGAAGAAAAAAACGCTTTAGATTCGTTTTTGTCTGTAAAAATAATAACGCGTTTATAAAAAAAAAACGTAATTCAATAACATAACTTATTTTATGCCCAAGAATGAACACGGTCAGTAATTAACTTCAAAAATCATACTAAAACTCGATCAATCCCAAACTAACAAGAAAAACGGGTACCAATTAAAAACTCAATATATTTTATTTTATTTTAGGGTTTCTTCCAAAAGCAATCTTCGATGGATGCAGACGATTCTCAAGAAAGAAAACTGCAGGCAAGCGGTGAGTAAACGAATTACCAAAAAAATATATTATATGACTGTTTAATTACCTTCCTGTATCATTCGCGAAATTATTTCGAAACGGTTGGGACCGTAAGAATTTTATTAGTGTTATTAGACACCGATTACGCGGAATATGATTTATTGGACACTAAAAATAAAAATGAAAAAACATTCTTCTTATTTATTTATATAAATTATAATTCGATTTTGCGGATTAGTCTTGAAGATAATTGGTGCTTTCACCTTAAATATTGGACTATAAATTTTAATAAATAAAAATTTGAAAGATTTAGGTACGAATTATTTGGAGCGGTAAAAAATGAGCAAATTAAACGAAACTAGGGCACATACCTAGACGAAAGGTATTAATTTAAAATCTGATAAAATGCCATAACTTAGAAGCTGTTACAGTGTATTTCCGTCTCGCAAAATTTATTAAGTTTGAGATCAACTTTTATTCGAAAACACCACATACATCATTATGGTTCTCAACATCACCTGCCCAGCCTTTTCCCAACTACTCATTTATTATGGTCAGCTTCCTGTCTAACCGGATGCAGCTGAATACCAGTATTTTACATGGAGTGACTGCTTATGATGACTTCCTCGACCCTGTAAGTGGGTAATACCCACCCTTCCACCCACCTTGAAAAGACTGGTGGTCAGACTTTCGGCCTACCCCGTCAGAGATTACAGGCGTGTTATTATGTCGTGTTAGTTAAACGTCACAGTAACGTACTCCATTGCAGTTATTGATTGTAAATTAAATATCAATTTTACATGAAACGACTACCTGACACAGCCCAGTTACTGGGTAAAACTCATCATCATCATTCCCCTTATCCCAATTTATTTGGGGTCGGCGCAGCATGTCTTCTTCTTCAATACTTCTCTATTACACGTCATCTTATCAGACACCTCCTTTCTTGCCATTTCATCCTTCATACAGACCATCCATCGTTTCTTTGGTCTTCCTCTACTCTTATATCCTCCACATTCTTCCTCGAAAGTTTCCTCAAAAACCTATACTCCTTGAAAAGACAGGCTGTCAGACTTGAGGTTTCAGAAAACCTTGGAACTAAAATTTTAAACTGAAAACAAATACAAAACCGTTTACGTAATAACTGAAGTGGATCATTTAGTACGTTTAGTTAGTTTCCAACATTCGCTAAATGTCACTGAACCACACTTATGAGGATTAGCAACAATTAGGAACTACCTAACTAGGTTTCAGTATGTTAACATTAGGATTAAATTGTAAACTAGTTTAGTTTAACACGGATACTTTAAAGGACACTCATAAAAACACCGACTTTTGGGTCATTGACTACCTGTAACGACTGTCAAAGATCTATAAATGACAGCCGGGACCAACGGCTTAACGTGCTTTCCGAGATACGGAGGAAACTCTGTATGTAACGGGTGGTCACCCATCCACGAATCAACCTAGGCAACGCGAACTTAACTTGAAGATCAACCCGCGTTATAGGCTGATTATGAATACTTTATAACATAAGTCACACTGCCCCAAGTTATGATGAATACACTTGATAGACCTACGATTTATGTATTGCAACAAATACCTAGCTACCTAAGTGCCAATACACCTGCGTTATATAGCAATAGCTGAATAAACAATAGGCCTAATGACGAGACGGAGTGGCTGGTCTAGGGTTATGATGTATTCATAGGGCGGTGTTAGTTCGTGCTTCAAATGACAGGTGGCGTGGTACGTTCTCAGGGATATGTAGGTTCCGTATAGGTAGTATTGTATTTGAATGGAATAGGATTGTGTTCTGGGTATTAAGGGATAATCGTGAAAATTGTTACAATTCGTTCGTTTGCGACAAGGAAGACATAGTTCAATATAAAATTAACGAAATTAAGTAACGAAAGGTTTTTATGCAACATAAAATATTAGCAATATAATGAAAACATTTTTAGACTAACAAAAAAAATAATGTCGTCTTGTATTTCTTATTTTTCTAGATATGACATTATTGTCACCAACAAGCGAATTTTGTGCAAATAAGATAACGATTGATCTTGAAAATAATATCATAACATTACGCCTGCAGCAGGCCATACCCGATTTTTTTTTAATAATATTAAAATAACGTGTACAGTCATCCAGAATTTTAAAGTTAAGCAAAGTTAACGCCCTACGTCAATTTGCCGTGTTAGAGTCATTTCATGCAAATGCCGATTGGTTTGCTTAACACGGATAAGATAGAGATATTGAAATTAAGGGCATTACATGGCTCAAATCCCAAAAACAGCGTATGTTCAAAGAAATTTGTTGATGAATCCCTTCGTGCGTTTTCCGTGTAAAAAAAGTATGTTATAGTTAAGTTCATCACAAATAAATTGTATTGTTTAAAATTTTAATAAACCTTCTCAATTTTTTTTTGGTTAATCGTAGAAAATAGGTCCTTTTTCAACCTTCATTGTAAATTATCTCTGTAACGGCTGAATAGATCGGCATGAATTTTGTAACAACAAATACGTAATGACGCATACTTAACAATCTGTATTGTTTTTTTTTTGTTATTTCTTTTAATATTTTTAAATAATAAATAAAAACCGAAATTTTGCGAAATGTGCGGGGCAAGTCAACAAAAACCAGTACAGGGATCAAATCATCAAGGTCATCGAGCAATGTAATGCCCTTAATTCATTGGTTTTATCTACTTGACTCCCGTATGACCAATTTATATCCAAAAAAAAAAACATAACCCTCCTTTTGGACTTTACCGCAATCGGTAAAAAAAGCTATAAATATGGAAGCCATCCGCGTTTTGTTTTCCAACAAACATCACAGCTTTTATTTCGTCGACTCCCAACTCAACACATTGACTATTCTCTCAAAATTTCTTTCAAAAACCTCATTATGAATGCAAACAACAGCTTTGACAGTTAATAATGATATGCGTTTGTCAAACACATTGAAAACAAACGGTCGGTATCCAGTAAATGCTGCATTCTTACATCGACTCGTGAAAAATAACACAACTCTAATTTATTCTATGATCTCTCATTTGGTACATTTTCTGGTTTAATTAACGATTCCACACAAATATTTGGTTAAAAGTACATTGAACTGTCGGTTTTACAATTTTGTGACTGCTCGTCGTCGCAAGCGCAACTGCTGAGCATGAGTTCCTGAATTCGATTCTCAGTTCGGGCCCAGTATTATTATATTTTGTCATCAATAATTTCTCAGTAGCAGCGACGTAGTCTGGATGTGTGCACTTTGATGGCAATAGACTCGCCCCCTATTACATGGGACTTAAACATGGCGAAATGTATAACTATTAGGTTTTATGACACCTCTGCCTAACACTTCGGTGATTACAGGCGTGATGTTATGTCATGAGAAAGCTTGTAAAAATAGCGATAATTTCGAGTTGTGTGATTATACGCACACACGTTTGCCTGTAGGCAGTTTTTTGAAACGATAGTGTTGTTGACGGCATATCATCAATTATAATGACCAGTATGTACTTATTAAATCTTAAACAGTTAAGTATGGCCACGGTACATAGTTTGTAACACTTTCTTTATTATTGGGTAAACAAAGATTGAACTTTTCGAAAGACTTCTACGAGTATTTATTTTAAGACACCTTTATGACTAACAAAATATATTTCTCTCTTTTTTAACGACTAATCTAAAACTACAGACGCCAGCAAATCCAGCTACTACATTCTGTCAAATTTCTTTACTAGATTTTCTACTTTATCGCTAAAATATTAGGCTCAAGGTTGATTGAGAAAATTTGACAGTTTCGGGTAGCTTGATTTGCTGGCGACTGCAAAAACACGACTTACTTTTTCATCAGTTTTTCGTGCAAAATGCGACTACAAAGACCATGCGAGAATAGCATATATAATTAACGATTATTCTCTGCAGTTTTATCTTCAGCTAGAATTAAATAAGTAAGCTGAAGTGTCAATGTACCGGCCATATTAGCCTTAGAATCGATGACCGTTGGAGTAGACGTGTTCTTGCGTGGAGCCCGCAAATAGGCTAACGTAAGGTGGGACGCCCTCACGCTCTGTGGAGTGATGATCTTCGCAGGGTGGCTGGTAGGAACTGGATGAGAGTTGCTGAGAATCGAGTTGAGTGGCGTGCTATTGAAGAGGCCTATGTCCAGCAGTGGACTGCTGTAGGCTGATGATGACGATAAGTAATACATACCTCCCCAGAACCATAATCAAAAGAATCAACCACAATGCAATCCAATTTTCACAACCAATCCGTAAAGATTTTTTTTTATTTACAAATTCCAGGATCCTTCAACAAGGTCTAGTTTATTTCTTTCTTAGCCTATTATCTCTATGACCTAAGTGGGAATCCTAACAGCGTGTTATATCCTACAATTGCGTGTTAAGTCCAAAGTCCATAAAGCAGGTGCCTCCCTAACTGCTAGTCCGAAGATGATTGGGTAAAATGATTTTATAAGCAACACTAATGATGTAATGTGCCGTTGTAGGCGCTGCTGTAATCATGTCATTTACGTTGTTTATAAAAAAGGTGTCAGCTGTTTTAAATTTTACTACTGTTTAAACTACTAATGTTATTATTATTTTCATCATAAATACAGATGGTCTTGAAACTTTCTTGCTTCTGGAAATAGGCAATCATTTTGGCTTAACATTTTAAAATAATAATTGATTAGCAATTTCGTTAAACAAACTCAATCTTCGATTATCACCATTATAGTATATCCTGCCCTACGTTAGGGCCCATTATTGGAATCAAATCTAACAGCTAACAACTGAGGACCCATTATATTAATAATAATATTTATTCATGGTGCTCGGCAACTGGGCTTATCCCAGTTGTAAACGTCCCTTTGGCCTTGTTCTGTCTCCTGATGAAATGGAGGAAAGAGGAAATTATATTTTTCCTACTCCTCCGCTATTCTTTTCTGATTATTTTCGCTGCGGGATCCAATTGAATTAAATTGTGTCTCTGGGACTTCGGAGTCCCACTGCTGGGGAAAGGCCACCCTCCCCCTTTCCCATACCATCCTTTATTTTGCTAGTGCCTGTCCTTTCGATGGGAATTAAATTCATCCCGCCATTTACCATCATTCCATCATTTGAGTGCCCTATCCTCATTCCTCCTACTCATAGCGTCACAACAAAATTCCTCCCAATTCTAGGTAACAATCAGCGGTCCCTACTTCCCGCGCCTCCCCCAGTAATTGTACAAACCTCGGCGCACTAATCTGCTCAATAGAGGCGAATTCACTCAATTGTCGGCGCGGGCGCAGGGAGCTCTGGGTGACGTTAATAGATGGACTCTTGTATGTGTTTTATTACTATTTTTAGTTTACTGGCTGATGGGAAAAGGCTGGGGAATTTAGGTCCTGTATGCCTAAAATAAGCATTAATGGAATAACGTTCTCACAGCTGTGACACAGGCCCTAATAATTATGAATAGGGGCAGTTGTAGTGTTTATTTGGGCATCTATAAAGGACTCCGTGGAACCAAGTGTGTTAAGGTGTAACAGTCGTTACAGGTAGTCACTGGCCCAAAAGTCCGACAACCAGTCTTACCAATGAGTATCGTATTACCCAGTGCTAACTGTGTCGTGGAGGTCAGATAGGCAGTAGCTGCATGTAAAATACTGGTATTCAGCTGCATATGGTTAGACTGGAAGCCGATCCCAACATAGTTGGGAAAAGGTTAAGCAGATGATGATGAACGAGTGTGTAGACCCACTTTGTGTCAGTTATGTTGAAGCCGTAGCAGTAGCCATCTGACTTCAGACTAATACTGAGAGATTCCTTAGTAAAAATCTAATGGCACATTTAAGGACAACATAATCTGGAGGTAAGCTTGCGACTTTTACTGGTTCCCAATTAAAGTAAGGGCTAGAGAAGCGGGAATAATTTTGAAAACGTTTTGTATTTCTCGTATCACTTTCCACCATCAGTTCGTCATCTAGACTTCTAGTCAAGTTTCAGTTTTGACTTTAACACTATCGTTTTCGTTTAAAGCATGTCACAATGTCCAGATCCCAAGGCAATCTTTTAAAATCTCTCCTTCAGCTTTTAACCCTATCGAATCAAATCATCAACATCATCATCTCCTGCCCTCGTCCCATTTTACTTGGGGTCGGCGAGCGTGTCTTCTTCTTCCATACTTCTCTATTACTCGTCATCTTAACAGACACCTCCTTTCTTGCCATATCATCCTTCACACAGTCCATCCATAGTTTCTTTGATCTTCCTCCACTCGTATACCCATCCACATACATACTCAAAACTTTCCTCACGACATTTTTTTGAATGAAATCAAATCAAAAAATCTCCGCACACATTTCCAATTGTGCCGTTTATCCCGTATACGCGAGGGGACTGCATTAATAGACAAACACCGTTTCCCATTTATGTGTAATAGTTTAGTTTCAGTACGTCCGGTGTGTCGTTGTGATTGTCGTGCGACTGGCGCAGTCGCTTGCGACATGTCGTAGAAGCAGGTCACGTCACTAGATCGAGGAAGACTGCTCTTAAGTTTCGGCGACTGGGTTTATCCTAGAAAGCAAATTAAAGGCGTTTAAGATGAGATTCGAGCAGCGGTGGCCCAGTGGTGGCGGTCCCAACTTACGAGCAGTAAGTCTTGTGTTCGAACCCCGGCAGGCGCATTACTTTGTGGCCCGCGTGGTGGATTATAGCCCATTCCCTCTCATAGAGAGGAGGCCTGTGTCCCAGCAGTGGGAACATTATAGGCTGATTATGAAGATGAGATTATTTTTACTACATGGCTAAGCTTCATTTCGTCTTATTTTTGATCGGATAGTAGCTCCTATCAGATATGGAGTGAAACTAATTAGATAACGTTTACATTTAGATTTTTATTGATTAGAGAATATTAAAGTATTACAAGGATCTTTTCGCGTTAATCCCGGTTGTCATTTTTACATTTTTGACAGTCGTTACAGGTAGTCAGTAGCCCGAAATAACCAGTCTTGCCAAGGGGTATCGTATTACCCAGTACTATCTGGGTTATGAAAGTCAGATAGGCAGTCGCTCGATGTAAAATAATGCTATTCAGCTGCACCCGGTTAGACTGGAGGCCGACCCCAACATAGTCGGTAAAAGGCAGATGATGACAAGAATCTTTTCGCGACTGAAAGCGGTAGTTTTGCTAAACATTTTTGTGATAATGTTTTATGAAATTGTAAAACTTACATACTTCGTTCCGATTGAGCCAAGAACAAATAGACCCTTTTACAGCTCTAATACCACTTGGTTTAAAATCATTAGATTTTATCATCATCTGCCTAGCTTTTTCCCAACTATGCTGGGTCGGCTTACAGTCAAACCAGATGCAGCTGAATACCAGTACTTTACATGGAACAACTGCCTACCTGACCTCCACAACCTAGTTAGTACTGGGTAATACGGTACCCCTTGGTAGGACTGGTTGTCAGATGGATTTAAAATTTGCCACACCACTCTTGTGGTCGAAAGGTCGTAGAAAGCCAGTTCCAACCACTCAAATACTTCTTATTTTCCCATGTTAACCTTATAGTGCTTATACATATCATTAGTTGATAATTCAGTCATTACATATACCTTCATTAACATGTCTGCCCTTCGGCTTGTCTCGCGAATAAATCCAATGACAATTCATTGAAAATTAATGCCGAAGCACATCTGAGACCGTTTGTAATCATACATTAACATAAGTATGGAATTATAATATATAAATAAGTATATATAATGTAGTGGGGATCGCTTTTAATTATATTAAGTATGCGTTATTATTTGTAGTGATGACTAATATTAATTTTACGATCACTACAGACAGAAAGGCAGGCAGGCAGTTTAACACAATTAATTTTACTTTATATTATAAATGCGAAAGTTTGGATGGATTTTTGTTTGTTACTCAATCACGCCAGAACGGCTAAACGGATCTGGATGAAATTAGTCACAGAGATAGATTATAGTCTGGAATAGCACGTATACAGTTTTTTTTTCTTCCACACGAACGTAGCCGCGGTCAACAGCTAGAAAACATAATTATTCTTCCACACGAACGTAGCCGCGGTCAACAGCTAGAAAACATAATTATTTGGTTTAAAAAAAAACTGCACTCTGATTTCAGTCCCTGATTTTTAAAGTCTATGTAGACGAAAATGCAACTAAAGAAATAAACATATTAAGTCTTTCCAACGGACTGTCTACAAAACCCAAAGAAAACTCAATACTTAAATTATTTTGAAAACATACCAATGGTCTTTGAAAATTTAAGATGTATCATGTCCTATTACCGAAAAGCTAGCTATTTCTGTTTACGTTACCCGAATACGGCAACGTCAAAAGAGAGGGTTATGTTTTTAGCTGTGTATGTATGTATGTATTTACGTATGTTCCTCCGTAGCGACTAAACTATTCATCCGATTTTGATAAATAAGGTGTCAATCGATTCGTTATTATGGCCCGGTTAATATAGGCTACATTTTAACAAATTTCAACAATAGACTGAGCCGATTTTACCTTGTAAACCCCGAATTTATTTAGTGCGTTATTGTTCAGTCTACACTAATTCTTATTTACAATACAATTTTTGCCAGACAACATTATAAGATCCGCAACAAAATCCAATGAGTGAAAAAAACAAAACCACTTTCGCATAAGAATTACTCCCATTTATATCTGAACTCATAAAATAAATTATATCGAAAAATGACAGACGATTGTCCGATTATAATCGCCGATTATTTCATTTCGGTTACCTTCCCTCTCTTTCTAAATCAAGTGGAACGGATATTTTGTCTCGCTCTAAACAAATTGTGTTAGCCGAAGTATTCCCGAGGCGATAGAGTTATAATTTATACAGAAATCTGTTAATTACAATAATTAAAACGTGTTGTTCTGTTTCTCTTGTTTATTACGAGGTTCATGGATATTTATTGAGTTTTTTTATCGGATTATTTGTCGATTGTTCATTGATTTGGGTTCCGTAGTGTTAATAAGACAGTTTCAAATATTTTGATCATCATCTGCTTAGCCTTTTCCCAATTTTTTTTACATGGAGCGTCTCTCTATCTGACGTTCACAACCCACTAAGTTCTGGGTAATAGGTTCCCCCTTGGTAAGACTGGTTGTCAGACTTTCGGGCCACTGACTACCTGTAACGACTGTCAAAGATCTACAAGTGAGAGCCGGGACCAACGCTTATCGTGCTTTCCGAGGGACGGAGGAAACTCGGTATGTAATGGGTGGTCACCCATCCACAGACCAACCTAGGCAAATGCGGCTTAACCTGAAGATTGATCCGAGTGGCTGTTATTATTTAGCCACAAGCTCCTCACGAGTTTCAAATATATTGAGAATTTTATATTAAATAGAACCTTTTGTATTTTCCCACTACACTGTTACTGAATAACAGACTGTGTTTTGTTACTATTACATTCCTCAATAAAGGAGAAAAGGCATAAAATAGGACGAATTGGGCTTGAAATAAAAGTTTAGCACCATTTACCGTAAAATCTTTGCACAATATGACTTTATTTTAAAACATATTCTATGAGATGAGTGGCTACAATTGTCGCCATATATACTAGAGATTGTTAAAAGAAAAATACGGAGTAACAATTAACAAACGCACCAGGACACAGCCATGTTTTTACTATAATGAAGACATTCAACATTTATCAATACTGGTTAAAATATACGGAACCACTTCTTTGCGGCAACTCGCGCTTAACCGGTCTAAATAAAAATGTACGTGATTACTTACGTATGTTCTAATTTAGTCGAGATCAAGCCGAAACGATTTTAATCGATTAATTAACCCATTCTAATCGATTAGGTTGTTGTACTCTAAATTAGATTTCGATTAAAACGATTTCTTTACATTTACAACACTATTCTTATTATGGATTGTATTGGTCATAAAAATCATTTAATTTGACAAACTAGTTTTAGTAGTTGTTAATAATTGTCGTTTTTTATTGATCAGTTAGTGTTCCGTAGCCGGAAGCGCTCGCTTTTGATATTCTACCGATTTTTTTATCGATTCGCGATTTGTTTTCGAAATTTGCGGAAATCATATCATATGAACAGTCTTTAATAATTATAATTAACCGTACTTCAAGTTTCTGTTTTATTACATATCTTGTCAAGTTTTAGATTATTTCCTGTGATCTCAAAATTTATTAATTTATGACTCCAATTTGGAAAGTTATTGATAATAACAGAGCACAGTTTATAATAACCAATGTTCTTAATTATAGACGGGAATATTATTTCTTGTGACGGACGCGAACATCGAGTTTACTACCAATTAGAACATTCCGTAAAAGCATTTATGTCATACTTACTTATAGTTATTACTACAAAAGTAAGGCAGTAATAGTTAGGCGTTTACCCATACAATATGGCTACGACTTATTTTTTTTGATAGCCTACATTATGTCCCACTGCTGGGCAACAAAGGCCTACCCTTTCTCCATCCAAACCTCTCTGTTCTGTGCAGTTTCTGGCCACGTTTGCCCCACAGTGAATGAATTAATGTCTTCTTCATTAAGGTCGTTTTTACATGACCTTCTCGAACCACTGCTGAATCTCCTTCTCCTCAGCTGAAGAAACTGACACAGCTCTTTGCAATTGAACTTGCTATGCCTATAACTGTCCTGCTGGTATAGGCCTCTTCCGATACACTGAAGGCTGTAGGTTAAAGCATTGATGAGCACTGATCACCACGCTTACGCAAAGTGAATTGGTCACGACAATTTTTTTTAAACGAAAATAAATATTTTTTTATGACATAATGGTTGCCTTGTTGGTTTAGTGGTCGTAAGCGCGACTGCTGAGCAAGGGTTTTGGGTTCGAATCCCAGATCGGGCAAAGTGTTATTGGGTTTTTCCATCAGGAATTTCTCAGCAGCAGCCACAGCGTTTAGATTTGCGCCCGGTTGATCGCTCGCCCCCTATTACATACTGGCAAATCTGCTTAAACCTTCGGGGATTACAGGCATGATGTTATTCGCCTATGGAAGGAGAGAAATTGATTAATGTCTCTCTTATCTCCCATTAATCTAAACCCACCCATCACGGAACTGTAAATCTCCCGGTCAGCATGAAAGGAAGCGAATCCTTCCGCTCAGAGCTGCTGAACATAGGACAGTGCATCCATTGAGCGGCACATGTGCACATCACCAGTCTTTGGTAATTAACATAGACGCTGGCTTGCGTATACTCCCGGGAATAGGAGCTATGGAGTCGTTATTGTGATGTTTCTTTTTTTGCTTAAGAAAAAAACCGTTTTCAGTCTAAACATTTACAAAGTTAGAAATCACTGAGTGTCTCTGTCTATAGACTGACCGCTTTAATGAGTCCTCCGCATTGCCTCATCAAAGGCACATTAAGCGTCCACAAAGTCCTAATAATATCCCAAAGGTTATTTGCTTTAAAATAACCATAATCCACGTGGGTATTACGATACTACTTGAACCAATATTCCATTTAAATTGATACCTACGCGAGGGCTCATTAAAGCGGTCGGTCTATAACGCTGAAGGAAAGTAATATATTATGAGAGAATTCAATTGCACTACTCTGAAATTGCCGTTTTTCCTCTATCTGAAAATACGGCTTTCCCCTTAGTGTCAAAGTAAATAATTCATTTTTCTTAAACGAATAGATTATTAATCTACTAATAATTCAAAAACTCACAAAGATTAGCAACTTCACAACCTGTTACTATTTATGTGGCATTGTCATTTGAGACTATAAATACGTATTGTTATGAGTTTTCGAGCTATACGCACATTGTCCTGTCATAGACGAACATTTAAGATGATTAAGTTTATCGGAAAATCTATTAACCCGACATCGAAAACGAGAAGGTTACGAAATCGTCGATACGATTTTTTGTGGACGAAACGAATGTCAATTCATTTTTACAACACCAAATCGGAATTCCTGTCTGAACTTTCGTTAACAAAGCACATCGTCCATAATAATTTGCTTCATCTTAAATAAAACCTATCTAAAACTCTCGTAAAGGTCACAAACAAAAAAAAAGAACGAATAAAAAAAAATCACACCTCCACAGATTTAATGCGCGTATAATTTCTTTGTGGCACCGCACAGAATGTGAGTAGACGTCATAAAATATGCATTTCTTCGGATGCGTGTGCGGTTTACACACAGGCGCATATTCACGCACTCCTGCGCAGGTCGGATAGAATGGCGATGGCTCTCTCTACGCACACGACCAAGCGATCACAATAACTCAATCCGCACTACATGCAAGTCTCTTTTGCATATTCATTCGGCTCTTGCAGTTTGTATCTTTGTATAAAATTATAATGCATTATATGACCCGGACGCGCCTTAGTGGTCTTTTTTATGTTATAAAAGGTAAAAGGTTCCTTTACCGTACAAGCTCTTTGGTTTGCGTTGTCTATTTATTTTATCCTACCATTCCTGTACACACTTGAATGTTATTTATCCATTTCTTGTAGTTCTTTGCTAACGTTTCTTAGAAGAGGTATTATATTTGATGTTTCGTTTTTAACTTTATTTTTGTACAAATTATCGTCTCTAGCCTTATTGTTACTATCAATTTTGTCATAGTTCTTTCATCTCTGTTCAACATGTTGCCAAACTGACAGTTACCTTGAATGGTCGCTTGTCATTTTTGTGAAATGAACATGCACAAGGTGTGTTTGTGATTTTTTCCGCGTATCCTTCAAATGCTAATGAAATATGCATTGTTTTGCATATCAAGTAGAATGTTCCTCACATTATTTTAATATTGTTACCATAAAAAGGTTTGCAGAACTTTATTTTGTAGTTAATAATGAAGTGAAAATTACAACTATTACACCCACTTTAGATAACATTATCATTAAATAAGTATCTTATGTGATTGGTAATAGAGATTCAGCCATCTTAATTTGGCAAGTACAATATTATACAAACACTTAAATATAGATAAAAGGCATAACTATAGAAATTACTGCAGTGTAGATCTTCCTCGATGAAATTTTTGTACAATACATAAAGGGTGTAAATAGACCCTTAACATAACTGAAAGGCACTTGTTCTCCCCGTCTTTGTGATAATTTTTTTGTTGTAGACCATACCTGGGAACCGTCTAGTTACGGAAATATTGGGTGTCAAAGTTCCAACTTTTTCACAAGTTTTTTATAAAAATACATGTTTTTAATGTAAGATTTTTACTTTACACACCTCCACGACCCCCGTACTATTCAATCCATCCATCAGCACAATGCTTTGAGTGCTTTCCATCGCAAAACGTGGTTGTTCACTCCAAAAAAAAAAGTCGATTCCCAGCAATATTTTTTGCGTAAAGTTACTTAGTTTGATGTACAGAATGCTTGGTTGACGGCTATGTTAAGGGTCGTCTATTTACACCCTGTATATACGGGAACTCTACTCTTTGCCGAAGATTTAGTAGATTATTTAGATTTTAAAGCACAAACGTGTCTTATTTCCATAATTTTATGATTTACTTTGAATTCGCTTCCATCCATTTTATATGATTCTCCGTTGAAACGTAGTGTCACATTTAATTGCAGTGCTTACGGATTTTCGTATTTAAGCGGATAATTTATAGCTTAGAAGTTGTCAGAAGTCGTCCGTTTATGTGTGGTGAGTGAGTTTCTTAACTAATTGACTATAAACCCTCAATTAGCGTTTATTTCATCGGTTGGATTTGGTATTTCGTCTTCGTGTTTATTGTTTTAAGAATAGGCCTTGGGTGGTCTTAAATTATCTAGATTTTTTGGAGACACTGTAAGAATGTCCATGAAAATATTGGACGACGGAAAAAAGTCATAAGAATAAATAACACAAACAGGATAAATACAAACACATTACATTAAAAACCATATTTCAAGAACGAAACACAACAAAATTTCAAAGAGATTTATTACAATCTTGATATTTTAAATCGATAATGAGATCCATAAACTAAAGATAATACATACGAGGGGTACCAACACGGAGCACTCGATATCACCTGCTCGGAAACAAAAAGAAATGGATCGAAATACGAGCAAAAAGTATCGATTATCGCTGCATTAATCCACATAATCGATCCGCGACGTCGAAGGTCCGCGCTCGTCTATCCATCAAGCTGTGGGCTCTGTGTTCTTAGTTTTAAATTCTTTTTTCTTTCAATTAGTGCACGTTCATGTAGTGAGGTAGCCCACCTCGTGGACACGTAATTGTCCTTACTTACAGCAGCTATACCATTGGTTGCAAGTGGAATTTTCCAAATAGCTATATTCTCAATAATTTTAATTGGTTGTTGCATCTTGTTTTTCATTTCCTGTGTTAAGAGCAGTTTTATAATTAATAGTTTTTTCAATTGATAGATAGTATCTCATGGATAAATTTACTGCTTCATATTTTACACACTTCATATTTGTCACAGTCAGAACTCATTGAAATATCTCCATATTCGAAAAGAATTGCAACTGTCTGAACTGTCTTTGCATGAATACTCTTCCATAATCACATGAATGACGCGCTTATCTTTATATATCGTGTGACCACATCGCTCGTGACATTTAGCAGTATAAAAATATCCGATTCGCAAGCCAATTACCTATTTTGTATTGGAAACCACGCCCCGAAGTTTAGACCAGTCAAGTATTGAGAAAAATGAACGTGCACTTGGCATTATGCGCGTGCGACTACGTTTTATGTTGTTCGTTTCCTTCTTTACTAATGATATAATGTTGGAGCTTCTGCTTTTCTGTCTTTCTGTATATTCTTGGTTTAAATAAACATGAATAAAATATGTTAAATAAAAAAGACCCCAAAAATTCAATTATATCTCCGTCTCTAAATCCACCAAAAATCTATGAGAAAGCTTTCTTAAAACAAAAACGTCTACTCTAATTGACTGCTCGAACAAAACTAAAAACAAAACCGTAAACCATCAAGTGAGACAGAGTAAACAGAACAAAACCAAACAAGATCATGCGGAATCATTTACTCCAATCAGCGCGTGCGGCAGACGACGGAGATGCCCGAACAAAGACGAAGATCTACGGCGCAGTCGCATGGTGTGTGATGGCGAATCTCTTGCCATTGACATAGACATTGTTGGATTTACTTTACACTTTATAGCTTTAAATGAATCAATAATTATTTCTCTATCAAAAGAAGGTTTAAAGACTGTTGAAGAAATTGTTTTACAAACAAAGGAAGATTCCGAGTGTAAAATTTTACAGTTAATACATAAAAGTACAGTTTATTCAGAAAACATACGGAAGTATTGTGTAATGACACAGACATGATTGCACATCAAACACACAATTCAGATAGAGATTTAATAAAAGATAATCAATATCATCGCCGTATCTAACTATAAACAAATCAATGTAACAAAACGCGTACGTCATCCGGCGTTACATTGCACATAAAATTGCCATCAACAAACGTAATACGAACAAGTGATCGCCGGTGCAACATATCTAGATCCGTTATCGATCGATGGATCCCGATTTGATCTACGTATGCGTACGTTCATAATTATCTTGGCCCTTTCATCCGCCGACTAGAGTTTACGACCGCCTGCCCCGTGTAAACGTCTGAAATCATATTGGCAAGTAATTAATGATCATTACTAACTTTAATATGGACAATTAACTACACTGTACACAATACACGGCAATTATAACTTAACTGATGGTCTTAATAAGACGATTCGGAGATCGAGTTACAGATTTCACCGTTATCATTAGGATTTTGATTGACAACTTGACTTTTGTGAAGATTAGAATAAAGTGGGGCCGAGAATGAAACCTTGGGAAGCCCCAAATATTTAGTTTATCTGCCTAAGACATCATGAGGAAAATGGCACTTTAGAAATATGTAACGCCAAATTGGATACCTACAATTTTTGTCACAACAATAACTTAATACAACAAAAAGATTTGAAGATACAGAACAATAAGAATATCTGTTAAAAACATATACTATCGTTACAGGAAAACTTTAAAACGTATTTCAATGTACCACCAACAATACGAACTGATCCTTGGAAAAATAAAACTAGACATCGCCCCTTATCTGAACATCTCGAAACGAAATATTGTAATAAAAAGTACTTAGGATATGACAAACGTGTTATACATCCTTACGAATCATTTCACACCCAATTTACAATCATAATTCCTGGACATAGAGGTCAAAGTTGGCTACAGAAGATGATTCCAACAGAATTCTCAAATTGGTCATCAATTGACGTAACGCTCCAAGGAATGGTATGATTCATCTTGGTTCTCTACAAATTGGGATATGAGATTCATATTTTTATTCAATTACATACACGAGAACTTCCATACATGTACTGTATTCAATAACATTCTCTATTGAAGTATTCCATCCTCTGTTTTTGTTGCCGTTAATATTTTAAGTCACAAAACAAGTCTTCATCATAACTTGTTAATAAGCTTAAGAATTCTAAGTAGATACTTATACATAGCTGATCTCGTGTATGTCAATAGTCAGATCTTTGTCCGTACGTACACCCATCGCCCCGCCTCATTACCTCCTCTGCGATACAGCCTCACTTTAATATACTATCACATTGACCGCGTAGCCCAACCTAACTTGATCTCTCGTTTCAATAAAAACATTAATAAAGTAATCAACATTACATATCAGGTTAAACTGGACATGTATTCCCAAAGATGTTTTGAATTTGCAGTTGGACAAATCGAGTTTTAACTTATACAGTTGTAATAAAGTTGAAGATCATTCAACATTGGCTACAAAAGAGCAAATAGTTGCGAACACACGTGAATCGGTGTGTGTAGTAACCGCATTTACATTTTAGACATACTTGCAGAGAGTAAATGTCAATTTAGATGGAAGACGGGTACTGATGCAAGAAATTGATGCAGTTATTGAACTCTTGCTCGATGATCTGATTGTCGATGTGAAGACAATGGAATAATTAATGAGAGACATCAAATGCGTTTTGAAAGTATACGTTTTTAATTTGTAAAATGATTGGTGATCGACATTGAAGGAAAAGTAGTTTTGCGAGTAGATTGATTACAGTATTCAAAGGTTATGATTATAGATTGTTCGAATTTATAAACAAGTAGCTAACGGTAGTATAGCAAAAAATCTGATTCAACTTTTAATTGACCGATCACTCATACATTAAGAAACAACCAAAGGCAAAAACAGTCTATCAGAAAAATCATCTAAAGTGATTCTAGGAAACAATATTTTAAATCCCATATTGATTTATCTGAAGCAAGCATTTGAAACCAATAATCTTCGAACAACAGTATAAAATCGGCCACACAAATCCGTTTATCTAAATCTTAAGTGACATTTTAATTTCAATTAGTCATAGAACTGTAAAGTGTGTCCAAAACGGAACAGTACACACTGACATTTATTCGTTTTCCACTTAACTAAATGCCAGAGAAGGATTATGTGGATTCCCAAGCATACTCGGGTCACAGCTGTCTCAGGAAATTTAAAAATTATTGAGTACACTCACGTAGTTTCGGTTCTGTATCATTTTTTTGCCGAAAAATAACGAATTGTCTGTGTTTGAGAATAAAATTATTATAATTTATAAATATGGCGGAGGCGTCAGTAACAATTCTTCAAAGCAGACAGCTTATCTTAGAGAGATTCCTTTAAAAGGCTACTGCAGAATACTTTAGCAGCTTCAAAATGAGTAATGCAAATGACTTTAATAGTTTCATAAGATAAAGACTAGCAATGTGTTACTCTCATCCGTCGGAACTCAAGAATCGTGTGAATTATATCGATTTCGTTGTTTATTTTTTGCCAACACTCCGTTCTGGCTTTTTGTTGTTTTTTATACGTATAGTCATGATTATTTCTAGAGTCGCGGTGATCTGTATAGTCATTATGTACATTTGTATCCACTTTGTCTGTTTATTTTACATCCTGATCTGCTAAAAAAATGGACCTAGATAGACTGAGGCGAATCAATTTTATGGATCCGACGAGAGTTATTGCTGCAATTTGATCATTTTGAGTTGTGGTTAAGCTTTATTTGTTTCTTCGTGATATGGTATGCCATTGTTAGCTTTAGAATTTTGTAGTACTCCAATATCAATCTTTTCATTATCGTTTCTTGGTACCATCTTCATGTCATCTCCTCCTACTCGACTATCTATACAAATGACGAATCTTTAACAACAATGACCCCACCAGCATTCAGTTGTCAACGACAATCAAATTCAAAAGGAAGTCCCCACCCAATTTCCTCGGAATCATAAATCCCAGTACTAAGAACTTTCGATCACTCGTGGTTCCGTTGAGCGAGTTCAAAAACCCATTATGTAGGACATTATGAGGATCCATTGTTTCGCCTGAATGAACCGGCACAATATCTTACGAAATTTCCTAAAAAACCTACCACAGTATTATGGATGTTTATTATGTCGGTACTTATCTGATTCGAGCTCCCATTGTCTTTTTGGAACCATCGGTATTTGAAATTTTAAGGCGCCACGTATATTTTTAATATTCCGGCGATATGAAATTTATATGGGCATGTTAATTAGTACGGAGTACACCACTCCCAAAAAGAGTATTAAGTTTCTTGAATTATGAGAATGTTTGAAGAATGTAATGGTAGGTTAGAAGCCTCACTACTGCAATCTCTTTTGATTTGGGACCTAGTTGTTAGAAATCAATCATTTTTATACTGAATCAAATTAATTTGCATAAAATCAACTTAACGGGACGTAACTTTTTATCGCCTTCAATCGCCTTTATAACTTACTCAGATTTAATTCAATCCTTTGCTTCGGTTGTAACTGTGTTAGGTTACTTTTTTAATGTTTTAATGTTGCTATTGAAATATTTGCTACATTAATTCGAACATACATTTCAATATTTTTGAAGATGATGCCCCAATTTTTTATTGCTTCTTCGTGTTTATCGTGTATTTTCTTTTTTTTAATAACCGTGTTATAATTTACTATTTTCGATAACTGTCTTATTTGGTTCTAATCTTATCTGTAATCTCCATAAATTAGAGGCAATAAACACGAGGTACTGTCGATGTTCAATTGTTTTTCTATATTCGCACTATCGCCGACAAGTCGTGAGCTATTAACTGCGTTACAATCAAATCTGCTAGGGCTGGTGTATCAAAAATCTTTTAGTTCTTAGAAAATTCTTATGAACAACCAAAATCATCACAGTTATTGCCAAACCTTTCATTGTTTTTAACTCTGAGTCAGTTTTGAAACTAAACGTAAAATCTACATACTTTGATTTGTAAGCTGCTTTAACCGTGTCTACATCGCTTTCTTCAACAATGTCACCGAAACTTTTATTACACAATTTAGCCAACCCTAAACACACGGAGCAAGTGTACCTCGTACCCTCATTCATTTATAATAACTTGCTCTCACTAAAACCCCGTCCGTTATTACAATCACGATTCATGCACGACTTATGTAACACACAAATTATCTAGCTACATGTTAACATCCATTGTGTTCTCAACTCTAATCTACATAAGTATAGGTATTAATTCGTCTTTCAAAAACGATTTTGTAAAAAAAGCGACGGTATTTCGACATCAACGTCTCAAGTTTAATTCTCTTTAAAACTTTACACGCAAGTTTTTCAATACAATACATATGTGTTTGTCTTGTAATGTTATGTGGAGAAGTGCTTGTGTTTGGGGACATAGAAGCGCAGAAATTAACTGAATTAACTGGATTATTCTCATATATACTAGTACTATAACTTTTGTATGTAGTTTGTCGATCTCAAGCTTGTGTATTATAAAATTTAGAATGTATTATAAACCAACCATGTCGAGGCAGTAATCGAAAACTTATTTTATTTGCAAAATCGCGAACTCATTTATCAAGCGCATTAAACCTAATCTTAACCGTAACTGATGTTACGGTTAAGATTAGGTTCAATATATAAGAAACGCTTCAATTTCCCAAATAAAAATTCTCAACGTGTTAAACATTCGATTCTCGATCCACACATTCGTTTCTATTTAAAAGATAACATCTTTGGTCTTGTTAAAAAACGAATCGATACACAAAAACAGTTTCGTGCACCAGTGTACATAGACGAAGAGTCAACGATCACTCACAATGGGCCGCTCCGCAGTGACTAGGAGAAAACATTGATTAATTACCATAATAATTTATTTGATACTCCAAAACTTGATACGGGGAGGGGCCGGTTACACAACCCGGCCGGCGTTTAAGTTGTTTTTGAACGAAAAACTTCTAACTATCAAGCGGGTAACGCAAACGCGGACGAAACCAAACCAAAAGACTCACTAGTTTTAAAATATGATGAAAACACTACATTGTTCGTTTGAATATGATGCATGGAGGTGATTTGGCTGTTCCAAACAAAAGAATAAGTTTGACGGAAAAGGAATGGATGAATGTATCGTTAGTTATGATTGTTTCGATATGTATTAGCATAATATAGTTTTTTGTTTGTATCAACGTGTTTTTTCGATTTTGTTTAGGTCTGCTCTCTGCGTTGAATCACTTGGACCAGGCGAGGAAGAATTCTTTGCAGACTACAGTTGACTACTCCAGATATGTTAAGAGGTATAGCTACTGAAATGATTATTTATATAATTTAGCTGTCTACTTTTATAGTGTACTGTGGAGCGTGAATTTTTCTCGTGTTCGTTATTAAATTGTTATCAGAAGTCATGATGACGTGATGTGTAGATTTTTTTGCTTCAATACATATGGCTATTAATTTGGGTAATGATTTTAATCATTTTGTTTATATTGTACTGAATTCAGATGGCAATAGCGACTCTAATGACTAATGAGTAGAGCTCCAATAAATAACAAGAACACATACTTCATCATCTAACACAAATACCATAAATTAGGCTGCTTTACTGGCACTCAAAGCAGCAAAGATTTTGATAACTCAAATATTCTATATGTTCCTACTAATATTCCTAATTCTTGAACAGGTACAGCTCGACTCTGGAATGCGGTTCCTCATACTGCAAAGACCTGGGCTACCGAGAGCATTTCCACTGCATGGATTGTACAGCCAGGGTGTTCTGTAAGAAGGAAGAGATGATCAGACACTTCAAGGTAAGATTTTAAAGAAATCGTGAAATATAATGCTTATATCGTTTTCTAGTTGACTTTTATAAAAGGTCATGGTCATGTAGCATGCATGCATTACTCTTGAACGACTTTAACTCATGTACTGTCTAGCTCTTTGCTACAGCATATTGTGGCCAGCTTCTATTCCAGTAAGACTAGCCTTCACCCAGGTAGGATATAGATGCTAGAATAACTTCAACTAAAACTCTAAATCGATTATGAAAAACATCACTTAACATGACATCAGTCCTGTAATCCCCGCAGGATTAAGCCAAGGTGTACCTAATAGTACACCCACATTTCGCCAGTTATGTTAAAGCCCCATGTAATAGAGGGCGAGCCTATTACCATCAACTAGGCACATATTCAGACACCGTGGCTGCTACTGAGAAATCCCTGATGGAAAAACTCAATAACACTTTGTCCGACCCGGGAATCGAACCCAGGACCTCATACTCAGCAGACACGCTTGCGACCACTCGACCAGCGAAGCAGTTAAATACATTATCCTCTTCTATATTGTCAAAAGTCAGTTCAAATGCTTCTCCAATTAACATTTTATATTCCATCCTCAGTGGCACAAGAAACGTGACGAGTCCTTAGCTCATGGCTTCATGAGGTACTCTCCTTTGGATGACTGCTCTGAGCGGTTCACCGACTGCCCCCACAACCGCAGTCAAACCCACTACCACTGTATTCAAGATGGCTGTGATAAGGTAAGCTTTTAAATCATCTTCCTTCTTTCTTTGTCTAGTAGTGCCTAATCTGGTGTCAGAGTTTTTATGCCGCCCATGGATCCCTGACTAGGCTTTACATGCCGTCAAGAAGTATCTCTCAGGCATCCTGGTTTGGTTTCCTAACGATGTTTTCCTTCACCGAAGCAAGTGATAATTATACAATACGCACATGGATTCGAAAAATCAAAGGTGCGTGCTTTGGGATAGAATATTATTGAAAGACTACACTCCATGGCAAACATATTAATGATTGTAAAATGATAGAGGCACAAAGCCAGGATGCTGCCCATCCTCTTGATATTATCGCTGACTCGCTCAGTATACGTACAGGAAGTGACGTGTGATCTCGTTTGTAACTATAGAGCTTTTAAGCTCAATAAGTATGTAGATACCTGCGTTTTTAAATATCGAACCCTTTGTCTTAATACTAGCTACTCTTTCCTGTATTAACACTTCCCAATATATTATTTAAATGATGCTGAAAATAATACACAAGAGCCAAGCGCACATACACAGACACAAACGTGAAAGCAATGTTGTTTTATTAGAGTTCCGTAGCTGAATGTCAAAAAACGGAACCCTTATAGATTCATCATGTCTGTCTATCTGTCTGTCCGTCCGTATGTCACAGCCACTTTATTCCGAAACTATTAGGACTACACAGTTGAAACTTTGTAGGTAGATGTATTCTGTGAACCGCTTTATGATTTTTATACAAAAATAATAAGATTAAGGGGGAGGGGGGGGGGTGAATTTAAAAAAATACCTTTTTTCTTAAAACTTATACACTGAGGAGTTGAAACACAACCTGACACTGACCTGCAAATTGCAAAAAACGTGAATAACGCGGACCAGCCTGAGATAATTTAATTAGATATAATGGCAAAGTTGTAAATACTGGTCACTTACAAGTAAATACCATGTTGAACCTTTTAAAAGATGGCGTTAATACGTAGTTAATTGTTTTTTATAACTTGTTCCTCATTCTTTTGTCTTTAATATTAATCTAGCTGCTGAAGCGTTAACGGTTTTTTTACATTGTATTGTATCTAATAGCATTAAACTCGATAAATATGTATCTGTGTTTATGCTACTTTTCACTTTTTTCATTGTTTTATTTAACTTATCTAGTATAGTGTCATAAATCGAAGTGACAGCTGCTTATTAGAGGGTTCTCGAAGGCTACTTTTTAAAACAAAATTGACAACAACCTGAAGAATTTCATGCACGCATTCACATTAAGATAAAAATGTTAAAAAGCTTTCCAATAGGTATAACAAAGTATGGGAAAGAACACAATAACATGAAAATAAGCTAGTTCAATATATTAGCAAGGTAAATCTTTTCTCTCACATTAGAACGGTTGTAGCGACACTACAAAAAGTACCACAGCAACATAGAACAAAAATTATTACAGCGCCATCTATGACACAGACGATGAACTAAACATTGAAATACACCTAAATCCTACATCGCGCAAGTAAAGTTATCCGCGACTTAAGACTATTTAGGAGAACCTGACAACAATTGTCAGGCAGTAGCCCACCAGACATAACACCCGTCTGATCGTAGGATCCTCCCTTTTCTATGGGGGATGAAGAACTTTACACCCTGTTCTCCATACCCCCAAACGGTTAGGCAGAAGTGTGCCTTGCAGTATACCTACATTTTACCAGTTATGGTTAAGTCCCATGTAATAGAGGGCAAGCGTATTTCATTATTTTTTCTCTCTAGGTATACATATCAACATCAGACGTCCAAATGCACGCCAACTACCACAGAAAGGACTCTGCCATTCTTCAGGAGGGATTCCAGAGGTTCAGGGCCACTGAAAGCTGTGCTGCTCCTCATTGTGTCTTCGCTGGTCAGAGGACCACGCATTTCCACTGCAGAAGACCTGGATGCACCTACACCTTCAAGAACAAGGCTGACATGGGTGAGTATGGTAAATCTGACAACAGTTTTGATTTCATCAATAATAAAATACTTCAATATCTTAAGAGGAACAGACATCATCATTCTACTGGCCTTGTTCCAATTTATTTGAGTTTACGCAGCGTGTTTTATTCCCATATTTATCTGTTTTAGCCATCATCTTTGTAGTATTCTCTCTCTTTTCCAGTCATATAACATTTCACACAGTGCATTCATCGTTCATTTAGTCTTACTCTACTCGTAAACTAACATTAAACAACAGTCTTTTTACTTACAAAATTAGAAACAGCTTGTAGGTATTCAAGAATGTTTAAAGTGTCCTCAATGTTTTCTAATCCTTATAACCTACCTTCCACAGAAAAACACAAGACCTACCACATAAAAGACGAAGCTCTATCCAAGGATGGCTTCAAGAAGTACATGAAGAATGAGGCCTGTCCCTACCGCGACTGCCGGTTCAGCAAGACCTGCAACCATATCCACTGCATCAGGCCCCACTGCAACTATGTGCTGCACTCCAGTAGCCAGATCTTCACTCATAAGAGGAAGCATGAGAGGAAGGAACAGGAGATGAGTTTTGGGTAAGTTGTTTTGCTTTACTAAATTTGCAATTTTTGCTCAATTATTGACCAGTTTCACAGACAAATAATTAACAATGAATGTATAAGAAAGACAAGTGACATGACACACAATTTTCCAAAACTTATTCGGGAGTAGTAAATAAAACAGGCAATAGACTTAAGAAAGCAGGCAACACTGCAGCAGGCAGTAAAAAAACAGGCGACGTTATTCAAATCTTGGATGAGGCTGGTACAGAAGCGTGGCGTTTGGTTAAGCAAAGAGATATATAACCTTAGTTTTAGTATATGCGAAACCTGAAACACGTGTCTAGTATTGTTATGTAAAGAATCTATGTACAAAATTTTAAAACTGTAACATGAATAATCACAAAGTTATAAGCTTGTTCTGTTACTTGGTTGTCCGTACAAAAACGTGGTCACTACGCAGCACAGCCGCGCGCACGCCTCAGCTCATTGATAACAATAATTTGGCAGTAGGTACCTAAATAATTGCGATAGGTACTTAGAGTCGCTCGGCGTCCAACTTGTAACCTTTTTTAAATATTTTTGGGACAAAATAACATGGTTAAAAAAATATTGGAATCGATTCAGTTACTTATTCTGAACAAACTATATTCAGGTTTCGCATATACTAAAAATACCCAACAGTGGGTGAAGTCAGGCTGCGGATGATGGTGAAAGATGAAGGGCTAAGAGCCCAAGCAAAGTTATCTTAACTCTTCTGGAAAAAATTAGCAGTGGCTACAAACTAATTCTGGGCTCTTCTCACAGTTCCATAGTCAGCTTCGTAGCAACAAGTCGTGTTACTAAAACAAACAATATTAGGAAGATAATAATACAATGTTGGCTTTAATAACATCAAGAAGATCGCAGTATAATAAATATTATCAGTTTTTAAACGAATGTGTACAATGAACGTCCATTCAAATTTAAACAAAATATTTCATGTATCAAGTTGGTGCAAGAAAGGAAAATATTAGTAGTATACAGTGGTTTGCATAGTGACTGAGTTATTGACTGCTACGCTAGGAGTCGCGGGTTCGATTCTCTCATTGAACCAATATTTGTATGGCCTGCAAGTAGTTGTTCCCGGTTTGTGTATGTGTGTTCAAATGTTTGTAAATGCACCCACGATACAGGCGAAATGTATAGTACCAGGCAACGCGGCCAAAAAATACGAGGCTTCTTTTGGCGTTGAAAAAGACGCGCTGTTAGTGAGCATTTGTGTAAATTCCGGCGCTTTGTTTTTTCTTTTTTTTTTTTTTTTTTTTTTATTTAGCCCGTATTGTCCCACTCCTGAGCAAAGGCCTCCCCCCATTCCTTCCACTTCTCACGATGGTGTGCTTCTTCTCGCCAATTCGCGAGGAAGCCATCCAAGACGTCCCGCCATCTCATCTTATATTGAAAAAAACATAATATACGCCAAAAAATCCTCGTACAGTTATAATACAAATTACTAAAAAAAAAATCAGCAAAAAGGGAAGATGGGAACGGTGGCAGATGGCATTTCATAATTGAAACAGATAATGCCATGAGTAACATGCACTTAATCACGTACGTCGTCAAGTACTTAGGAACAAAATAATTATTCCGAACACATATCTCATCATGTATGACATTGCCAGTAAATCTGAGTCACAATTTTCAATTGAAATACGAATAGGGAATACCGTGCTCACTAAATCATTATATGCTCCTGAGCGAATTTTGGTCATGGCCACCAATTTTACCGGAGACAAATCAAAGTCATTGGAGATAAAAGAGTGATATAACGCAAGGGCATCCTGTCTTCCCTTGCTCTCATAGTTCGATGTGATGGCAATCCAAGATGACTGGGGAGAAACCAGGCGCATGACCAACAACTTTACGTGCTTTCCGAGCCACGAGTGTATCACACCACCAACTTTCAAACTCCAGGCTCTAACTGAGAAATTTCTAATGACAAAACTCAATTACACTTTGTCTGACGTGGTATTCCTACCAAGGATCCTACTCAGCAACCATGTTTGTGACCACGAGTCCAACGACACAGTAGGACCATTACTAAATCAAATATTTTTGTCAACAGGCTTCCAACTTCGGTCATACAAAACGCGTTGATGCAGCAAGGTGCTGACCTAAGCATGTATTCTCCCGGTGGGAATCTCCACATCGATGACGACATGTCCAATCCAATGATGGATTCCGACTACCCGCATCCATTCGTGAGTAGCAATTTTACACTTAGTCATGATAATGAAGTGATTATTGTTTATGATGACGTGGCAGGAGTGTAATTGAAAGATTTTACGCCACTCAACTTTTGTTAGAGTTAATAGAGATATATTATGATGGAGCAAGACATTGTTTTAAAAATATATAACTAAAACTACACCAGACTAAAAAGCTAAAGCAAAAGGTTCATCAGTAAGGACAGATTGCGAACCGAACTCCTGACAGATAATGTGCTGAAGTTTTGGTCAGAGACCGGTGATTTGAGCCAGTCCTCAATGTGTACCGGGTACTGATGTCACCGAACCTTTAAATAAATCGAAAATAGGTCAAGATCTTGAATCATTTATGAATAACCATTTATTCTCCTTACAGAACCCAGCGCTGGTTGAAGAGGCTACAAGGAAGTACATAGAAACTTTCAACGGAGCTAAAGAGGCTGAAGATAAATGCAACAAATGCAGCGCTTTCAACAAGCACTACCATTGCTTGGCTGATGGCTGTAAGATGGCTCATAGGTAAACATTCGAAACTTCTGTCCTTGTTATTTTAGTTTTATTCATCATCATCTGCGTATCTGATCTCCTCAATCCAGTTACTGGGTAAAATGAAAGCTCTCAGTAAATCTGGTTTGTTAGACTTTCGGGCTTCTGACTCTGGTAGTGTACCAATTTCAGAAGTCGAAAGTCTGACATGTTCAATTCTGCTCTGGCTTTACTCATCATCTGCCTAGCCTTTTCCCAGCTATGTTGGAGTCGGCTTCCAGTCTAACCAGATGCAGCTGAATTCCAGTATTATACATGGAGCGAATGCTTATCTGGCTTTACTACTGATTAAATTACTTACTATATACTTATGTTTTTTAACAAATCTTCTTGTAACTCCACAGCTGCCACACAACAATGGTAAAACATGTGATGGAACATGAACAACAGAACCAAGTAACTGACGCTTACTTCGTGACGTATACCCGACACAACCCTTGTGTCAACTCTGCCTGCCAGCACATCAGGGACATCACCCACTACCACTGCACTTGGGAGAACTGTGGAGCTGTCATCCTCTCATCTGAAGAGCATCCCTTCAGACGTCTGGAACATCATCGCCAGCACGCGATTTTAAGCCCCATGTCTCCGAACTTAGCGTCGAGATTCGCTCCGAACTTTACCCCGCAACTGTCCGCTCAGTTGCATCCAAATATGGCGGCTCAACTCGGACAAGTGCCTAATCTGCCGAATCTTCCTCCAAATTTGGCTCAGCTGGCCCAAATGGCGCCAAGCTTATCTTCACAGTTGACGCCGAACCTACAAGCTCAATTAAACCTTGGACCAAGTCCTGGAGTAGTTCCACAACATGTCAATCCATCAACCTCATTGGATGAAATGTTCAGCAGAAAACGAGGAAGACCACCGAAGAATCGAGTGGTCGAAGTCTGGACTGACAATATTACTCCTCAAGCCATATTTACGTCGTTCAAGTTACCGAAAAGTAACCAGTTACCACCTGTTATTCCGTCTCCAGTTATTCCTACAATTGAAGAATTCCCTGTAAGTGCACACTTGTTACCCTATTAATATAAAACTGATCATTTTAAGAGTAGTTCAATCCTTATGATCTTGTCTTTTTCCACAGCGCATCAAATTCCAGCACTTCGAGGTCTTCACAAGCCCTGATACCTGCTCATCATCATACCCTAGCTGTCAGCTCCGCATGACACGGCTGCACCTCCACTGCTTCAACTGCAGCTTCGCTGGAGAAACTCACTTAATCATGGAAACCCATATGAGGGAAGCTCACGGAGTCAGCCCCTTATTAGAAGGCTTTGACTTCTTCTCTTCCTTCGACCAATGTGGAGGAAAGAGCTGCTTCAAGAACCAACTTCGTTCACACTTCCATTGCGCTCAAGGCAATAATTGCCCAGCCATTTTGACTCAATACTCAGCTTTGGCTACTCATAAACACGGGAGAAGAACTCCTGTTATCAAAACTGAGACTGAACAGGAGAAGCAGTTTGAAGAAGCAAAAGACTATTCTTTGAAGGAAAGGGCATCGGTTGATAGTGTTAGTTCAATGAAGGAACCTAATGAGTCTTTTATGCCTGCTAACTTTTCTATTAAGAGTGAGTTTGAGAGAGAGCAGGATAACGTGTCCGGTGAGTGTCTTTCTTTGCAACAATAATCAAAATACTTCCATACTTTCAATTTATCTTTTGAATCCTAAAGAAAATTTTGTTCCTTTAACTGATCTTGAAACACTTTTTATTCCAGTAGTAAAAGCGACAGGAACCTTCTACCCGTCATCACACCTCCGCAGTAACACCTCTTCACCTTCACCTAGAAGCATCTACGATGCCTCTCCATCGAAAGACATGAAGCCTCGAATGGACTACGAACAGAAGAAGGTCTACGAACCCCCGAAGGTCACAGGACCCACCATTCCACCCTCGTGTCACGACCAGACCTGTCCCCTTAACAAGAATTCGACGGGAATGAACCTGCATTACCATTGCCCCCATTGCAGTCAAGCTTATGTGGATTTGAAGCTATTGTTCAGTCACATGGTGAAGAAGCATAGCAATGCCATGGAGCCTGGTCCCGTTGGATTGGCTGCTACTAAGGTGAGTAAAACTATCAGTAAAATTATTATTCTTTCTTCCGGTATATGATTAGTTGATAGCTGTGTCTATGACACAAAAGCTTTTGTTAGTGTATTGTCAACATCAATATTGATTTCAATGAAAGGCAAGTCCCTCAAAGTAGTTGGCAAGGTATTAATAGCTTCTATGTTAGCTAATTTGGGACTATTATGTACAGTGTCTATAACAGTCACGCTATTGTCTTTTATTGCGTCAATGTCTTCATTTGTATTGTGAGAAACGTTTGGTACATTACAATTAATTTTGGTTTTACCATTCACATCCTATGACGTCATAGTTTACCATTCAACTAAGATTGTGTTTTTGCGCACAGGAGACATTGGAAAGGGAATATCCGGAGATTTCGATATTACCGTCTACTGCCTCATCATCGTCGACCAGTCAGGCGCCTTCTCCCAGCCACAGCCAGAGACCTCCAAATCCCGCTGATCAGGTAATTTAACATGACACTTTTTTGTTTTCATAAATTTATTAATGTTTCAAAAACTTTCAGAGAAGCATTCATTAAATCCAGTTTCTAATATAATGAAATTTCAAAATATTTCAATGACGATTCGGCCTCGTTTTCTTAGCCACCTTAATTTACCAACGTATTACCTTGTCTTCTAGGTACAGGCAGTACAAAGCCTTCTCCTGCAGCAGTACTTAGCCGGTGGCAGGAAAGGCAGTCTGCAGGAACAGTTGAAAATGCAGCAGCAATATACCGCATCCCTGGCTGGACTTCCGGGACTGGCACAAGTTGCGCTGTTCTCTCAAGGGTAAGCTTCAAATCGTGGTTCTCCCATCACTTTTATTTTTGATTTTCCTTCATTGGAGTTTAGTGCTATTTTGATGTCCTAACAACACAATTTGTATCTCATCTAGCGCGCATATTTTTCCTTTGATCGACAATATAACATCAGTAGGTATTCATCTACAAGATGCTAATCATTAATTCTTCTTTCCAGTGGCTCACCATTCTCTCTATACCCAACAATGTTGTACCCTCCGGAGCTGCTGTTGGAACAGAGTCTACTCCAAGGTCACGGTCTACCCCCAGGTCTAGACAAAGAGGCTGAAATGATCGCAAAGACGTGAGTAAAAATAATAAAAATTACTATTACAATCTTCTTCAAACAAAGATACCATTAATTTTATTAAAAGTTCAGATTATTTTATATGAAAAGCAAACAAATAGACTTTTTGCATGTTCTAGAAGTTTTCTTATGAAGTCTGCTGTGTTTCTTTGTCATGATATTATGTAGTTCAGTTGTAGCTATTTAGGCTTGCACAACGTCTTTAGTGTGATTGACATCGATTCTAGAGATTTCCTTATCTCTGTCTTTTCTATTCATACTCGATGTACTTACCGTTGGAGCAACAATGCTATATCCTTATCACCAAAGTTTAAAGTCTCTTCAAACAGTGCTGTTTCTCTAGCGCTCCAATACTTCATCATTTCATATCTGCTCTTATCTTACTGTATTATTATTTCCACTGCAAGTCTTCTCTATCCCCTTTACACATTTCTCGATCTAATGCAATCTTTTGCCTATATTTCTATCTTCTGTATGTCTTCGTAGTCTCTACTCCATACTAACATTGTGTGTACCGTCAGCAGGAGAACGCACACCACCCGCGGGCCGCACATGCGCGTCATGAAGGACGAGCCCATCCCCGAAGGGTACCTCCGCTTCCGGTTCAACGAGGACTGCGCCTATCAGCACTGTGGATACAGGTTCGTTTGGTTTAGTTTTATTTTCTTTGTCATCATTTATTGTTGTTTGATTAGCATCACCTAAGACAGCATCTTTTTGACTGGGTTCACGTTGAACTCCTGTATCAATTTTATGTTCATACAAACAACAACTTTAAAATATGGATTTGGAACAAGCTTTTTTCACCCATCTTATAATGACCGCCATGATGTTGTTTCAACAAACTGTGTTTTATCTAGCCGTTCTCTTTCGCTTCTTCCGTTTCACTAAAGATTTTCAACAGGACTCTTATTACTAAAATATTAACAAAGCTTCTTCCAGGCTTCATTAACTATGCCCGGCATCCACTGGACTGATTTAACTAATTACATGTATTTATATTTGCAGGGAGCATCAGACCCACTTCCATTGCACGAGAAAGGATTGTGGCTACTCCTTCTGTGACAAGACCAGATTTGTTCAGCACACTGCCAGACACGAGAGGTAACTACAATTCAGTATTCTTCTCCATATCTACAACAATACAATCATCATCATCACCTACTGCTGGTTATAGGCCTCTCTTTGCTCATGCCAATTTCCGCGGTCCTTTTTTTTCTAACAGAGAAAACTGCCTACGCATACCGCACCTTCCGGGGAGATGGCTTGGTTATGTGAGTGCCAGTCTCATCTAGATTTTTCTCCCGATGGAAACTATGTCGTCGACCCACCAAAATACTTATCGATTATATCAAAACTTTGTTGCTCAAGATGAAAAAACAGAATCTTAAGAACCATGATGAGCAAATCTTCTATTCTTGCATTCTTGGCAATCTATCTTAAGTCATTCGGCCTAAAACTCGGCTACGAGTGATATCAGTAGCAGAGTGCTTCATTCGTAGCTAAGCTTTTAGAATTGAATTTGTAGTTTCTTTTCGGCGTTTCGATGTTGTTATTTAAGTTAAATTACCTTAACGGGCTGTAATTTGCAGAATTATCAATTACATTAAAGCTAGTTTTCCCAAATGATAACAGAATAATTTTCTTTCCAGACTGGATACTCTGATGGGCGGAGATTTCCAACAGTATCGCGCCAACGTGTACTGCAAGCGACCAGAGTGCCCCCACGCTTCGACATTCGGTAATTATTCAGTTCGTACGTACAGTATACATTTCATTTACAAATACCCCCCTTACATCAAAAATGGTCCAAGGACCATAACCAATACCCACTTTGAAAACTAAAACAGAATCTCCAATATCTCTTGCTGTAAAATGTACTAGGACTTCTCTTTCTAATCAAATCATAGACTCCCTTCCAAGAGTTTAATCATTTCCCCATAATTAATAGCCCTTGAGTAAAGTTACAACAGTATTAACTTTAAAACTTACATTTAATAAACAGGGTGTTTGGTGCATCGTTTGTCAAATTGAACGGACTGAAAGGAGAAGTCATTTATAAACAAATATAAAAAATAAAAAATCCGTGACACAAAGTCTTATTGGGGCTGAAGAAACAGCAAATGACCACATCTTTCAGTCCGTTAAATTTGGCAAACGATGCACCAAACACCCTGTATATGATATAACTACTTCGACATTTTTTTTAAAGTCCTATTTCTCTTTCAAAATTACCGTCTTCATCTACCTCCTCTTTCTCATCAATCTTTACCATGTCTGGTCCTACTTCAAGGACCACCATATACTACATAACTAAATGTGACGTTTCCTTTGCCCAAGGAACAGGACAGAACAAGGCTTCACACTTCCATTGCTTGAAATGCGACTTCGTATGCACCGATACCAACAAGGTCGTTGCTCATCGTCGGCAGCATCAGAAACTTGACTCTATCCAAGCGGCTGGGTTCGAGAAGTTCCCACCTAGCAAAGGTAAGATTTCTAATACTTAAAGTATCAATATTTTTAGTTCTAGACTGGAATCCGTTTAAACCGCTCGGATCTTCAGGTTAAGCCGCACTTATCTAGGTTGGTCCGTGGTGATCACCCAGTACATACCGAATTTCCTCCGTGTGTGGGAAAGCACGTTACACCGTTGGTCCCGGCTGTCAATTGTAGATCTTTGACAGTCGTTACAGGTAGTCAGTGGCCCGAAAGTCTGACAACCAGTCTTACCAAGGGGTATCTTATTACCCAATACTAACTGGGTTGTGGAGGTCAGATAGGCAGTCGCTCCATGTAGAATACTGGTGTTCAGCTGCACCCGGTTAGTGCAAAAGTGGGATAAGGCAGCAATAGTCTGGAGGCTGGATTTGTGGCCAGTTGATAACTGGATAAGATCTTCTCCAATATTAACTGAAACACGGTGCACGGTGGTGGTGACGTATGACTCTTGGAGCAACAGAACCGTGAAGATACGATCTACATTTAATATAATGAGCATTTAATATTCCCATTTTTGGGACACAGACCTCCTCTCTAAGAGAGAGGGTGGAGGCCGTAATCCACCACGATAGCCCAGTACAGTTTGGTGGGTGTCACTTGTCTTCTAATTTTCGGTTTTTAATGCTGTTTCATGTTTTAATTCTTTTTTTTTTCTCACAGGTTGTGGCTACGAGCCTCAATGCATCCACAGCAAGAAGCAAACCCACTACCACTGCCTGCAATGTGGCTTTGCAGTCCTCGGCCTGTCCCAGATGACCTCGCACAAGTACAAACACCAGGAAGCGAATCTGGGACCTTCCACGAGCGGTACCAATTGACTAGAAAGTTTATACAAAAGTGATTTTGGAAGTGACCAAAAGAAACATGGATTTGATTAAAGTGAATAATGTGAACAAAATGTGAGATAGAATTACCCTGTTTCGTCTGAATTTCAGGCTATTTTCAGTGCCTAGTTTCTTAGTAAAAAAAAGGGTCTAATGTAGAATTTTTGACTTGACAATTAAATCGTAGAGGAGGCTCGTCTATGGATTTCTAGAACCATAGATTTTACAGACGAATTCTCTTCCGTCGTAAATGAAGCCAATAATCGATCTAAATTAGTAGATTCCCTGAAAAATCTGTGCCTTAGTCACAAACCGGAATATAACGTAGTGGCAAAATGTTTTGTGCCAAAACAAGTTAGTTAAAAACTATTGTTGAATTTATCGAAGCGATTTATGGATAGTATGGAGACGTATGCTTAGACTATTTTCCTACAAATGTATGAACAAATAATGTGAATAACCCGTAGGTACAGTGCATGCATGTTTATCTTGCTTTACCAACAATCTTTGGAACTATCATGGTCACTAACATTATCATTAACACTAGAAACGGGAATATCGGGAACTCTAAAGAAATCATTAAGCATGGTAAATATCCCGTTTCTAGTGTTAATGATAAAATTACTTTTTCAAGGAATGGTTTTCACCATTTCAAGCTACAAAAAAATTTAGAATTTTCCAAAGTCTGTTGGTAAAACTAAGATAAAAATTATATTTAAAAGTGTGTATTTCCTAAATCCTGACCAATCTTAGTTATTAGTTTATATAAAATATTTATATTTATTACTTCCCCAAGAAAAAGACATTTTTACGAATAGTATTATTAAATGTAGAACTTCGTGAAATTATTAAAGAAAAAAAATATAAGGCAATAAAATTTGGGTTAAGAATACCACTTTGTGCCTGGAGGGTAAAAGTCATGACAATATCATATTTTGGGATAATTATCTGATAGAAAAATACTCATTTTTCAAAAATACTAACTCTTCAATGGCCAAAATAACACCTCACTATCAGAAATTATCGCAAAACATACTAGTTTTACAATTGAAAAAAAATATATTTAATAAAAAAAAATATTTAATAAAAAAATGGTCAATTCTATAACAAAATACAACTTGTAAATAAGATTAGATTATATATTAAAACATAATGTTAATAAAAATGTAATTGTTACAGAAATATTGGTAAAAAAATATTAATGTATAAAAAATCTTTAGGACATTAGTGTACAGAAAAAAAAAACGAGTGCTAATGTTTGTGATTCATGAGGTAGCCATAAAATGCCATAAAACTTTCATTTAAGTAATAATTATAATATTGTTAAAATTGTTGCAACAAAACTACAGTTTTGTGATTACGCTACTTGTGTAGTTTTTTTTTTCTGAAACCGTACAAAACTGAAGTCTCGTTGTGGCAATTTAAAACACATTTTTATTTCAGTATTAGATATATATTTTTGTCCTTCTAAAATACACCTTTTGCATTCCTGATTTTGATTCCTGGCATCCGTTTGAGCCATTTAGTATTTAGAAAATGGTCGAATGTCGATCATTTTTGTGACCAAAACTGTTAATACCCTACTCCTAGCATGTATCAGTATTTGTAGCATATTAAGCTCTGTGCAGTTGTTCCTATTATGTCATTTTCTTTGAGCATTACTTTTATTTTTAATTTATATTGTATTTTCATCTTTTGCTGTTTAAACATAACCTGTCTTTGCAGTCGGGTAATAAATTGATATTTTTTTCAGTGATTTCTTGTGATGTTAAAAAAAATATATAAAAAAAATTGAAGTTAATTTTTTTTTGTAAAAAATTATGTAATTACAGTAAAAAAAAATATACACTAATTAAGCCTCAAGAAATCTTGTGAAACTAACTTAATTTTTGTATAAAAAATATTTTCTAATTACAATTATTATGAACAAGAATCATTAAAAATCGCATCCCACATTATGACAGAATCTTTTGCATATTATATTATTTTATAATTTTAATCAGAATAGGCCGTGCCATAAAGAATTAGTCACATTGAATTAAGAAATATCTTGAAACGTTTTGGTCTAAACATATTTTTATGTAAAGCAACTAAAGGCATAACCCTTGAAAAATAAACTCTGAGTAAGGTTATATAAAGACTAACATAATTTTCAAGCACTTGAAACTAGATTTTAACTTTATTCACAGTTTATTAAAGGAATAGATTTTAATATAATTGGCTCTGTTACGAATCGGCATTAAACTCAATATTTTTTGTTGTTTGTTATCTAATTTTATTTTTTCTGTTTTTTATTTTTCACTCTCTTTAAGTTTTTCTTTCACTACAATTTTTTTATAAAAAAAAAACATAATTTAATCGCGTATTTATGTATTTTAGAATACGTAGCTTTAATTTTAGTATTCGTTAATTTAAATTAAAAATGATTTGTCCCTACGAATACAGTATTTTGTCTGCAAGTATTATCGAATGGAGTGTTTAAAAACCTTTTTTTTACAAAAAAACAAAAACCAGTATGTGTGTGGTACAAAATTTTGTTTAAGAATATTTTTCACAATTTGTAGGTTGTGTCCGATTAAAATCAGTTTGTTTGAAATTGGTATGATTATAGTTTAGTATTGTTTACCTCATGAGTTCTAGGAATTAAACGAGAATATCCTTATTAACTGTCATTTTATTTCTGTTTTAAGAGCGTTCATTCAAAGAGTTGGCAACTTCGCAAATACCTGTCAAATATTTACCTGTTTTAATTAATTTGTCAATAATACTGTATGGAAATAAGAAATATGGCTAACTAGTGAACTAGAATATTAATAATAAATTGCAAAATATTGCCAAATTAATCAAAAAAGCGAAATATTTGACAGCTATTTGCGACGTTGCCCACTTCCTGTATAAACGCTCTTAAGCTATTTTTCTACCTTTATTACACTTATTCGTGTTGACTGCCTCGTTGGTTGAGTGGTCGCAAGCGCAACTACTGAGCATGAGGTCTTGGGTTCGATTCCCGGGTCGGGAAAAGTATCATTGGGTTTTTCCTTCAGGAATTTTTCAGTAGCTGCCACGGAGTCTGGTTCGCCGCCCAGTTGATGGCAATGGGCGAAATGTGGGTTTATAGGAGGTTAAAGATATTTTCTTCTCCGTGTCGCTGGCACAGGCGGAGCATACAAATTAAGGTGGATCATTATTTAAGCCACTAACTCGAATTAGACATTTGTGCCGGGCCAAATGTAGGTGTACTATCATACGTGCACCTCTATACAACATTAGTTTTAGTATATGCAAAACCTGATACACGTGTCTAGTATTTTTATGTAAATAATCTATGTACAAAATTTCAAAACTGTATCGTTATGTTACCTAGTTGTCCGCACAAAAACGCGGTCACCACGCAGCGCGCGCCTCCAGCGTCGTCTTGAGCTTATTGAACATAATAATTTGGCAGTAGGTACCTAAATTATTGCGATAGGTACTCAAAGTCGCTCGGTATCCAACTTTTAACTTTTTTTTAATATTTTGGGGAAAAAATATAACATGGTTTAAAAATTATTGGAATCGATTCAGTTACTTATTCTGAACAAACTATATTCAGGTTTCGTATATACTAAAAATAATGTTGTATAACGCTTCGGGGATTACAGGTGCGATGTTATGTTATGTAGATACACATATCAATATAGTACTGATACTTTTCCACAATATTTCTAAAAGACAGTTCCAACTCTAGGGAACCTACAGCCGCAATTCAATGAATTTTCAGCCTCGGTCTCTACTCTTATATTGAATCGTGTAACCTAACCATAGCGCGATCTTATTCGACGCCAACGCCATCTAGTTACGTAAGGGGAACTTTCTACTGAAATATCGCTTGATTCATTTTACATAGGTAGTATTTTCTAAGACGAAGTTGGCATGTAAATTAAAAAATTATAAAAAGAGTAGTTAACAGTAGCGAAGGCTAAAATTTTTTAAGAGTTAAGCCAGAGTACATATCCTTAATGATTATATTATTTGTCTAAGGAATACTGACTGTACCATTTTTCAAAGGGAATCCGGTAGAAATCGAGTTGTATGGAATCTTCGCCACTGATAGTTAATCATGATAAGAAAATCATCATCGTCTGCCTAGCCTTTTCCCAACTACATATGTTGGGATCGGCTTCCCGTCTAACGAGATGCAGCTGAAGACCAGTATTTTACATGGAGCGACTGCTTATCGAACCTCCACGGGTTCATTTAGTACTGGATAATACAATACCACTTCGTAAGACTGGTTGTCAGACTATTGGGGCGCCAAAAGATGTATAATAAGAAAATACTTACTTACTGCCAGATAATAAGATATCAAGTTGCTCACCAAATGCATGGATAAATAACATTTATTTGTGTAATGACTACCGCACCGTTTGGTTTCGGGGTAGTAGAAAAGGACCAACCCCTTTCATCCCGTGGGTGTCGAAAAAGTGACTAAGGGAATAGCTGGAGGAGTCTGACAACTCCTCTGTGTGGTAAGATCACCTCACCCCTAGCTAAGGTCGCCGGGTCGACAGCATAGCCAGGGGATAGCCTATTTGCAAGCGTTCCTGTTGCCTGGCTCCAGGCGCCTTCAGGCACTAATAAGCCTTACCTCTGCAAGCGAGGCACTGTAGACTGTGGACAATGAGAGTTGCTAGAAAACGAGTAAATCTCGGAGGCAGCGGTAATGCTCGCCATACATCACGTCAATTGTTATCGTGGAGCGAAAAGCGAGCTACACATTGTCGCTTAGCAACGCTGAATGTGTGTGCGCGGTTTGTGTGTGTGTGTGTGTGTGTGTGTGTGCGCTGTGTGTGTGTGTGTGTGTGTGCGCTGTGTGTGTGTGCTGATGTTTTTTATGTAGGTATAAAATATAAGAAGGATAAAGTATGCAAAATAGTGGAGGACAAAAGAATAGATGTGCTTTGTGTGAATAAGACAAGAAGAAAGATGACAAACATTTCGAAACATGATTGTCTGACCGCTGTCTGTTCCCGCGTCCAAGAGCCACATAGGGCCTGTCAGAGTTCTGGTTAACCACGGGTTCCACAACCTCTCCTCGCTTTACTTGCATGACCGCACATTTGTCCACACCAAATCCCACCCTGATGTTGCACGAAAGTGATATCATCTATACTAATGTAGTGTGTGTTATGTGTAGGGTCCTGATAAATGACATACAGTCTGGTTGAACTGAATTTTTTGACGGCACGGTTGGCGCAGTGGCTGAGCGATTGACTGCTGCGCTGCGTGTCGCGGGTTCGATTCCTGCACGGAACAAATATTTGTATGGCCTACAGGTAATTGTTTCGGGTCTTGCTGTTTGTGTATGTGAGTTTAAATGTTTGCAAATGCACCCACGATACAGGAGAAGTACCTAGTGTGGCAACGTTTATTAAAAATAAAAAAAATAAATGAAAAAATAATTTGGTAAGTATTTAATAAAGGTTGACAAATACTGGTTTATTATTGATACACTAAATTAGGACGTGGCAGGGCGATGGTATGTAAGCGACTGGCGAGTCGGGCGGGTTCCCGGCTATCAAAAATGCAATTCAGCAATCACATCGCTAGGGTCGCTACACTAATATTATAAAGAGGTAATATGTCAAACACTGTTTTAAGCTTTCACGGTTTAAAACTAAACTTATACTGTCACTTACGGGATATCTTCAGTGATTGTCTATAATTTTGAGCTCCCGACCCGCGATCATGGCGCTTGCAACAGCGTCGAAATATCGGGAGCTCAACATGAACAATCACGGAAGATATCCCGTAAGTAACAGTATAACTTGAGGTGAAATGTGTTTGTAAGTTTAGTAGGGGGTAATCTGTGAAACTAAAGAAAAACTTTCACTGGCAGAAAGCTACAATATTCGTGGGTGCTATAGGCTATAAATTATATTTATATCATGAATATTAACCGAGACGGGTACGGTCAATGTGGCGACACTTGGGGGAGGCCTATGTCCAGCAGTGGACGTCTTTCGGCTGAAATGATGATGATGATGATGATGATGATGATGATGATGATGATATTAACCGAGCTATCACAATTTTTGCGGACGAAGACTCAGGGAAAGTGCTAGTTTGTTATAAAATGACTTGCGATCTACGCTGCCAGCTCTCAGTCTATATGTACAAGTATCGTTGAGCAATTGTCGTTCTATAGTTTATGTCCACCACCACGAGAAACAGGCGTCAGTTGATGTGTTAGTTTAAAAATCTCGTGTATTCTATTCATACAGATAAGTTGTCGAATGTCTTAGTGCTAAAACGTCATTATCTGCCTAGCCTTTTCCCAACTATGTTAGGGTCGGCTGCCAGTCTAACTGGATGCAGCTGAATACTAGTATTTTACATGGAGCGACTGCCTATCTGACCTCCACAACCCAGTTAGTACTAGGTAATACGATACCCCTTGGTAAGACTGGTTGTCAGACTTTTTGGGCCACTGACTACTTGTAACGGCTGTCAAAGATCTATAAATGACAGCCGGGACCAACGGCTTAACGTGCTTTCCGAGGCACGGAGGAAACTCGGTATGTAATGGGTGGTCACCCATCCACAGAAAAACCTAGGCAAGCACGGCTTTACCTAAAGATCTCCTGTGCTAAAACGTAAATTACAATACTGCCACGGCGTTTTGTCAAATATTTCCAGATTTCACATTTCAATAAGATTTAGATCTTAAGATTTAAAAGGACAAGAGAAGTTCATACTTAACCGTTTTGTTGAAAATCCTCTTGAAAAATCTTTAACACAAAAAAAAGACAGCACAAGTTTTTTCATTAGGTTTGTAGAATCTGAAATGAAAACGAAAAGTATGTTGTAATATCGCAACTTCTAAGTAGATAATTCAATTCTCCACCTTTTAATACTCATAGCATCGAATATGTGCTTGTTAGTCATATGTCTGAAGAAACCTTCAATTCATCGGAAAGCCCTAGGCGTATAACCTACCTACGTTATTGACGGCCGAAATCACGGAATAGCAATTCTGTGTCTGAAACAAATATTAGTGCACCTGAAATCTTATTAAAGAATTTATCGGTTTTCTCAGTAACTAGGTTGCAGAAGTCAGCTGGTTCCTCAATGTAAGACAAGGTTATCCAGCTGCATTAATAGGTACCTGGGTGGCTGAGCTCTGCTCGGGTGAAAATAGAGAAAACTAATTTTCCCAGATATGAGACTACTTTTTACTTTTACTTACTTACTAGCTAAGTAAAAAAAAGATTAGGTCTGGCTAGGTCTATTTCGCTATTTATTTAATCATTTATTTCGAGCAACAAAACTAATTTATAGTGATAGTAACAATGGACTTTCAAACCATGTTAGTAATACACTTACAAAGGCAAAAAATAAACAGATAGTGACATCATTGCAGCAAGGTGACAGGCCCAGCTGAAATCTTGCAGCAGTGGTTCACAAACTCACAATCAAGCCTACTTGCTATCATAGAATGTTGTTGGCGCTGCCTCGCACCCTACGGACCAAGGATGCGCACCGTTTCCGCATCAGCGTGTAGAAACAGTCCACGTGAGCTTCAGCAAACATCCCTGATGCGCTGCAGTATCGGGGCAACCCCATCAGCATCCTGAATGCGTTATTGTATTGGACGTGAAAGGCGCTGTGTGATTTTTGAGTATAAGTGTTCTTTCGAAAACTGTCATCAAAATCGTTAGAGCCGTTTTCGAGAAGGTGATTACAAATTATCATTTAATAGTCAAGAATAGAATTATGGTACAGGCTGCTAGGTATTATATCATGTCGCGAGTCCGTATACGAAAATTTATGTTGAACCTCTGCTCTATAGATATTCCTTTGTTGTCTAAAGAAGGTTTTAGTGTCTGAAAAAAATCTAAATAAAAAAAAACTACAACATCCTAAAAGAACTATTAGCAGATGGCGTAAAGAAGTGACACTCACTTTCAAAATCTTACTTCTTATATAAAAATGTGAAAATTTTAGATGGATGTTTATTACTCAATCATGCCAGAACGGCTGAATGGATCTGATTTAAATTTGGCACGGACATAGATTATAGTCTAGAATATCACACGGACTACTTTTTTTCTCCCGCAAACACAGAAATTTCAACGCGAATCGAGTCGCGGGCAACAGCTAGCGTTTCATATGAAAATAATGACTTTCGACGGGATTAACAGTTTTTCGGTAGTTTCTTTCAGTCCCACACGTTTTATAATTTTCCAACATCTTTATCACTAATGTTACTTAGTCTTGTCCTTCAAGATTTTTTATCTTGTGACCTTACTTTGTAGTTTCTGTGTAGTATCTTTGACAGTCGTTACAGGTAGTCAGTTGTTCGAAAGTCTGTACACCAGTCTTACCAAAAGGTATCATATCTCCCAGTACTAACTGGGTTGTGGAGGTCAGGTAGACAGTCGCTCCATTTAAAATACTGGTATTCAGCTACATCTGGTTAGACTGGAAGCCGACCCCAACATATGTAGTTGGCAGAAAGGCTGGGCAGATGATGATGATCTTACTTTGAAGAAAGCCTTTGTACACTGGTATAGATATTCAATGACAAAGACCTGCAGCGTCGAAATATCGGGAGCTCAACATGAACAATCACGGAAGATATCCCGTAAGTAACAGTATAACTTGAGGTGAAATGTGTTTGTAAGTTTAGTAGGGGGTAATCTGTGAAACTAAAGAAAAACTTTCACTGGCAGAAAGCTACAATATTCGTGGGTGCTATAGGCTATAAATTATATTTATATCATGAATATTAACCGAGACGGGTACGGTCAATGTGGCGACACTTGGGGGAGGCCTATGTCCAGCAGTGGACGTCTTTCGGCTGAAATGATGATGATGATGATGATGATGATGATGATGATGATGATATTAACCGAGCTATCACAATTTTTGCGGACGAAGACTCAGGGAAAGTGCTAGTTTGTTATAAAATGACTTGCGATCTACGCTGCCAGCTCTCAGTCTATATGTACAAGTATCGTTGAGCAATTGTCGTTCTATAGTTTATGTCCACCACCACGAGAAACAGGCGTCAGTTGATGTGTTAGTTTAAAAATCTCGTGTATTCTATTCATACAGATAAGTTGTCGAATGTCTTAGTGCTAAAACGTCATTATCTGCCTAGCCTTTTCCCAACTATGTTAGGGTCGGCTGCCAGTCTAACTGGATGCAGCTGAATACTAGTATTTTACATGGAGCGACTGCCTATCTGACCTCCACAACCCAGTTAGTACTAGGTAATACGATACCCCTTGGTAAGACTGGTTGTCAGACTTTTTGGGCCACTGACTACTTGTAACGGCTGTCAAAGATCTATAAATGACAGCCGGGACCAACGGCTTAACGTGCTTTCCGAGGCACGGAGGAAACTCGGTATGTAATGGGTGGTCACCCATCCACAGAAAAACCTAGGCAAGCACGGCTTTACCTAAAGATCTCCTGTGCTAAAACGTAAATTACAATAATACTGCCACGGCGTTTTGTCAAATATTTCCAGATTTCACATTTCAATAAGATTTAGATCTTAAGATTTAAAAGGACAAGAGAAGTTCATACTTAACCGTTTTGTTGAAAATCCTCTTGAAAAATCTTTAACACAAAAAAAAGACAGCACAAGTTTTTTCATTAGGTTTGTAGAATCTGAAATGAAAACGAAAAGTATGTTGTAATATCGCAACTTCTAAGTAGATAATTCAATTCTCCACCTTTTAATACTCATAGCATCGAATATGTGCTTGTTAGTCATATGTCTGAAGAAACCTTCAATTCATCGGAAAGCCCTAGGCGTATAACCTACCTACGTTATTGACGGCCGAAATCACGGAATAGCAATTCTGTGTCTGAAACAAATATTAGTGCACCTGAAATCTTATTAAAGAATTTATCGGTTTTCTCAGTAACTAGGTTGCAGAAGTCAGCTGGTTCCTCAATGTAAGACAAGGTTATCCAGCTGCATTAATAGGTACCTGGGTGGCTGAGCTCTGCTCGGGTGAAAATAGAGAAAACTAATTTTCCCAGATATGAGACTACTTTTTACTTTTACTTACTTACTAGCTAAGTAAAAAAAAGATTAGGTCTGGCTAGGTCTATTTCGCTATTTATTTAATCATTTATTTCGAGCAACAAAACTAATTTATAGTGATAGTAACAATGGACTTTCAAACCATGTTAGTAATACACTTACAAAGGCAAAAAATAAACAGATAGTGACATCATTGCAGCAAGGTGACAGGCCCAGCTGAAATCTTGCAGCAGTGGTTCACAAACTCACAATCAAGCCTACTTGCTATCATAGAATGTTGTTGGCGCTGCCTCGCACCCTACGGACCAAGGATGCGCACCGTTTCCGCATCAGCGTGTAGAAACAGTCCACGTGAGCTTCAGCAAACATCCCTGATGCGCTGCAGTATCGGGGCAACCCCATCAGCATCCTGAATGCGTTATTGTATTGGACGTGAAAGGCGCTGTGTGATTTTTGAGTATAAGTGTTCTTTCGAAAACTGTCATCAAAATCGTTAGAGCCGTTTTCGAGAAGGTGATTACAAATTATCATTTAATAGTCAAGAATAGAATTATGGTACAGGCTGCTAGGTATTATATCATGTCGCGAGTCCGTATACGAAAATTTATGTTGAACCTCTGCTCTATAGATATTCCTTTGTTGTCTAAAGAAGGTTTTAGTGTCTGAAAAAAATCTAAATAAAAAAAAACTACAACATCCTAAAAGAACTATTAGCAGATGGCGTAAAGAAGTGACACTCACTTTCAAAATCTTACTTCTTATATAAAAATGTGAAAATTTTAGATGGATGTTTATTACTCAATCATGCCAGAACGGCTGAATGGATCTGATTTAAATTTGGCACGGACATAGATTATAGTCTAGAATATCACACGGACTACTTTTTTTCTCCCGCAAACACAGAAATTTCAACGCGAATCGAGTCGCGGGCAACAGCTAGCGTTTCATATGAAAATAATGACTTTCGACGGGATTAACAGTTTTTCGGTAGTTTCTTTCAGTCCCACACGTTTTATAATTTTCCAACATCTTTATCACTAATGTTACTTAGTCTTGTCCTTCAAGATTTTTTATCTTGTGACCTTACTTTGTAGTTTCTGTGTAGTATCTTTGACAGTCGTTACAGGTAGTCAGTTGTTCGAAAGTCTGTACACCAGTCTTACCAAAAGGTATCATATCTCCCAGTACTAACTGGGTTGTGGAGGTCAGGTAGACAGTCGCTCCATTTAAAATACTGGTATTCAGCTACATCTGGTTAGACTGGAAGCCGACCCCAACATATGTAGTTGGCAGAAAGGCTGGGCAGATGATGATGATCTTACTTTGAAGAAAGCCTTTGTACACTGGTATAGATATTCAATGACAAAGACCTCAAAATCAACTTCACTGAATGCTTCATTGAGTATCTATAATTACATTATTAACTTTAAAATAGACGCGTCTATTTATAGAACAAATCTATATTACCATAACTTGCATGTGGTGAACATGAATGTATATGTATGTGTGAAATTATATCTTGTATACATATACACTATTTGCCAAAAACGTAACATTCCGGATAGGTGCGGTTTTCCATTTGGTGAGCGTGTCGGAAAATCAAATATATTTTTTTCTTGTATATTTATAAATTAAGAAAACGATGCATGTATTGTGTGATAAAAGATAAGGTTGAATGAAGACTTATACTGATCCGAAGGCACGTAGTTAGGTACTTTTGTAGGTTGAGGGTACCGAAGAAAACTATGTGCTGAAGCGACACCAAATACCTTCATTGGTTTCAAACACAGGAGTATTACACACTAACTCAACTTAGCCACAGTCTAAAGACTACAATAATATATAATTTCAAACTCGTTACTATATTTAAATTCTTACAGTAGATTATTTTTAGTACAGTAAGTAAAAAGACTGACGCAATAAGAAAGACGCCCGAGGTTGGATGTCGCCGACGAGGTCGACCGCGGCGAAGATGGTGTGACGATCTGATCAAGTTCGCGGGGCAAACGTGGCCAGAAATTGCACAGAACAGAGAGGATTGGATGAAGAAAGGGGACGCCTTTGCCCAGCAGTGGGACACAATGTAGGCTATCAAAAAAAAAAGAAATTTAATAAGAATGATGTTGTTGTTTAACAGAGTTGATAATTTAATTATTTATTCAAGCTTTATGTTTTTTTTGTAAAATATTTCTGCTTTGTGAAACACAAATATAATATTATAAATGAATAACCATAACGGCTTAAAACTACAACAGACATAAACCAATTTGTCTGTACTAGTTTTCGTTTCTCATAGCAAACTTAAAAACGCGACCAGTATCGTCTCCTATTTCGCTCTGTACAGTTAAATCTACAGATATGATGTCAATTAATGCATAACTAATTCTTTGACCAAAAAATAGGAAAGCCCCTCTGGTCATGAGAAGAGTCGACGAACTGCTTGGAGATGTCTCGAAATAGTTTCACTGCACCGTTTCTGCGTTGACAGCTATGCGTACGAATTTCTTGACGCCCTTTAATTCTTTTCTGCTTTTGATACATGTACATATTCATCATCATCATCATCATCCACAGCCCGAATTCACCCACTGCTGGGTAAAGCCTCTCTTTTCTCGTGCCAATCCAATCATGTACATATTACTAATATTATTTTAGGTCTGATATAGTTAATAAATACGTGTGTGTTATTTGATAAATCCTGTTTGTGGACATTGATGCATTAATATTCTGATTTTGTACAGTTCTGATATTCTTATAGGATGCGACCAGATTGGTACTTCTTTTATTGCATGCTATCGACCCTTCGCAACTCTCACCTAGCTGCTACCAGTACAAGCAGTGCTAGTTTCAACTTAAAATTCCATCATTATTAGCCGTGTCTGACAAGCAGTCTTACCAAGGGGTATCGTTTTACCCAGTAGTAATGTAATGCAGGCATATTCTTTTTAGACTGTAAGCCGACCTCAACATGCCACGTAACTTAACATTACTACTACTATTTAATTCCTTGTTTTTTTTTTCGCTATTAAAACATCAGGCGTAAATATTTACCTCCAATAATATTAAAATCCGTGTCGACATCCGACCCAACCGCCACAATGGAAAACGCGCGGCGCTTCCTCCCGCGCGGTCCCGACAGATCGATAGGACGCATGCGTACGACCCACCACAGTATTGAATGGACCCATTCATAGAGCAACTGGTGCTTTCAGAATGAATCTTATACTACGTAGCTATGCCACGACGTAGGAGGGCCGGAGGGGAGGACCGTTCCAAATACTAAATTGGTTTTGCGATCGGACCCCGATAAGCCTGAAATTCTCATGATTGATACAGCGTTGCTGGTTTTCGTTAACCGATTTTTGAATTAGAAAAGTTTGGGATATGATGGGTGGTTGTTAATTTTTGTTAGCGTCAATCTGATTTAGTGTGAGGTAGCTCCTCTCAAAATCCTTATAAAATTTCGATGAACGAAAGAATGAAATTGCATGAAAGAAAATATTTTTATTCAGCACTGACCATAGCGGTCATAACGGACAATGAAAGCTGAAGTCAGTGGTCACTCAGTTACACGTTGTACAATTTGGATCTTTTTAAACTGACACTGTTCGTCGCAGGATATTGTCTGCAACGAATCACGTAAATGGCTATACTTTTTCACCGTTCATTGTTTCCTACATAGCTGAGAGTTCATGTTTAGGGATTTTATAAGAATACTGTGTTTCAGATGGAAACGGATCGTACATAATAATAGTTTACTTAAAAAAATATATAATGTGCCTCCAATTGTTAAAAAATATAAATGCAATGAGCGCGAATCAGGGACTAGACTGCATACCCGAAAAACTTTCTCCATATACATGGAATTTATCAAAGCTGATCACACGGTACTGAACTATCCCCAACGATATAGTTAATATGCTTCTTTTGGGTTAGCTCGTTCCATCGTCGACCTCATCTCTGTCCTCAGGACAAGATTGAGGTGAAGAGTTGGCCCATTTAATATAAAAAATATCTAGTATAATTCGGTGTTATCCAAGTTCAGGGTACCGAAGAAACGAAACAAAGGAATGCGTTTAGTTACAAGCAGACAGTAAGATCTGTCTCTAAACATATTAGAGCAAGATCCCATCCGTACATATCACTACATAGTATAAAACAAAGTCGCTTCCCGCTGTCTGTCCCTATGTATGCTTAGATCTTTAAAATTACGCAACGGATTTTGATGCGGTTTTTTTAAAAAGATAGAGTGATTCAAGAGGAAAATTTCTATGTATTGTATACTAAAAATAATGTTGTACATATAATTTATATGTACAACATTATTTTTAGTATATGCGTAACCTGAATATAGTTTGTTTAGAATAAGTAACTGAATCGATTCCAATAATTTTTAAACCATGTTATATTTTTTCCCAAAAATATTTAAAAAAGTTAAAAGTTGGACACTGAGCGACTTTAAGTACCTATCTCAATAATTTAGGGTATCTAGTGCCAAATTATTATTATCAATGAGCTCAAGACGACGCTGGAGGCCCGCGCTGCGTGGTGACCACGATTTTGTGCGAACAACTAGGTAATAGAACAAGCTTATAACTTTGTGATTTTTCATGATACAGTTTTGAAATTTTGTACATAGATTCTTTACGTAAAAATACTAGACACGTGTATCAGGTTTCGCATATACTAAAACTAATGTTGTATTGCACCCTTGCGAAGGTGGGGCGGGTCGTCAGTGAAAATATAAAAGAACTGGGGCTTTAAGAACTTGTGTTAGGTTTACGCAACTTTAGCACGCTAGGTATGCATACGTTCACAGTACATACTTACACTACTCGCGGCCCTGGAATCTTGGACCATATCTACGAAATGCAAACGGTGTCTCGTTGTGAATTCTCGCCATTTGAAAAACAAATGAGTTTGCTTTCGAATTGTGTGCGCTCACTTGAGTGAGGTTGCAAGAACTATCGGTTATAAACCATTTTTTGCAATATGGAAGAATATGTAAAAAAAAAAATGTTATGTAATATTCACGCCTGTAATCCCCGAAGGGTAAGGTAGCAATGCACCCATAGTACAGACACCAGCACATCAAACTACAACAATCAGTCAAATTTCTTTAATAGATTTTCAACTTTATCGCTAAAGTATTAGGTTCAAGGTTGATTGGGAAAATTTCAGAGTTTCGGGTAGCTTGATGTGCTGGCGTATGTACATCCTTATTTTGTCAGTCCACCCGGCCGAAGCCTCATAGATTCGTCCCCTATTACATGGGACTTAAACATAACTGGCCAAATGTGTGCATAACAATTTTTGGCCATTGTATATTCTAATAAAATAGGGGTTCAAAATAATGTAAAGAAGCAATCTTGTGGCTAATAGACCATCTCGTATCGAGCCAGTGACGTGTGAAATAGATGCTGAATTTCTTATTTTTTACTTTCCCGAGCCGACCTCTGGTCGAAAAGGCTTGAAAGGGTATTTTTCCGCTACAGACCCCGAATATACGCTACAGACCCGTAATATGTATTTGGAATTATTCGTATGTTTTATTTGCAATGTGTTGTAATTTTACGGGATTGAACATTGTACCTTTTTTTTCTATTACAATTTGTTTTTTTACCTGACTGTTTTTGTGAACTAATAGTTCAATAATTGTCCCACGGGATCATACTCCCGGGATAAAAATTATCCTATGTTTTAATCCAGGTTATAAACTATCTGTGTGCAAAATTTCATCCAAATCTGTTCAGTAGTTTTTGCGTGTAAGAGTAACAAACATCCATCCATTCGTCCTCACCAACTTTCGCATTTATAATAGTAGTAAAATTAGCTAAGTTTAATTTTCTAAAATTTGAGTGTAAACAGTTTTTTTTAATGTAAAACATATCGTATGTGTTTCCTACAAAATTGTAGTACTGAAGAAGTATGGAAGAAGAAGACATGCTGCGCCGACTCCAAATAAATTGAGATAAGGGCAGGAGAATGACGATATGTATCTTTCAATGACCAAATCATTCGAGCTTACAGAGTGAAAGAGATGACAACATTCAAGATTGATTATTTTCCAAAAAAGGAACTAGCATTTGGCCCACCCTAATATAAAACAGTAACCATTGTCTGTTACAACTGCAATAACTCTCAGGCCACGTCCTAGATTACCTAAATACCTGTGACCTCGGCGACCTTGCATTGTACCACTGGCTATATTTTCACGGACTTCAACAGTACCATTGTAGACTTCAATAATACTCTTTGACAAAGAAAGTCTGTCTTCAATGGCTCGTCTGTTAGATTTAAGTCAATAAAGTAGAGATATAACAACGTCTACTGAGCCAAAATATATTCAACAACAGTTGCGTCGAATTTAGGTCAGGGGATGAGCACGTCTCTTCAAGTTTTCGTCTATATTTAGAAATTTAAGCTTCATAACTTTTTGGTAAACGAGTATAATATTACACCTACTCACTAATGAAAAGATTTTGGTATATGAGAAAAAACCAGCCAAGTACGAGTTGGACTCCCGCACCGAGAGTTCCGTATAATCTTGTAGGTATTTTGTTATTAAACTACATATTTACGGTTTTCAGATTATTTTCTTTACATGTGCTGTAAGACATTGCTTCTTGCCAAATTTCATGATTCTAGATCAACGGGAAGTATCCTATAAATTTTGATTCCCTTGAGAGCGCCGAATATATATATATACGTTTTTTGCGGCATAAACGGCCGTATCTTTTTTTTACGTTAACATAGAAGTTTGATTTTTTCACAGCTTTAAGGACCTGCAGACTTGAGTATATGGTTTTAATTTCAACTCGATACCTTCACGCTTGAAATGCAATGAGGACATCCGCAAGAGAACCAAGGTTACCGACGTAGCCCGAAGAATAGCCAAACTTAAGTGGCAGTGGGCAGGGCACATTGCTCGCAGAACGGATTGCCGATGGGGCCGAAAAGGTCTGGAGTAGCGACCGCGAACCGGAAGACGCTGCGTTGGAAGGCGTCCCACTAGGTGGACCGATGACCTGGTGAAGGTTGCAGGGATCCGCTGGATGCGAGTCGCACGGGACCGGTCAATGTGGCGACACTTGACCGGAGGCCTATGTCCAGCAGTGGACGTCTTTCGGCTGAAATGATGATGATGATGACCTTCACGCATTCTCGAGATAAAGGGTCTTGACAGACAGACGGACAACAAAGTGATCCTATAATAGTTCCTTTTTCTCTTTTTGAGGTATGGAACCCTAAAATTAGCAGTAATTCAACAGATGGATAAACTAGCTGCCGTTTGCTACCTGGGTAATATAATAAAGGGTGTAAATAGACCCTTAACATAGCCGAAAGGCACTTGTTCTCCCCGACTTTGCAATATTTTTTTTTGTTCTAGACCATACCTGGGAACCTTCTAGTTACGAAGATATTGGGGGTCAAAGTTCCAACTTTTTCACAAGTTTTTTTTTTAAATACTTGTTTTTAATGTAAGATTTTTACTTTACACACCTCCACGACCCCGTACTATTTAATCCATCCATCAGCACAATGCTTTGAGTGCTTTTCATCGAGTCCTACCGTGAAACATGATTTTTCACCCCAAAAAAAAATGTCTATTCCCAGCAATAATTTTTATTTATTTAACAGTTTATGTACACACTAAATACAGAAAAGAAGAAAGGAACAGAAAACAAAAAAAAGCGTAAAGTGCGTAAAGTTACTTAGTTTGATGTACAGAATGCTTGGTTGACGGCTATGTGAAGGGTCTGTTTACACCCTGTAAACATGTTTTTGTGAAATTATGATAAAAAAACAATGATTAAAGGAGTCCTTATAATCCTTCAATCATTATGTACGAGTATATCCTTTGCTAAGGTATACAACATTAGTTTTAGTATATGCGAAACCTGACACATGGGTCTAGTATTTTTATGTAAAGAATCTATGTACAAAATTTCAAAACTTTATCATGAAAAATCACAAAGTTATAAGCTTGTTCTGTTACTTGGTTCTCCGCACAAAAACGTGGTCACCTCGCGGCGCCGCCGCACTCGCGCTCCCGCGTCGTTTTGAGCTCTTTGATAATAATAAATTGGCAGTAGGTACCTAAATGATTGCGATAGGTACTTAGTGTCGCTCGGTGTCCAACTTATAACTTTTTTTAAAATATTTTTGGGACAAAATATAACATGGTTTAAAAATTATTGGAATAGATTCAGTTACTTATTCTGAACAAACTATATTCAGGTTTCGTATATACTAAAAATAATGTTGTATAAGGTCCCATTAAAATAGATGGACAAACTTTTAGAAATCATTCAGACAACCAAAATAAGGACAATGGTATAAAAAAAAAATAAGAAAAACGCATTAGATACTTACAAGAAAAAAAAATCAGCTAACGAAAATACACTAAAAATGTTGGTTACCCAATGATTTTAGGTCAAAATAAAATCACTTTAATCAGTGTTTTTTTTGCTCGGATATATTTGGTTAGACGTACTGAACGCTGTATTCAAATTTGACCATGTATTTTGATGGGACCATATATTTGTAATCAAGTTTTCGAAAACGGCTCTAACGATTTTGATGAATGTTGCACTAGGTATAGGGATTTACGGGGGCGAAAAATCGATCTAGCTAGGTCTGATATTTTGGAAAAGTTTGTTTTGTCTATTTTTCACTCGAGCAGAGCTAGGTCGCCCAGGTACACACGGCGGCACATGAAGCTGTACGTTTCCAGTATAACTTGGCCTCGCTTTGTATAGATTTCCTATACAATGAGAGATCCGCATAAACTGGTTTGGTAAAGCTTGATTCACCGTCGTGCGTACTAATAACAAAAAAACTAATAACAATATTCTATTTCTGTTTGTTTCAAAGGTGTGTGATAAAAGGTCAAGATCAGATGCCGTTTCTTTTAATTAAATGATTAAATCTACTGCAATGAAACAATTTTATTACAAGCTTTACTAGAAGGCGTCACAGAGAAGCTAGCAATACTCAAAGGAAGTATATTTTCCTTTCTTGAATAAAATTGCTTTGAAAAACCTTGACAAAGAGAACATCTAAGTTGTACCACCCACTGCCTTCCGATAAAAAACCCACGCTGTGGCGTTGCGTCATTTAAACAAAGTAAAAAGAGGTCTGCCTCGTTGGTGTAGTGGTCGCAAGCGCGACTGCTGAACTGGGTTCGATTCCCAGGCCAAAATGCTTTTGGGTTCTCCCATCAGGAATTTCTCAGTAGCGGCTATGAAGTCTGGATTTGTGGTAATAGGCTTTCCCCCTATTACATGGGACTTTAACATAACTGGCGAAATGTGAGTGTACTATCAGGTACACCTCTGCCTAACCCTTCGGGGATTACAGGCGTGATGTTATTTTATATAAAGAGAGGTATAAAGTTATTAGGAGTTTTAAAACCTGACCGACTAATTTATCCTATTGAGAAATTTTGTCAATGATAGAACTATATCTTATCTGTTTGTTGTGAAAACAGTGGTTTAGTTGCTTTTAAAATATTGGCTAAAGTAGATAAAAAGACGATGTCACATACGATACCCACAGGACATAGTTGTAGATTTTTTTGTAACATTTTTACACACATGAAATTTTTTAGTAACATTTTTACACATTGAAATTTTTTAGTAACATTTTTACACACATGAAATTTTTCAATATTTCTTAACAAACAAAAACATTATCATTAACACCAGAAACGGCATATTTAAAATGTTTACTGTTTGTTTTGAGTTACCGATATCAGTTTAAAAACTTTTAATATATATCGGCTATGTCAGGATTTATGCCGTTAGGCTCGTACATCATGTGGGCAGAAGATGGGTTTCGTACAATAAAAATACATTGGGTGGTATTGTTTAATTTGATAAACTGTTTCTATAAACTAAATTACAATTTAACACAGAGCACAATGAATCGGGTTCAGTTTTAAGACGTCTCAACTCCGCCGCGATCAGACATTGACTGTCGTCCTCGCCTCGAGCTTGCTTGATTGGGGCTCTGTAGAAGCACGCTGCGGTGTGGGTAGACTTGTAAGTAGGTCGCGTGATGTAACCACCGGCGCACTTGCGATTCATTTTATGTCCATACTACTGACCGGATCCGACATATATAAACAAAAACATATTTCAATCGGGAGTGGGGCTTTCGTTGGCTAGTTATATTGCGAACTCCCTAAACCGTATATGTATTGGCAAAAGGTTCATTACGACGACGGTCACGAAATAAGCCTGAGACAAACGTGAACGCAAATTATTCATTTCAATATTGTATTTAAAATGTTCGTATTTAGGTAAGCTGATTGTTAAAATATTGCTAAATCTGCAGACAGTCTATAGATATAAATATTAATTTCTTTACATATATTTTTAATGGAATTCTTTACAGAAGCAAAAGCAAGTCTAATTACATTTAAAACTAAAACACATCACTAGCCTTTTAAATTCAAACCCTATTTTAAAATTAACCCACCAATGTCAACACTCGTCCCAGTGATAAATGACCTTTAATATTTAGTTGGAAGCCAGGCCGCAGCAGGCTTGGACTGCAGATGAAAAATGGCTTTAGCCTGAAAAATGTCGTTACGGAAATAAATTAGCTGCGGCCTTGGGGACTAATGAAACTCCGTGTTTTGTGTTTTTGATTATCGTCTGTGGTTATTTTGGTTGTTTGTCGTGTTTTTAAGTTTTCGACTAGAATGTGTGTGAAAGAGGTTTTTTTTGACATTTCAATATCAAACAAATAAATGATGTAACCAAGTTATTGTAAAAGTATTCTGATTTAAAAGTGTCCATGGAGTTTCTTGCCCGTTCTTCTCCATAGAGATCTACGTTAGGGAATGGGCAACTACAGTACTTCCACAGTTTTTATGCCTTGTGACTGGGACTGTAGCTACTTTTCATTGTTGTCTTTGTTTCGACAATTCAAAAGTGCCTGTAATTGGCCTATTTGAAATAAATGCTTTGATTTTGATTTTGAAAAATGCTTCACTGGAGATATTTTCACAAAAAAAACCGGAATAAACTTTACGTTTCTACTTTTCTTTCCCTTTTACTAACAATAGGTGGACGAGTGAAAGATACCGAGTGCGGAAATTCTATACCGTTTTATCCGTTCACTAGTAACTATTGTTTTAATTTTTTCCAAGGAAACGAAGGATCACTGTGTGCGGAATGATATGAAAGAAAAAGGAGTAAATGATAGCGTGACGGTTGACAGAGGAGAATGGAAGAAAAAAACGTGTTGCACCGACCCCAAGTAACATGGGACAAGGTCAGGAAGATGATGAGTGAATATTATTTTACTATTTATTCATTTTGTATTTAGTCGTTTCAATTGAGTTAAAGATAAAAATGTAGACAAAACATTAAGCGTCTAATAACTGCTTTACGTACGGTAAAAAATAGATTTTTCTTTTAAATTATTTTGTAACAATAAAAGTCGTAGTATTTTTATTTCGAAGGTCTTTAGGCTTGCCTAGGTTGGTATATGGATGGGTGACCACCTATTACATACTGAGTTTCCTCCGAGCCTCGGAAAGCACGTTAAGCCGTTGGTCCCGGCTGTCATATGTAGATCTTTGACAGTCGTTACAGGTAGTCAGTGGCCAGAAAATCTGACAACCAGTCTTACCAATCGTATTACCCAGTACTAACTGGGTTGTGGAGGTCAGATAGGCAGTCGCTCCATGTAAAATACTGGTATTCAGCTGCATCCGGTTAGACTGGAAGCCGAAAAGGCTAGACAGATGATGAAGTAGTAGACAAAGAGTTATATGTATGTAGGTGCTTAAAGGAAATCATACGACACTGAGGTTTGCTACAATAGGTACAATAACATTTAAATTGAATTATTCGACAATACGGGAATCCCAATCAACTATCATTCAATTATGTATTCAATTAATGCCCCTACATTGACATACGGCAATGTATCTACGAATCTATATTGTACAGACCACAAAAGCGATATACAATATCCGAACGTATTTACGCTCGGGTATTGAATTATCGAGTTATAGACAAAGTGGATCTTTGAGCGAGTGCTGAGCATAAGGGAATTCAATTCCCGGGTCGGAAAATGTGTTATTGGGTATTTCCATCAGGAATTTCTCAGTAGCAACCGTGGAGTCTGAATTTGTGCTCGGTTGATGGCAACAGGCTCGCCCCTCATTAGGAGGGACCTTAAAACAACTGGATAAATGTGGGTGTACGTGTTAGGTACACCTCTGCATTCCCGTTGGGAATTCCCATTGGGAATTACAAGGAGTTAAGGCGACATTAAGTGCCAGCGACCTTGAGCGAGTATTCGAGCCATCGCCCGCAAGGGCTCCCGCTTCAACGCGCACCAAGTTTTTTCGAAAAAACAACCCTCCTTGATTTATCAAACACAATACAAATAAAAGTCGTATACTAAAATATGGCTCATTAATTGTCTTTTAGATGGTCAAATTTTCATGCAAGTACGCCTGATAGTTTTTGCGTGATTATCGTTTTTTTGCCCGCGTTAGACATTACTTTACAAATTAATTACACTATGTTATAAAAATATAATTTCACATTTTCACATATCAAATTATGAAGAAAATTGTCTAGTATAACATATATTTTTTTCAAAGAAATAAGACTACAAGTTTAGACGTGATGTTCAATTTAAAAACGTTAAAAGTCGTATATCTGCGCCTTAAGAGCTTTAGGCAGAGTAATTTCTTGGCAGCGTCGCGTTGATAACTTTAGTAAATATTGAAGAGCTGCACTACAATATCGTGGCGCATTTGTATTTTTTTTTCTTAATATCGGTTTATTTATTCTCTTCAGTGTTCACAGTTCGTCTGTCTAAAGTTTTTTTTTAAATTGCACAGTTATTAATCTTTGTTTTCTTAACTATACAGGGTGTATCAAGACTGTTAATGAAGCCGTCAACCAAGCATTATGCGCATCAGACTAAGTAACTTAACGCAAAGATTTTTTCTGGGAAACGACTTTTTAGGATGAAAAGTCATGTTTTACGGTAGGACTCAATGTAATGCACTCAAAACTTGTGTTAATGATGGATTGAATAGTACGGGGGTCGTGGAGGTGTTTACAGTAACAAATTTACGTTAAAAACGTATTTAAAAAAAAGTTGTGAAAAAGTTAGAACTTTTACCCCCAATATCTCCGTAACTAGAAGGTTCCCAGGTATGGTCTAGAACAAAAAAAATATCGCAATGACAGGTAACAAGTACCTTTCGGCTTCGTTATGGGTCTTGTTACACCCTTTAGTAATGCAAAATAGGAAAGAGCATCTCATTTATTTATTTAGTACAGCACAAGCCATCATCATTTTCCTGCCCTTATCCCAATTTATTTCGAGTCGGCGCAGCATGTCTTCTTCTTTAAAACTTCTCTATTACTCGTCATCTCTTCAGACACCTTCTTTCTTGCCATATCATCCTTTACACAGTCCATCCATCGTTTCTTTGGTCTTCCTCTACTCTTATACCCATCCACATTCATACGCAACTACCTCACGACATTTTCTTCATTACTCCCCATCACATATGATACCAAGCCAACCGATTACCACACAAATTTTCAGTCATTGGTTCGCCAAACATAAGCCCAAGCCATTCATGCTAAATTAAGTTAGTCCTTTGACTCTGTCTTCTCACAGAACCGTATGCATTCCAACATTATGATCTTCCATTCATCAGCAAACAAGGCCAATCCAGGGTTCACAATCACGGGCGTCGGGGGTCACGTGGTGGCCCCCGGCCACCGTAGGCGCGGGCCTGTGGACGGCGAGTTATGGGCTAGCTCGCCGTCCGGCCGTCTTATGACGACAGGCCGTGTCGACGGCGCGTTCGTGTTCCACGCGCGCCTCAAAGAGATGTCAGCAACCACGTAGGGGTCCGCATGGGCCGATGCCTGCCAGGGCTGCGGGACTGTTCGAAAGAGATACCGCGGCCCTGGAACACAAAGGGCAAAGAAGGAACATGGATGGGTTTTATTCAGTACAAGTCTGACACTCCCTTCCACTCCGCCCAGAGTGGGGGGGGGGGCATTTGATGGTTTCCCATAATAAAAAATTAAAAAAATGGTTCACAATCACACGTTTGTATTTCCGAAGATAGACGATGATTGCCGAAGCGTATACTTTTTATGGGACATCTGTATCTGTTCTGCTATCTGTATTTCAGTGGGCAATACTAGGCATTCCTATCAAATTCTGGCGCACTAATTAAATTCATTTCGACGGTCATCACACGTTATGTCAATAACCGTAGGGTTGCTTTTCCAACGTTTCAAGTGATTTTGATGATTTTTATTTTATAATATTTTGTGTTGCACAGAAAAGTTAACAATAATAACAGTAATGTATGGTACTAGCTCCGCCCCGTGGTTTCACCTCCTTACAATCATGTAGTATATCATTTTCATGTATCATCAATAGTTTTCTCAACGCACGCAAATAATTAGTTTTATAGGCAAAATTTTGCTACTTTGGGTTACATTATTGCAATTTTCTTGAGGTTCTCTGATTTTTTTTTGAAAACAAATTATAGGCTATGTTACTTCCTGATAATTTAGCTTTCTATTGGAGAAAAAATAGTTAAAATCCGCTCAGTAATTTCGCAGCTTATTCGGTACAAGCAAGCAAAAAAAATCTTTCGTCTTTATAATATTATTAGTTCCTTTACTTATTTCCATACAAAACTAACACATTTTTAAATATTCCTTAAAATAAAAACAATATAAAAACCATCAGCCAACCGGTATCGGAAACAGAGTCCAAGCTAGAACTGGAGCTGGAGCTGGTCAGGGCTCCAGAGAGAGGACAATACGAGCCGTGTCCAGGAGTACTGCTTTCTGAATCAAGCCCTTGATCCAGCTACCTAACTAGAGGTATTGGTCGAGTCTCTTGGCAATTAAGCCATATTATTAGGTCCTTTAATCATTCTTTCTCTTATCAATACATTTTAATATTATTAGTATCTATGTTTATTAGTATATTATATTATATATTTGTAATATTTATTATTATTTTTTGTAATAGAAGTATAGATAGGGTTGTCATAGATCCGGAGTTTTCCAGCAAACCTGGTCAGTGTCCGTAATGCGGGCGGAAATATAAAACATCAGAGATTTCCAAAAACGATTTATGGTTAGTTTTATGTCTCGTATGGTTAGTCTCACTTTGTTCGAAGCTTACTGTCAGAGTCTGTACACGGGCAATATATGGTTCAATTACACCAAAAGATCGCTAGACGTCCTGCGCGTCTAGTATTTTTAAAGCTTTTAGGATGTTGTTGAGACTGCCTCGCTACTGCAGTGCCTCGGAGATGTGCTGAACTGCTTCGCTACTCAGGAGAGTGAGAGATAGTCGCAACAGCATCCTGAGAACAGTAGGCTTTAGCTCTCCGTGGGTAATTGTTACTAACATCCTTATCCTTACTTCCTCAACGTAATAATGTTTCTAAAATAAAAGTAGCGTTTGTTGTTGACCTTATAACGTCAGCTATCTGCCAGTAAAAGTTCCGTCAAAATCGATCCAGCCGTGTTTGTTACCTTTTCACGCCTAAACCACTAGACCGATCATCCTGAAATTTTGCATATACGTTGTCAGGTGTACAGAAACGGACATAGGATACCTTTCATTCTGAAAAAATGTACTGTTCCCGTGGAAAACAACAATAATGTTCATATGATAATAGATGGTGCCACGTGTCTTTCGAATCCTGATTGAATTATATTATTATAGAAACTTTAGTAGTGTTTTTAGAGTTTAAATGTCAAATTCTAAATTAACACGAATGAAGCCGCGGGCAACATCTAGTTAGATAATAAGTTATGTTAATTAAATTGCAAAATCTGCCTATATCGATCCCACTACTGGAACACAGGCCTCCTCTCTATGAGAGGTAATGGGCTATAATCCACCACGCGGGCCCGCTGCGAGTTGGTAGATACCACATGTATTCGAATTTTTGGTTTTAGGACATGCCGGTTTCCCCACGATGCTTTCCTTCACCGTTTTGAGAGCAGTAGTGATGAAATAAATTACACCAATTAATGAGCCTGTTTGGGTTCGAACCCACGACTTACTGCTCGGAAGTCGTGGCCACCATTGTTCCTACAGCTACAACGATTAAAGTAGGCTACCCTACTGCCCCATCTCAAAATTATGTAGACTTATTCAATATTACCACACCCGATCATGCCGACACGAATATGCACCCTTAACATAATAAAAATCTCGCTTCAAGAAATCGCCCACACAAAACAAAACTAACTCAAAAGTAAAAATAAACCTTCGCGCGCGCTTGCTAGAATTCTTACACTTTGACAGCCCTACGGAGCCCACACAATCGTGTGCGAGAAAAACGCTGTCGATAGCAGTACTATTGTAAATCAGAGTTGATTTATGGCTCAGGTGTACAAATACTGATAAAAATGCTATAAATTATGTTATTGCTGTTTTGATTGGACTTTGCAAGTGAAGAAAGTGATGAGCTCGTGGCTAAATAATAACAGCGAGTTCGGTCTTTAGGTTAAGCCGCGCTTGCTTAGGTTGGTCCGTGGATGGGTGACCACTCATTCAAAGAAAGAAAGTACGTTAAGTCTTCGGTCCCGGCTGTTACCTATTTGCAGATCTTTGGCGGTCGTTACAGGTAGTCAATGGTCTGGGTTATGGAGCTCAGGCAGTCGCTTCAAGCAAAGTACTGGTCTTCAGTTGCATTCGGTTAGACTGGAAGCCGACCCCAACATAGTTGGTAAAAGGCTGGGCAGATGATGAGAGGAAATAACGTATACAACATTATTTTTAGTATATGCGGAACCTGAATATAGTGTGTGCAGAATAAGTAACTGAATCGATTCCAATAATTTTTAAAGCATGTTATATTTTGTCCCAAAAATATTTAAAAAAGGTTACAAGTTGGACATCAAGCGACACTAAGTACCTATCGCAATCATTTAGGTACCTACTGCCAAATTATTATTATCAATGAGACAAAGACGACGCAGGAGGGAAGCGCGCGGCGGCGCCGCGTTGTGACCACGTTTTTGTGCGCACAACCAGGTAACAGAACAAGCTTATAACTTTGTGATATTTCATGCTACAGTTTTGAAATTTTGTACATAGATTCTTTACATAAAAATACTCGACACGTGTTTCAGGTTTCGCATATACTATAACTAATGTTGTACATGAGAAAATTAATAAAAGATTATACCTTCTTGACTAATCTCAAATTTATCATCGATATCGCAAAAAAAATACTTTCATTGGGTCTTGCGAGGACATTAGACAAGTAACACAACTTATATCAACCCATATTAAACCCCTCCTAACCGCTTTGGCACAATTTCCCGTAGTACACCTACATACTACCAACCCACACTGAAAACTAATGATTCCGAGGAAATACTAAACCGCTACTGCATTTTTCTTTGAAGATTGTAATTTTCTAGATGATTGAGTAACTAAAATAGAATTCGAATGCTTCCTCTGAAGCTTATGTTAGTTATTTACATCTATTTGCGGGAACTAATCTGCCCACATGAAGCTCGAGGCCCCAAGCTTAGTAAAGTAGTGTAGAAAAGTTAAGTTTTCAATTTTAGATTCAAATTGAAAGCTTATATAATATAAATATAATGAAAATACTCTATATAAGAGAAAGAATGAATAAAGGAGAAAATAATTCTAATAATTTCATAATAAAAACCTACATTATTCTTATGCAATACATAAATAAAAATAACTAATATAATAAATTATACTAAATTTATTATGTAGGTATATTATACAACATTACTTTTAGTATCTGCGAAACCTGATTCACGTGTCTAGTATTGTTATGTAAAGAATCTATGTACAAAATTTCAAAACTGTATCATGAAAAATCACAAAGTTATAAGCTCGTTCTGTTACCTAGTTGTCCGCAAAAAATCGTGGTCACCACACAGCGTGCGCCTCCAGTGTCGTCTTGAGCTCATTGAAAATAATAATTTGGCAGTAGGTAGCTAAATTATTGCGATAGGTACTTAAAGTCGCTCGGTGTCCAACTTTTAACTTTTTAAAATATTTTTGGGAAGAAATATAACATGGTTTAAAAATTATTGGAATCGATTCAGTTACTTATTCTGAACAAACTATATTCAGGTTTCGCATATACTAAAAATAATGTTGTATACAAACTACAAAGAACTTAAGTAATGATAAAAATAAGACTAAAAGTAAGAAAATATAAACATCTAAACAACGACGACAATAGGACACTTAGGCGTCAAAGTATTCCTCCGCATCGCTGTCATCTGGAAACGTGCCCAGAAGACTGGCAGCATTTCCACGCTGAATGGCAATGCTAATTCTTTGGCCAAAGAAAGAGCAAGCCCTCTGGTCACGCGAAGTGTCGACCAGTCGGCGAGAGATTTCCTTAAAAAGGAAAAAATAAATAAAAAAACTATAAACACAAATTATACCTATATCCACGAACTTAATAATTTATTTGCATATATTCATAATTATACACCCAATTAAACACATCTAATAATTTATAATAATATTATTGAATTGCTACTTAGCCCTCTTCCTCTCCTAATGTTGCTGTGGTCATAGGCACAGGGTCCATATTGATCTTTGACCTTGTTTGCACCATCTATCATGTAATACGCGATATCATCATCTCATCATCTGCCTAGCCTTTTGCGAACTATTTTGGGGTCGGCTTCCAGTCTAACCGGATGCAGCTGAATACCAGTATTTTACATGGAGCGACTGCCTATCTGACCTCCACAACCCAGTTAGTACTGGGTAATACCGATACCCCTTGGTAAGACTGGTTGTCAGACTTTTTGGGCCTCTTGCTACCTACTAATGACTGTTAAAAATCCACAATGGCAGCCGGGACCAACAGCTTAACGTGCTTTCCGAGGCACGGAGGAAACTCGGTATGTAATAGGCGGTCACCCATCCACAGACCAACCTAGGCAAGCACGGCTTAACCTAAAGATCGGCCCGAGCGGCTATTATTATTTAGCGACGAGCTCCTCATAAATGCGCGTGCATGTAATACGCGATATGGAATGCAATAAAGTCTTGAGTATTGAGTATTGCATGTGTTCGGAAGAATAAGTGTTCTCAAAGAAATGAATAAGTGTGTAGGTAGTAAGTACCTAAGGAGTTCTTCCGAAGGTTACGACAAAAGCAAGTAGGACCAGTAACGTCTTCTTCTTCTTCAATCTTTGACCATCCAACGCTGAGGGTAGGTCTCTTCCAAATCTTTCCACTTTTGGTGGTTTTGTGTCGTGGCTATCCAGTTTCTTCCGGCCACTTTAATGAGATCGTCTGTCCACCTAGTCGGTGGTCTTCCCACTAGCCTCCTTCCCGTAACGTCGCGTCAGTAACGTCCTCGCCCAATCACAATGATATAACTGATGCCTATGTATCTCTATGGAATGGTTAGAATAGAATATTATTTTATTTTTTGTTGTAGGTCGGTAACAAATTAAGGTTGAAACAATGATATTATAAATAAAAAGAGGTAGATATCGCACTAGCGCGCGCAAATTGTTGCAGAAAAATTCAGACAATTGTCGTAATTTAAGTACTTCAAGCGCAATATCTATCTCTTTCTGTATCATACGTTCCGTATTGTCTATCGCAGTCGTAACAACGCAACGATATTTGAACGTAGCGTATCTTTCTTTATAATATCATTGGGTCGAAAAATATAAAAAAGCATCTGTACAAGAGATGCTTTTTCCATCGTGTACGGTTTTAGTTTTCTTGTATTATTGTACACCTAAGGTCAATAATACAAGAAAGAAAAACAAAAAGAATAACAAACAGTGATTAACTATAAACTAACATTGAAAAACTAATCTAAACAATTATATATGAATAGGAATATAGACGTACAAAGTTCTGTAAATAGCGACATCGCAGTCTGTCGACATGTTAATGTGCTTGAAGGCAATCACTATTAATGAAACTGAAAACCATCAGCACATTTAAACTGCTTTCCAGATCTGTCAATGTCATAATTACTAAAGAATCTGACAGCTCTTGAGCGCAGTTCGAATGTGCTGATCGCTAGTTTTATTGACAAAATTCACCTTCAATGGTAGAAGCCTTTTCTTATACAGGGTGTAAGGGACACGTCATGTTCCATACACATTTTGACCGTGAAGGTATTGTACTTTTGTAGGAAACACCTGTTTTTAAAGTACCCTGAACTCCTCCGGATTCGGAATGATGTACTGAATACGTGGTAACTGTTTGTGCGTCGGTTTCGCTTCCACCCCGTGTACAGGGTGTAAACGGACCCTTCACGAAGCCGGTAACCAAGCAATTACAAATCCATACATCAAACTAAGTAACTTTACGCAAAAAAATATTGCTATGAACCAAGTTTTTTTTTTGGGAGGAAAAATTTAGTTTTACGGTAGGACTCGATGTAACGCACTCAAAACATTGTGCTGATGGATGCATAACATTAATTTTTTTTTTTAAACTTGGAATATCTCCGTAACTAGAAGGTATGGTCAGAACAAAAAAGTGATCGCAATGACGGGTAGAACAAATGCCTTTCGGCTTCGTTAAGGGTCTATTTACACCCTTTATATTTTTCTGAAAAGATCAAGGATACCCTAACCTAAAGTGTGTACCTACAAACTAGTGATTTTCTAGCAGTAGATGTATACTAAATGAGATAGGAAAGAAAAAGGAGACTATACCTATTTCACTCATAAACTTGTCTGCTTGTCGATAGAGCAAATAGTTCCCATTGTGCCGAGTAATAAATAACATGTCTGAGTGCAAAGCTAGCCTTGAGTAATACTGAAAGATATGCTATGAAAAACTGCTGAAAAAAGCGCGTGTAGATACTACATGGGCCGACTATACCATAGACCGACCGCTTTAATGAGTCCTCCACCTTGCCCCATCAAAGGCACATTAAGCGTCCACAAAGTACTAACAATATCTCACAGGTTATTTGCTGTAAAATAACCATAATCCACGTGGTGATACTAATTGAACCAATACGTGATCAACCTTCAGAATATTTCATTTAAATTGATACCTTCGCGAGGACTCATTAAAGCGGTCGGTCTATAGGTGGTAATTTAGTCACCTGGATGTTGCAAAAACTTTTCCTATAAGAGACGATTCATGAAAAAAAATCTTTTCATAATTCATCAGAATTGTCAGTCTAGTGTGTGACCGTCGGACTGCCAAGTCATAGGTCTCGAGTTCGAACCCAAGGCACGCACCTCTGATTTTTCGGATTCATGTGCTTATTGTATAACTATCACTTGCTTCGGTGAAGGCAAAACATCGTGAGGAAACCAAACCTGGGAGATATTTCTCGACGGCATGTAAAGCCAAGTCAGAGGCTCATGGGTGGCATAAAAACTCTGACACCAGGTTAGGCACTAACCACACGAAAAAGAAAGAATGAAGTCTGTCTATTTAAGTTCAGAATGCGTGGTCCCTCCTACCCTGTATAGTCAGTAGGTACTAAGAAAATAATGCTTGCTTCAAAAATACATTAAAAAAAAAACAGAATCACAATTTACTTCTTTGACGCATAAAAATAACTACACCCACGTCTAACAATCATTTCTTTGCATGTATCAAAAGCTCACTTAGAGGCAAAAGTGAACTCAAAGGCAATTGTCGGGAGTTACAGCATCCTGAACATCAGAGGGGAGGTTCGCAACGCAAATGTATGCCCTAGTCATTTGAGAGACGTGCTCTCGGCGAGCTTGTAAAGATGGCGGCGTTATGTCGGGAATGGAGTTGAGTGTGAATATTTTTAAGCTTTTTATAAAAGCTCGTTATTTTGTTTGTATGTAGGTTTTAAAATAGAATATATAGTTCAAATGTAACGTTTTCAAAAATCTAAAACTTTCTGATTTTTACAGATATTTAATGTTCCTAAATATTTAAATGTCTTTGCATTTAATGAAAACTAAGTGCGGAAACGTGACTTCTTATGCACTAAACACATAACATCACGCCAGTAATCCCCGAAGGATTAGGCAGCGTTGTACCTAATATTACACCCCATCGACAGTTATGTTTAAATCCCATATAATAAGGGGCGAGCCTAAGCCATCAACCGGGCACAAATCGAGACTCCGTAGCTGCTACTGACAAATTCCTAATGGAAAAACCCAAAAACAATTTGCTCGACCCGGGAATCGAATCCAGGACATCATGTTTAGCAGTCGCGATTACGACCACTAGACCAACGAGGCAGTCTATTGCCATTATGAGTATAACAGTTATTTATTATTTAATAGGTCAATATGGCAAAGATGACTGTCATACTTCACGTCTAAGCTAGTTCAGAAATATCATTAAGGGCATTACATGGCTCAAATCCCAAAAACAGCGTATGTTCAAAGAAATTTGTTGATGAATCCCTTCGTGCGTTTTCCGTGTAAAAAAAGTATGTTATAGTTAAGTTCATCACAAATAAATTGTATTGTTTAAAATTTTAATAAACCTCAATTTTTTTTGGTTAATCGTAGAAAATAGGTCCTTTTTCAACCTTAATTGTAAATTATCTCTGTAACGGCTGAATAGATCGGCATGAATTTTGTAACAACAAATACGTAATGATATACTTAACAATCTGTATTGTTTTTTTTTCTGTTATTTCATTCAATATTTTCAAATAATAAATAAAAACCGAAATTTTGCGAAATGTGCGGGGCAAGTCAACAAAAACCAGTACAGGGATCAAATCATCAAGGTCATCGAGCAATGTAATGCCCTTAAATAGGTCACAGATACCTATACAAACACATAAAGTCACTCGTTTTTCCCATGGGGGTAGGCAGACACCACAGAACGGCACCTGCTACGATCCTTACATACTCCTTTCGCCTCGTCCACGTTCATACATCTCGTCATACACGCACGCCGGTTGCGAGTAATGCGCACCTGGCCTTTCTGAAGAACCCCACCAATAAGGTCAGTGTAGGACCTTCTAGGACGGCGTTGCTCATATCTGACTTGTAAATATCTTTTCACTCATCCTCTCCACATAATCAAACCATCTAAGAGTACTCTTTTCAATTTTCGTCACTACATGTTCTTTAAAACCGCAACGTTGTCGTATACACGCAGAGTTTTATCATACTTGCTTACAAATATTAGGTATAACACAAACTATATTATAGCGTTCTGTATAGTCTTCCCTTTAATCTTATTGGATTTACGTGGACGTGGACTGCACTCGCCTTTTCTGACGTCATACTCTTAACCGGCCCGACAGCATGAAATAGGTTTATTTATATTGTGAAAATATAAAATTGTAATGCAATGTAAGCATATCGTGGAGCAGTATATAGGGTGTAAAACGACCCTTCACAAAGCCATCAACCAAGCATTCTGTACATCAAACTAAGTAACCCTACGCAAAAATTATTGCTGGGAAACGACTTTTTTTTTGGGCGTGAAAACTCACGTTTTACGGTAAAACTCAATGTAACCCACTCAAAACATTGTGCTAATGGATGCTTTGAATAGTAAACATGTCATTGAGGTAATTAAAGTCAATTTATAACCTTAAATACAAAAAAAAAATGTGAAAAAATTGGAACTTTGACCTCAAATTTCTCCGTAACTAGAAGGTTCCCAGGTATGGTCCAGAATAAAAAAATGATCGCAATGACCGGGAGAACGTTAAGAGTCTTGTTACACCCTTTATAGAGAGCATCGTGAGCAAGACAAGCAAACGCAAGCTGTTTCACATTCTGTCTGATTTATTATTTATTATCTGTAAGTTATTGGCTGTTAGGTGTATTATAGAGGGTGGAAGGGAACGCTAAGTGGAAGAACGACGCTTGAGTTGTTACCACGTATTGAATACACACGGCGGCACATGAAGCTGTACATTTCCAGTATAACTTGGCCTCGCTTTGTATAGATTTTCTATACAATGAGCGATCCGAATAAACTGGTTTTGTATAGCTTGATTGGCCGTCGTGCGTACATCATTCTGAACCCCTCCTCAGAGGAAATTTTTAATCGGTAATTTAAGAAAAAACAGCTGTTTCCTACAAAAGTGCAATACCAATACGGACAAATCAAATGTATGGAACTGCTGGTTTTTTCCGAATTTTTTTAGCGTATTATCTGGTACTAAACGGGTTGCAGAGTCTAACCTCTTCATGCATCAGTGGCGCAAGTTCCATACAACACGATTCCTACTGAATACTGACTGTGACTGAGAATACTGACTGTGCCATTTTTCAAAGAAAAGCCTCCCTTTGAAAAATGGCACAGTCAGTATTCTATAGACAAATACCTATAATCTCATTAAAGATATGTACCGGCTTACCTCTTACAACAATTGACCCTTCGCTACTGCCATGGAGCGATCGTCACTGGAATAGGCAGTCGCTCCATGTTAAATACTGGTATTCAGCTACATCTGGTAAGGTAAGACTGGAAGCCGACCCCAATAAAATTTGGGAAAAGTGTAGGCAGATGATGATGATGAAAAATTTCTATACAGAATATATAAGTATGTTTATCAGTTGTCTAGTACTCATAACACAAGCTCTGCTTAGCTTGAGACTAGACGGCGTTGTGTGATAGTTGTGGAATATTATTATTATTATTTTTTATCATTTATTTGCTAACATACTTATTACATTTTTAAATATTTTTTAACAAAAACCATATAAAAAAAAACATTTAAAAATATAAAAAATAGTGGTCCGCCGGTAGCGGGAGCAGGGTCCAAGCTACCGGTGGTTAGGGCTCCAGAGACAGGAACCTCCTCACAATACGAGCCGTATCGAGGAGTACTGCCTTCTGAATTATTATTAGAATTATTATTTCCTTTATTTATCTTCTTACACATTAGTTACATTTTTAAATATTTCTTAACAAAAACCATATAAAAACATTTAAAAATATAAAAAATAGTGGTCCGCCGGTAGCGGGAGCAGGGTCCAAGCTACCGGTGGTTAGGGCTCCAGAGACAGGAACCTCCTCACAATACGAGCCGTATCGAGGAGTACTGCCTTCTGAATCAGGCCCTTGATCCAACCGCCTAAGGAGAGCTTCGAAAGATGGTCATCGAGGCTCTTGGCTATAAGGCCATTGGCCGTCACGACGATCGGCACAATGACAGCCGAGTTCACATGCCACATGTCAACAACCTCGTGTGCCAAGTCGAGATATTTTATTTGTTTCTCTTTCTCAGCTTTCACGAGGTTCTCGTCATGCGGGATGGTAACATCGAATATCATTACGCGGCGCGCTGATCGGTCTATCACTACTATGTCAGGCTTATTGGCGACAATAGTCCTGTCAGTAATGATAGACTGATCCCAGTACAGCGTGACATGGTCTTTCTCGAGAACTGGGTCGGGCACATACTTGTAGTACGGTACCTCAGATTCCACAAGTTTATATTTCAAGGCAAGTTGCTGGTGAATAATCCTGGCTACTTGGTTGTGCCTGTGCAAGTACTCGTTGTTAGCCAGACGAGAACAACCAGAAATAATATGTCTGATGGACTCACCCGGACGGTGACATGCCTGACACACGTCAACCGTCCCGTCCTTCATAATATATTTCCGATAGTTGTTCGTCAACATAACTTCGTCCATAATCGCACAGACAAAACCTTCAGTTTCTCCAAAGAGGTCGCCGAAGCGTAACCAGGACACGGACGCTAGAAAATCTACATCGGGCCCATGAAGAGCCCGGTAGAAGCGCCCGTGAAGCTCCTTGCCTTGCCATACTTCCTTGCGGTCATCGGTAGTAAGTACTTCAGGTTTGCGCCAGTTCTCTTTAGCCATGGACAGCGGGGTGAGTCCCTTGTCCACTGCGACCACATCTCGGTGCATACCCACCTCGACTTTTAAAAAATATTCTCTGAGACTGCACATCTCGCGGTTGTGAAGGGACTTCGCGTTTAAAAACCCTCGACCCCCGCACTTCCGCGGGATGTACAGCCTCATCACTGATGATCGTGGGTGATGCATCCGGTTTGCGGTAAGCAGTGTACGAACTCTCCTATCCAGGGCATCGAGTTCGGTCTGAGTCCATTTGAGTACGCCGAAAGAGTACATTAAAACCGGCATGACCCAACCGTTGAAAGCGCGCACCTTGTTTCCGTCTGAAAGAAGGCTATGTAATACCTTGTTCAGGCGTCCAAAGAAGCGCTCCTTCAACGATTGCTTCATGTCAGTTACGTTAATGCCTAACGCTTCCGACATACCCAAATACTTATAGCTTTCGGATGAGGAGAGGGATCTCAGGTGTATGAAATCCGAGAGCTGAATTCCCTCGGATTCCATAATCTCCCCTCGCTTTACATACATGACTGCACATTTGTCCACACCAAATTCCATCCTGATGGCGCTACTGAAAGTTTCAGTTACTTTCAGTAGCTCCATCAGTTGCAATTTGTTGGAGGCAAAGAGTTTCAGATCATCCATGTAAAGAAGGTGAGATATGACCTGACCACCTCTCCTCAACCGGTAGCCTAGACCTGAATCCTCCAGCAATGTGCTCAGAGGATTCAGGGCTAGACAGAACCATAGTGGGCTCAGACTGTCGCCCTGGAATATTCCCCGTTTTATCCATACAGGTTCATCGTTCCCCTGGATCTGTCGACATCCTGGATATCGAAGGACCGTCCTCCATTGCCCCATACACGACTCAAGGAAGGCGCGTAGAATTGCATCTATCTTGTACAACTCCAGCACCCTCATGAGCCATGTATGTGGCACCGAGTCGTAGGCCTTCTTATAATCTATCCAGCATGTAGACAGATCCTTGCGGGATCGACGAACCTGTTGGCTAATGGCCATGTCGATGAGGAGTAGCTCCTTAGTGCCGCGGGACCCATTCCTACATCCATTTTGAGAGGCAGACATAATGGAGTTTTTGTCAATGTGTGTATTAATTTTAGCTCTCAAAATGGATGTAAGAAGTTTATAGACCGTAGACAAACACGTGATCGGTCTATAATTTTTGGGTTCCACGGGACTACCTGACTTATGGAGCAGGTGGGCAACGCCTGTTGTTAAAAACTGCGGTAAGGACCCAGACTCTAAGGATGACTGGAATTGGGATGCCAGGCAAGGGTGTGAACTACTAAGCCATTTGAGCCAGAAGTTGTACAGTCCGTCCGGTCCCGGTGACTTCCAGTTCGGTAACGGACGAACTGCTCTGGCTATATCTAAAGGTGTAATCAAAATTGGCTCCATTTCTGGGATAGGTTCACACACTCGTTCGACATCACGCATCCAGTCAGCCTCAGTATGACAGACGGGCACCGACCAGATGCTGCGCCAGAAAGAACTCGTAGCAGCATCATCCGGGCGGCACACGTCTGTCATATTTAGCTCGGGTCGCTCCCAAGCTCTGTATACCCACCTCTCATCGCTCTGGAACATGCGATTCTGTGAGTACCGATCAACCCGCCGCTTATACCTCCGAATACGGTTCGCCCATGCATAAACTTTCTGCTTCAGGAAGTCGATGCGCTCTGTGACACGGGACATGTATTCTTGAGGACTGATTCCAGTCCCCGAGAATGCCCGCCTCACAAAGCGCATCACACGTGGTCGTGTATTGCCCTCCCTGAAGCAGTGTAGTTTGCCGATGAGTACCCTGGCCCCGTCGATGTGGCGCTCGATCCTGCGCTGCCAGGCTGGTACAGCTGGTTTTGGTCGAGTAGCTACGTCACAATTTGGGAACTTGACGTTAGCTAAACGACATGCCGCAACAGCCCCACAGTACAGGATCGAGTGTGTATCAACGAGGTTCTCGCTACTCTCGAATATATTCTCGAGTTGCGAGTCCAAGGCACACACCAGCGCCCTATTTTTATTATGCATGGGTAACCGTGGTAATCGGGGCCTAAGTTCGGTAGGAGTGGATCGATATTCACGAAGCGCATCTTCCAGAGCGCTCCTCAATCGGTCGTTGCACTGGCTACTTACCACAGTAACCCTATCATCTTCCTCTACAACAGCTGGGTTGAACCGCGGCGGGGTTGCGTCAATAACTGACGCTTGCACCGCGGTTTGTGCCGGAGTTAAAACGATACGGTTGCTCAGTACCTCTGAGCGCAGCCTATCAAGTACGGCGTCGTCCAACATGTGATTGCGTTGGATGACCCGCACCTGATCCGACAGTCGTTGGGCCGAAACGTTGACGGTTGGTTCAAGTACCTGGAACAGAGACAGCATCCCAACACGGTATGCAGTGAGGTTAGTTCCCCCCTCTGTAGACCCATAGTATGCGCGCATGACGTTCTCGTTAATGGAATGAGTCCATCTCATGCGCTGCACACAACCACCGGCAGCGGGGACCCGGCTCGGGGCCGGATGGCCCCTAAGTCCCAAGCTTCTCGGTGGCCGGCCTCTCCCCTGCCGACGTACAGGTGTTGGCGACGTCGGCGGAGAGAAATACTCGTCGCTCGAGCTCGACGCAACTGCCACTGCCGGTGTCACAGCACTCACGATGGGGCTGGATTCCGGCGGCGGCGAGGCGGAGCTGAGCGACGGGTCCGGAGGTGGTAGGCGTGCACGTCTGGTTGCTGCTCTGGTCAACATTTTAAGTCTTCATGCTTTATTTTCAAAATTTTCTTCGTATGACATGGCTGTCAAATTATGTCAGATGAATGGGGTATTTTTTTTTATATGTATTCTTATCGGTTATATTTCTCATTTCGGAGTATATTCTTATATTTAAGTAACAAAACTGCTATTTTAAAAGTGTGATATGGTTTAAAATTTCCGGTATATTGTTTTACTATATAAATTTAAGAAAATTTGATAAATTGGTTACGAAGACGTTTATTTGACGTTAGTGTTGCCAGTTATTGAATTATTATTATTATTAGAATGATGTACCGAACACGTGATAACCGTTTGTTCTTCGATGTCCCTTCCACCCTGTATATTGGACCCCATCCGTTGCACTATTAATGTGAATTCACTTCTATAGTGCGGGATCGTGCTTTTGGCGCGGCACTGAGAACTCGGCGGTTATCATACAACACCGCTCGCACCGCGCACTGCACATACACCCGCTTCGCCACCGCCGCCCGACCACGTGGACGAGCGGTATCATGTAGGAATCTCCTAAAAGTATACAACATTAGTTTTAGTATATGCGAAACCTGAAACACGTGTCTAGTATTTTTATGTAAAGAATCTTTGGACAAAATTTCAAAACTGTATCATAAAAAATTCACAAAGCTATAAGCTTGTTATGTTACCTGGTTGTCCGCACCAATAATTTGGCGGTAGGTACCTAAATGATTGCGATAGGTACTACTACGCTTGGTGTCCAACTTGAAAATTAAAAAAAAAAAATTGGGACAAAATATAACATGGTTTAAAAATAATTAGAATCGATTTAGTTACTTATTCTGAAAAAAACTATATTCAGGTTTCGCATATACTAAAAACAATATTGTAGAACGTTTTATTTTACCCGACGACATAGCTTATTCGTCTCAAACACAAATGTTATAGTGTGTATATTAAGGTTAACGTATTTATCGATGGGTCTTTGTTACCTGAAAATATATAAATGGATAACATTTCCACCCATGCCGAACTCCCAAGCATCTCTCGACAACTGTCAACCGTTCTTACATTGTCATTGAGTAGGGTAGAACAACGAATTATCGTCCCACCAAATATTGACGTAAAAATAAAATTTTAATACCAGAAGTTTTACAAAGGGGAACTTTCGGGGTGTTGAGGGGGCATTTCACCAAGATTCTACCGTTCATTGATATTCACGGGGGAAGGGGAGAGGGGTAAATGCGGGGTAGAATTGTGTGGGCGAGTTTAGTGGTTATTATTTTTATTATGTCCAAAATCTGTTGATGTTTTAATGTACTTCGGCTTCAATTTTCATTTAAAGACCCTAGGTAACTAACTACTTATTACTTATTTTTTTTTTTTTTTTTGTTACAAATTGGGCCTGCTCTTGACCTCGATCACGCCTGATGGAAAGCAATAGATAAGGTCTATCACGAGCGTGCCCAGAAGATGATTGTTTAATTAATAATTGTTGAAATAATTAAAGGCTTCTGGTAGCAGTCAAATATGGCTTATTTGACTGCTGCCAGAAGCCTTTAGTTGGCAGCCAGCCTGCTAAGGAATTACTTCCCAGATAGGCAAAATCTGATATGTAACTGGTGTGGTAACTGCAATATACAAATAAAAATAACTTTTTTGTTTCAGTGGTACATTACATTAAAAATAGGTCTCTGGTCTCCACACTAGGGTTACGTGTCATGGAGGCCAGTCTCTTTACAGAACAAAAAAAAAATGCAAATTTACATAAAATTATTTAACAAAAACAGTTTTTTTTTTTTAAATAGCCTGACTTACTGCTGGGCAAAGACCTCCAATTCCTTCCATGTACTCTTTTCCCGCACCTCCTCGGGCCAAACCAAATCGAAATATTATAGAAATAAAAAAAGTAATATGTTAATGAGTGTAGTGTCTATGCATATGTGTGTGTGTATATGTATAATATAGGAGCATAGTCAATGCAATCATCAACCAGATTTTAGTCATGTTTATTGTGTAATAATACGTGCTTCCTTAGTTTTTATGAGGAATGTGTGGCTAATAACAGCCGCTCGAGTCGATCTTCAGGTTAAGTCGCGCTTGCCTGGGTTGATCCATGGCTGGGTGACCACCCATTACGTACCAAGTTTCCTCCGTGCCTCGGAAAGCACGTTAAGCCGTTGGTCCCAGCTGTCATTTTTACATCTTTGACAATCGTTACAGGTACAGACAGCAGCCCGAAAGTCTGACAACCAGTCGTAGCAAGGGGTATCGTATTACCCAGTACTAACTGGGTGGACTTCCGGATGCTCCGAATGGCGACTGCCTCTCTGACCTCCACTACCCAGTTAATACTGGGTAATACGATACCCTTTGGTAAGACTGGTTGTCAGATTTTCGAACCACTGACTACCTAGGCTGTAACGACTATCAAAGATCTTCAAAGTAAGATCACAAGATAAACAATCTTGAAGGACTAGACAAACTGACATCAGTGATATAATGTTGGAAAATTGAAAAACGAGTGGGACTGAAAGAAGCCGACCCCAACATAGTTGGGAAAAGGCTAGACAGATGATGTTCCAATACAAATCATCTCGGTTCAATGCTTCTAGCTCTCTTCATCGCCTCTACAACAATAAATCTGTAAACTGCTCCATTAACTTTTAACTAACCACAATGCTTCGAAACTTAGGTTTCTAGCGGCTTTCACGCTAATTGCTACAGTCGGAATAATCCGTTATAGATGAGGGTTCTAGACGTCAAGATCGATCGATATGGCAGTAAATAATTTCCATAATTTTATTAATTGTAAAACCTACTACCTACATTTGACAGCTGATCAGAACACAAACTTGAGCAAAAAGAAAGAGCTGTACCTAATAGTAAACCCACATTTCGCCAGTTATATTTAGGACCCATGTAGTAGGGGGGAGCCTATTGCCATCAACCGGGCGCAAATCCGGATTCCCTGGCTGCAACTGAGAAGTTCTTGATGGAAAAACCCAATGACACTTTACACGAACCGGGCATCGAATCCAGGAACTCATGCTCAGCAGTCAAACTGTATTACTACACACACACAGACACACACACACTCACACTCACACACACACACTTACACTTGTCAGAAAATTATGTTCTTGGACTTATTTGGCAAGAAGTAATAAAGGGATAAGTGAAGAACAAGGTTTGAAGGTCCTCAATACTCCACAGAAAAGGGAGGATCCTCCGACCAGACGGGTGTTGCGTCTAGTGGGCTACTGCGCGACAGCTGTTGTCGGGTTTATCCTGTATAGTCTTTAGTCGCAAATAAATTTAATAGCGCGATTTAGAATTTTGATGTCTTCATTTGTGTCATAGATGGCGCTGTAGTACTTTTTGTACTATGTTGCTGTAGGACTTGATATAGTGCCGCTACAGTCCTCTTCTCCATTTTCCATCATGGTGCTCTGCAGCAGAGACTTGACTTCGATTTATTTCGTATTTCTAATCTCCTTTTTTATCGCATGGTTAGTGCTTAATCTGGTGTCAGAGTTTGTATGCCGCCCATGGGCCTCTGGTTTCCTTACGATGTATTTCAGGTAATAATTATAAATGCGAAAGTTGGTGAGGATGGATATATGGATAGATGAATGTTTGTTACTCTTTGTTCACGCAATAACTACTTAACGGATTTAGATGAAATTTGGTCGTACACAGATAGTTTATAACTTAGATTAACACATTTTATCCCTGTGGTACGATACCGTGGGTTAATTACCAAACGCCACGCATGCGAAGCCGTGAGCTAGTAATTTCATAATTTAATCATGGCTATATACAACATTAGTTTTAGTATATGCGAAACCTGAAACACGTGTCTAGTATTTTTATGTAAAGAATCTATGTACATAATTTCAAAACTGTATCATGAAAAATCACAAAGTTATAAGCTTGTTCTGTTACCTGGTTGTCCGTACAAAAACGTGGTCATCACGCGACGCCGCCGTGCGCGCGCCTCCAGCGTCGTCTTAAGCTCATTCATAATAATAATTTGGCAGTAGGTACCTAAATGATTGCGATAGGTACTTAGTGCCGCTCGGTGTCCAACTCTTAAAAACTTACTTACTTTACTTTTTAAAATATTTTTGGTACAAAATATAACATGGTTTAAAAATGATTGGAATCGATTCAGTTACTTATTCTGAACAAACTATATTCAGGTTTCGCATATACTAAAAATAATGTTGTAGATCACTATGTATACAACATTCTTTTTAGTTTAAGTAACTGAATCGATTCCAATAATTTTTAAACCATGTTATATTTTTCCCAAAACTATTCAAAAAGTTAAAAGTTGGACACCGAACGACTTTAAGTACCTATCACAATAATTTAGGTACCTACTGCCAAATTATTATTATCAATGAGCTCAAGCCGACGCTGGAGGCGCGCGCTGCGTGGTGACCACGATTTTGAGCGGAAAACTAGGTAACAGAACAAGCTTTTAACTTTGTGTTTTTTCATGATACAGTTTTGAAATTTTGTACATAGATTCTTTACATAAAAATACTAGACACGTGTATCAGGTTTCGCAAATACTAAAACTAATGTTGTATATCGTGGCGTTCCGTAATTTCTGCCTACAATGTCTACCCCAATGGGGTGAAGCTTGAGTATATGTAGGTACACTGTAATATATAAACAGTTTCGAAAGTTTTCGCAAACTTATGTTTGCACAACAGACCGACATGGCAACGTGGGAGCTTGCAAATTGCGAAATATTATTTCTCTTATGAAGTAGTGGCATCGCGGTGTGCGAAACTTGTACTATTGGGTTTTCACACGCTATGTTTGCAGTAGACCACAATTCGCGATAGAATCTCTTATCAGCTTTCCACTGGACATAGAAAGAAAGACAAAAAGAAATAATATTTATTTGTCGCAGGGACATGGCAAAATGACAAAAAAAACAATAAACTATAAATTCAATAGGACGGAACAAAAAAAGAAAATTAATTAAAAGCCGTGACTGCGACACGCAGGTTACTCACTCAGCATGATGCTGTGCTATGGGGCTATGCTGTGCTGTGCTTACATAATTAAGTAAAAAATTAGGTACATCACCTTATCATCTGCGTAGCTTTCTTCGAATTATAAACGAACCCTTTACGAAGCCGTCAACCTAGAGGTACATCAAAAATTATTGCTGGGACACGATGTTTTTTTGGGGTTAAATATAACGTTTAACGGTAGGACTCAATGTAACGCACCAATGTAAGGTCTAATTGAAATAATTGCTATGAGTATTTAAAAAAAAGTTGGTACTTTGACCCCCAATATCTCCGTAACTAGAAGGTTCCCAGGTATGGTCTAGAACAAAAAAAATATCGCAAAGACAAACTTGACTTTCGGCTTCGTTAAGGGGTATTTTACACCCATTAATGGAGTCGGCTTCCAGTCTAACCGGAGGCAGCTGAATATCATATAAAATAGTGACTACCTATCTGAACTCCAAAACCCAGATACTGGATAACCCGAATATTATCATTAACACTAGAAACGATTGTTGTTGCTGTTTGTTTACAATCAGTAAACATGGTAAATATTCCGTTTCTAGTGTTAATGATGATATTAGTGACCATCATAGATTAAGAACTTATAACCCGAATATTAAAAATAAATAAAATCCATTTATAATACAAATATTGCTCTAGAGGCATTATGCAGAAAAAAAAGCAGAATACATTTGTATGGATAATCGCAGCCCCCGTTCCCTCTTAACCCTGAAAATCGACTCGTGCACCTGTTTTTACTTTTACACGAGCCAAGTTAAGTTACTATGCAAACTAAACAATTGAAGAGAAAACAACCTTCAACATTTTCCAAGTTGAATAACACGATTACTTAAATCACGAGTTTCAAAGAAATTGTTTAACTTTTTCGGTCACATGTTACTGGAACATGATTATTTCATAACTTTAGGTTTCTCACGAACGGGCGAAGAAAACATAACTTTAAATAAAATAATATAGTTAAAAAAACTAAAAAAACACGGTTTAAAATGGCGTCATTTTATTTCTCGTATTCTTCTCAGCAAACCCCCTTTCATTTGATACCTATTTCATGGGAGTGTATTAAAAATAACTAGTCCGCCATCTTTGGGAGTCCGCCATATTGGGTTTAGAATGACGTCACTTAGCTAACCATGCATTGTCATCCAAACTAAACATTTTTGCAAAAAATCAGCTGAATCGGAAACCGGGAAGTGGGTCAATTTCAACTTCTAAATTTTTTTACATAGTTACAGGTTGTATTCATCGAAAATTCATCAGACGGGCAGCTGGCCACAGTAAGGAGAATGGTCAAGAATTTATGGGTTTCTGATTCAAGGCCTAACAGCTATAGCCTCTTTTTGTTTATATTACAGTAAATTAATATTCTTTTCAATACACTTTATCGAATACTGGTTCTTATCGCACTACGATTAGGTTTAACATGCAATGTATTTCACACCCGTGGAATTTTAGTATTTTTCCGCGCACGTGCGGAAATAAATACTTCCACAGATAACTATACTTATACTAAGTCCAAATGGGTTCAATGACTATAGCCGGCGGTGTTTGTTTTTTTTTAAATCTCGGCAGAGATATATGCGTTTTACGGCGTAAATATTATTTGAGTATATATATTATGTCTATAAATAGAATATCATAGATAAACATGATTATTTAAAACAAATATTTACTTTTACGAACAAATTAACATTTATTTGTGTTCAAAAAAAATATTAGATTTTTCTATTTTTAATATTTGGCTGTTTAGCGGCATCATATCTTTGCTTGTTCTTTAAACTGGCGAAAGCAAAGCGCGAAAAATAAAAAAATTAAATCATAGTTTTCTAAAATTACTTACAAAAATACTTTCCGTTCTAATATTTTATTTCTTTGAAAGAGTATTGGAAACCGTCGTTTGATACGCGTGGGGTAACAAATTACTGCAGTTCTCGGCTCCATGATACCCTCGCCTGCAGCTCGGGTGTTATTCCGCCTCGAATGCAATAACAAAGTTTCCCCACTATATATCAAAATGTACTATTTCTATTCTAAGATACAGGTACACCAATAAAAAGAGCTTTTCAAGGAGAACCTGTGCTGCTAACATGAATTTGTCAATTGTTAGTCCGCTCGGTTTTATGACAGATACATCATACCTGATACGGATAAGTCGTCAAACGTTAGGTTAGTGATAGTGTTCTAAATTATTTTATTTTTCAATTTTTACGTGTTCGAGTTAACGGTATGTTTTGATGAAAAATAGAGAAGGGTATGGTGGATTCATTAAATTTTTTTAACCATGGTTGCACTTTGAGGAATAAACACATATTATTTTTAATTTGATTTTGTGAGCGCAACTAATGGTTGCGCTTCGAGGAATAATTTAGTTGCGCTTAGTTGGTTGCGCTTAAAAATAGTTGCGCTTTGAGGAATATCCCGTTTATTCCGCGCGTTCGTGCTCGCCCTACTGGCAATTTTTCCCATCGAAATTTCTTGAAACTTGTGTTTATAAACACAAGTTTTAAGAAATTACATAAATGCCTTGTGCCAACCCGCTGAAACCATACAAATGTTTGAAATTTTCAGTTTTTTTGCTTATGAAATAAATTTTTCAAAACTTTTTCTTTACAAGATTAAATAAGGAAATGTTTCATCATCAAACTTGTGTTGGATTAAGAAGTTAAGGAAAATACTTTTACACATTTTATCGAGGAGCTCGTGGCTAAATAATCTTTAGGTTAAGCCGCGCTTGCCTAGGTTGGTCCGTGGATGGGTCATCACCGATTGCGTACCGAGTTCCTCCATGCCTCGGAAAGCACGTTAAGCCGTTGGTCCCGGCTGTCATTTGTACATCTTTGACAGTCGTTACAGGTACTCAGTGGCCCGAAAGTCTGATAACCAGTCTTACCAAGGTGTATCGTATTACCCAGTACTAACTGCGTTGTGGTGGTCAGATAGGCAGTCGGTCCATGTAAAATACTGGTATTCAGCTGTATCCGGTTAGACTGGAAGCTGACCCCAAAATAGTTGGGAAAAGGCTAGGCCGATGACGAATGGTGGTGTAATTGTATAAAATGCATGGGATTGAAAAACTTACGTCAATCGTTTTGAAACTCCATGTAGAAATAAGAAATATGACATTATTTTAAGTTGGTTTAGTAGGACTTTGTACTCGTATTATTACTTACTTATTATTGACCGCCACGATTGTCTAGTGGTCGCAAGCACGACTACTGAGCATGAAGTCCTGGGTTCGATTCCCGGGTCGGGCAAAGTGTTATTGGGTTTTTCCATCCGGAATTTCTCAGTAGCAGCCACGCTGTCTGAATTTGTACTAGGTTGATGGCAATAGGCTCGCACCCTATTACATGGGACTTAAACATAACTGGCGAATTGTGGGTGTACTATTAGGTACACCTCTGCCTAACCCTTCGAAGATTACAGGCGTGATGTTATGTTCTATAATCCCTTATATAGATAAAATGAAATATCTATAAACAATTACGATAAAATATATCAATAATTATTTGCGGCGCCAGTTAAAATCAAAGTAAAAAGTGTGTCACGTATGACTAGTGCCATGCCAACTATTAAGTGCAAGATAATAAATAAAAATAAGTTTATTGTCACAAAAACCTTTGTATACAATACCATTACATTTAAACATAGGTACATTTAATTTTAGTAGAAGGCTGTACAAATAGTGAAAAACCCTGCCTCCTAAACTAGGGGATCTAGGAGTCAGTGTTCTACTGTAACTTCGTGTACAAAATAAACCTTTATTTGTGTGTTTATAAACCTACAATGGCCTGGTTTAACTATGCTTATGAATGTGTGAGAGTGTGGGTAAGGGGGGATGGCTGTGTGAGTGGGATGTGGTGTGCTGTGGTGTGCTGTGGTGTGGTGTGGTGTGTTGTGGTGTGGTGTGGTGTGGTGTGGTGTGGTGTGGTGTGGTGTGGTGTGGTGTGGTGTGGTGTGGTGTGGTGTGGTGTGGTGTGGTGTGGTGTGGTGTGGTGTGGTGTGGTGTGGTGTGGTGTGGTGTGGTGTGGTGTGGTGTGGTGTGGTGTGGTGTGGTGTGGTGTGGTGTGGTGTGGTGTGGTGTGGTGTGGTGTGGTGTGGTGTAGTGTGCTGTGGCGTGGCGTCGTGTATGAGAAGGGGGGTGTGGTGTGGAGTCGTGTAAGATGAACTGAATTAAATTTATTTTCTATTGACATTATATAAAGTGTTGCGGTTAGTATGTCTAACCCAGAATCGAGCTCGTTTGGTCCTAGCCAAATACTACGAAGAAGTCCTCCGCCAACGCCTACCGACCAATTGCCCCCGAGTGAACCACCCCCACCTCTACCAGCACCTGTGGAGAATGTTTTGCCGAATGATCTTATCAGCACGCCTGAGATCCAGAAATGCTTATTATCTATAGATGGCATTCTCAACGAAGTCTGCTCTATTGTTGGTGAGGGAAAAATGAGCTCGGACCAGAAGCAACGTGTCTCAAACCTTTGCCGGAAGGTCCAAAGTGGGACTTCTCAGATGGCTGTCCTTTACCAATCGGTGAAGCAGAAAATGATCCAGTCACACAGTACCGTGCAGCACCTACAGCTTCAGCAAAACATGGCGCACTCTCTGAAACAGTTCAAAGAGGTTATTGAGTCGAAGCTGAGCCCGTCCAACAATTCCTATGCTAGCATGGTGAAGAAAGGCTCCGACAATTTCGTCCGTCCTGCAAACCTGAGTTCGATCGCCATTTATCCCAGCGATAAGACTAAAAAAGTGACGACACCAAGTCACTTGTCTTACCCTCTTATAATAAGTTAGCAGTTTAATAGCTCGAAGTGTATGACCATCACTTTTTCTCGCGCACACAATCCCATCTTACATACCTACTATATGAATGACCCGTTCCATAGGCACCCCGCCTATGGAACGGGTCACAGAAGTCAAGGACTTGGGAGTAGGTTTTAATACAGGTTTGACTTTTCGGGATCACGTTATGCGTAATTGCAAAAGAGCGTATAGAAATGTAGGTTTCATGCTTCGTACGGTCCGAGGTTTCACGAATGTGAAAGCTATTGTAGCATTATACAACATTATTTTTAGTATATGCGAAACCTGGATATAGTTTGTTCAGAATAAGTAACTGAATCGATTCCAATAATTTTTAAACCATGTTATATTTTTTCCCAAAAATATTTAAAAAAGTTAAAAGTGTGATACCGAGCGACTTTGAGTACCTATCGCAACAATGTAGGTACCTACTGCCAAATTATTATTATCAATGAGCTCAAGACGACGCTGGAGGCGCACGCTGCGTGGTGACCGTGTTTTTGTGCGGACAACTAGGTAACAGGACAAGTTTATAACTTTGTGATTTTTTATGATACAGTTTTGAAATTTTGTACATAGATTCTTTACATAAAAATACTAGACACGTGTATCAGGTTTCGCATATACTAAAACTAATGTTGTATAATGCATTGGTGAGGAGCCAGTTAGAATGTAATGCAGTCATTTGGGCTCCGCATGAAGCTACATATAGTCTCATGCTGGAGAGGGTACAAAATAAATTTATAAGATATTTATATATGCGTTATTACAGAGTCTATCCCTTTTACCCGTTAATGTATCCAACCTTATTTATTTAAGGTATGGTAGGATACAATGAGATAAGGGTAAAGATAAGATATAGATAAAGATATATTTATTTGTGGGGTTACGAGGGATCTTGCACTCGCCTTATATATATTTAAATTGTTAAGAGGGAAGGAGCATAATGCAGTTATTTTGGGCCAGGTGAGTCTATGTGTTCCGGACGTACGTAGGTACGTGTGGCGACGACGACAGCCACGACTGCTAGTGGAACCGCGTGCTCGGACCAACCTTTTAAAGGAGGCGCCGCTGACGCGTGCACTCCGCACGCTCAACCTCATAGCGAGTGAGACGGACCTATTCTGTTGTTTTTTGAGTGAATTCACAAGGAATGCTTTATTTGTAATTAGTTATAGATATTAGTTATAAGTAAAAATTAAGTTAAGGATGTATTAAGGCACATTTACCGCATTGGTTAGCTGTAATGGTAGATGTAAGTCGATAAATAAATAAATAAATAATATCGACAGATTTTTAGACTCACTTGACACAAACTTAAAAAAACATAAGTACATTCAAAAACATAATACTTTTAGGAGACATCAACATCAACATTTCATCCGGGAATCCCAATACCCATACACATAAATATCTAAATATTTGTGCATTTCATGGACTTTAACCAGCTCACTATTACCCCACGCATCAAAGCGGTTCTTGCTTAGACCATATCATTCTAAAATCAAAAAAATCATCCAAAACATTGGTTACTTACTCTTCGCTTACCGATCATCAAACTGTTTTACTAACAATGCAAATAAAAGATTTTAAACTATCATGGTCACTAACATTATTACTACAGGAAACGGGATATTTACCATGTTTACTATTTTTGTTGAGTTCCCGATAAAACAAAACAAAAAAAAAACAAAACAAATAGAAAACAAAAAACAACAACAAACAAAACAACAACAACAAAAACAACAAACAACAACAATAACAAACAACAACAATAGAAAACATGGTAAATATCCCGTTTCCTGTAGTAATAATGCAAATAAACTCACCTAGAAAAAACTGCGAGCGTAGCTTCACTAAAGTCAATAAGACAAACCTTGAAAGTGACATACGCGGAATTAATTTTAACCGTATTTATGATTCCGTAGATGCAAATATTTCTTTACAATATTGCATTAATTCTTTACAATATTGCAATAAATCCTTTACAACATGCAATAAAGAAAAACTCTTTAACTAAGATAAACACTAGAAAGTATAGTTGTATTAAATCTTGGATCACACCCGGTCTCGTTCGTTGCATAAGACACAGAGACAAACTTCACCTAAAATCCAAACTTGCATCTGATGACGAAATACTTTCTGTTACCTATAAAAGATATCGAAATTTCTGTAATAATCTTTTGAAAAAAACCAGTACGATAAACATGAACTACAGAAGGCGGGAAAAAATAGTAAACTTGTGTGGAAATTCATAAAAACCAATACATTGAGGTCGAAAAATTCCGAACCACAGCTTGATTTACTATCAACAGAAATAAGCCCAGCAGAAGCAACATATAGGGTAAACCACTATTTTGTCAACGTTGGTAAGAATTTGGCTGAAAAATCCTTAAATATTAGTCGTTCTCCCACGCAAAACCCAACTAGGACATCTTCCGCATTAAATTCTTTTGTTATACTAGATACTGACGTCAACGAAGTAATTAGAATAATAGACGAATAAAGGATGTCTGCGCAACTGGGTGGAATGATATACTCAATAATATACTTAAAAGATTTAAATACCTACTGGCCCCTCCGCTGACCCACATTTTTCAGCTATGTTTATCTAAAGGGATATTTCCAAAATTGCTACAAAAAAGTCTGTGGTAACACCTATTTTCAAGTCTGGAGACAAAATGAGTGTGAATAACTACATACCCATTTCAGTACTAACAGGCCTTTCAAAAATTTTTGAAAAAATCATTAACAGAAGATTGATAAAATATCTGGAAGATAATAAACTACTTTCAGAAAATCAGTTTGGGTTTAGGCCTAAAAAATCAACAAGCCAAGCAGTAAACAAATTGACTAACTATATTTCTACAAATCTGGATAGTGGAATGCAAACAGTTGGAATCTTTCTAGACCTTGCCAAGGCCTTCGACACTATTTCTTGCACTACTCTTTTGCATAAGCTTGAAGCACTTGGAATAAGAGGAACACAGCTTCTACTATTGTCAGACTATCTAAGCAATCGACAGCAATCTGTAAAAATACTTGTTTTGGAATTTCACAAGGCAGTATTCTAGGCCCTACATTATTTTTGATCTATATTAATGACCTATGCTGCCTGCCACTCCAAAATGGTATTATTATGACTTATGCGGATGATACTGTTTTATTATTTGCAGCTAAATCAAGAGCTGAGGCCTATGAAAATGCTCAGAATGGCTTCAACATTGTGTCTAATTGGCTCCAGAGTAATCTTCTTACACTAAATGCTGAAAAATCAAAATACATTTTATTTACAATGAGGAATACTAACACACCGCTTACTAACCTAAACATTTACGCGCATAACTGTAGCACGTACGCTGACACTGCATGTTCTTGCCGTACTTTAGATAAAGCTGACCACTTGAAATATCTAGGTGTCACTATTGACTCCAATCTAAATTTCCGTAAACATATCGAGTTACTGTGTACTAGAGTGCGCAAACTAATATATGTTTTTAATTTACGTAATGTAGCTAACTATAATTTGATAAAACAGATTTATTTAGCGTTGTGTCTGTCTATCCTAACATATTGTATAACATCCTGGGGTGGCGCGGGAAATTCAATTCTTCTCCCTCTAGAACATGCTCAAAGAGCAATTCTAAAAGTTGCTACCTTCCGTCCTTTTAGATTCCCTACACACCAGCTCTACAAAGCATGTAATGTAGTTACAGTACGGCAATTATTTATTCTGCACATAATACTACACCAGTACTCTACACTTCTCTATCATCCAGTTCCTTCCGATAGGAGAAGGAAGGACCTAGTTTGTACAAAACCTCAAACTAGACATACGTTTGCGAATTGGTTTTTTTGTGTTTTTGGGACCATTTCTCTGCAATAGACTTAACAAGATACTAAACTTCTATAGTTTAAGTTATAAAAAATTTAGTTTTGTAATGTCGGATTATTTAGCGATACTTAATTACACAGACACAGAAAAACTTCTAGAAGTTGTGGTTTGATTATGTTTTTGTACATATTAACTTAAGCTAGTTTTAGTGTTTTTCTTTGTACCAATTTGATTTTAGTTATTTTAGATTAATTTAATCTTGTAATTTTACTGTCCTAATTAAATTGCGCTAGGTAAAGTGATGGCCTGAAACACAGGTTTAAATAAACCTAGATCGGGCAGGTCGCTGACATCTGAATTGGACTATTATAACTTGCAACTGTTAAATATATTTTAGTTATAGTTTACTTAGTGTTTTATAACAACCATACTGCGATCGCCAACCCACCTGCCAAGCGTGGCGATTATGGCAAAACCCCCCTTCTTGGGGGAGGCCTATGTCCAGCAGTGGACGTCTTTCGGCTGAAATGATGATGATGATGATAGTTTACTTAGAAGTACTAAATATTATTGTATCAGAAATAATACTACTGCGCCTAAATGTACACTTTTTGTAATGCTTTTTAAATAAATTATTCTATTCTATTCTTCCATACTTCTCTATTACTCGTCATCTCAGTAGTCATCTCCTTTCTAGCCATATGATCTTACACACAGCCCATTCAATGTTAGTATGCATTTTGACAATTAATTGCGTCTTTTACACTGTCGAACATGTAAAAGACGCAATTGAATGTTTCAAACATGGGAAGCTACGTGATTCAAATTCAAATTCAAATATTTTTATTTGTGACACATAGGTAAAAGTAAGTAGGCACACGGTGTTATAAAATTTGATTGTTTTGATACTAGACATAATCTTATCTTAATTAATATTGATTAGGCAAACATTTTATAGTAAGATTTTCCTTGTAATTTATCACCAATGTTCGACTGTTTACTTTCAATATAAATAATGCGTGAAATTCTAAAAAAAAAAAAAAAAAATGAGACGTACTGGTATGGACAATTTTACGGACCGGTTGCCAGTGTCGTCATCGAGGTGTCCGTGTCCGGATCCGCATCCGCAATTTGTCGAGAAAACCTTTTGATCGCCTTTGTTGTAGATCATACAATCATGACACTTTTTTTGTCATGATACTCATATTTTAACTAGTCATTAGACTTAAATGGAGTTGACAAAAATGTGAAATTATTTAAGGCCAATTTTTTAGGAATGGAAGAATTACCTTCGAACAGTAAGGACGATGTTTTTAAAATTATACCGTCACAGAGAGGCGGCAATATACTGATAAGAAATGGATACAGATATACTATAAGACGTATAAACTTAAATGGGCATAAGGTTTGGCGTTGTGCTAATAGGAAAATCTGTAGTGCTATTCTAGTTACTAATAATGCAATAATTATCAAAGAGGAAGACAATAAATGCCAGCAAAATGAAATAGGGAATGAACTTAAATTAAGAATCCACGAATGCATAGATAAATCAAAAAATGACATGACACCAATACTTTCAATTTATGCAGAAGTATTAGAGGATTAAAACAATTCTGGGCTTGATTTAATAGCTAAAATACCGAAATACGACAATATTAAAAAAAAACTTTATATAAATACGGGAATAAATAATTGCAGACTACTAAAACACGTTTCTTGAAAATAAAAAGTGTTCATAGACCTGGTAAGTTTAAGCCGTTTCTGTTGGCAGATTTCGTAGAAAAAAAATGTGGAATACTGCTGTTTGCAACAACTGAAGCCGAAGAAACTTTAAGGCAAGCAAAACATGTATTTTGCGACGGTACATTTAAGTGTGCAACTCCACCTTTTCTTCAACTCTATTGCATACAAGTTGACATGGGCAGCACAACCGAAAAAAAATCTATTATCCCAGTATGTTCCTAATAAAAAACAATATACGTATAGAGTGCTAATTGAACTTATTAAAAGCCAAATTCCAGAATTTTCACCTGAGACATTTACTACGGATTATGAAGTGAGCGCTATGATTGTTATCAAAAGTGTCTTCCCCAATGCTACTTTACTCGGATGTTTATTCCATGTCATAAGAGCTTTATGGAGGAAAGCAGATCACTCAGCGATTAAAAAATCAAAGATATTGCGATCACATGTAAAGCGTTGCATTGCATTGGCTTTTATACCTAAAGAGTATGTTCAGGACGGCTGGCTTTATGTCCGCGGAGAATGCGTCAAGGAGTGTATACTCAAATTTAACGACTATTTTTATAAAACCTGGTTAAAAGAAACTTCTTATTTTTCGGATAAATGGTGCTTTTTCAATGTGCATCATAGAACAAACAATGCGAATGAGTCTTGGAATGGACGACTTAATAAAAAAATTCAGTCCAAGCCGAACATGGCACTTTAATTAGACAGGTTATACAAAAACACCAGAACGGGCGGGTGCGACGTAAGACGCAAGCTCGGAGAGTAAGAGAAGTAAGAATGAGATGTGCGAGCTGGAATGTCGGTACGATGACTGGAAAAGGAAGAGAGTTAGCAGATGTGCTAAAAAGGCGACGGATAAAAATAGCGTGCCTGCAAGAGACTAAGTGGAAGGGTGAGAAGGCAAGAGAAATTGGAGAAGGATATAAGTTTTATTATTGTGGCAGCGATGGCAAGCGAAATGGTGTGGGAATAGTTTTGGATAGGGAGTTGAAAGAATGTGTGGTGGATGTTAAAAGAGTGAGCGATAGAGTGATAGCTGTAAAAGTGATTCTGGATAGTTTGGTGCTAAATATAGTTAGTGTGTATGCACCCCAGTCAGGAAGTGAGGATAGCGTAAAAGAGAAGTTCTGGGAAGACTTTGATCGAGTGATGTTGGATGTGCAAGAGAATGAAGAAGTGTATGTGGGGGGTGATTTCAACGGGCATGTAGGAAGAATGAAGGATGGGTATGAGAGAGTGCATGGTGGCTGGGGGTATGGAGACCGTAACAGTGACGGCGAGACACTGCTTCAAGCTGCGTCTGCCTTCGACCTGGCAATAACAAATACGTGGTTTAAAAAAAGAGACGAACATCTCATTACTTATAAAAGTGGCCACCACGCGACGCAAATAGACTTCTTCCTGGTCAAGCGAGACAGTCTTAAATATGTCAAAAACTGTAAAGTGCTGCCAGGCGAAGACTTAGTCTCCCAACACAGATTGGTCATAATGGAGGTAAAAGTCAGTGTCTCGGCCAGTAGAAACAAAGATCGGCCCCCACCCAAAACCAGATGGCGTATGATTGAAAAAGAAGAATGTGCAGGTATGTTTAAGAGTCAAGTGGTAGATAAAATGATTGAAATGAAGGATATGGAAGGAAAATCTGTGAATGAATGTTGGATAGAGATGGCAGATTGTATAAGAAGAGTAGGAAAAAATGTTTTTGGAGAATCCAAAGGGACGGGTATGATAGATAAGGATACATGGTGGTGGAATGAAGAGGTGCAAAAGAGTCTGAAAGAGAAAAAGGTTGCGTTTAAGGAATGGCAGGGTGTAGCAAACGGGAACGACAGTTTGAAAGAAGAAAAGAAAAAGATATAAAAGAATGGAAGAGAAAGGCAAAAAAGGCGGTAGCAGTTTCCAGGGCTAAGGCGCAGGAGAAGTTATACGACTCACTGGACAGTCCTAGAGGCCAGAAGGAGCTCTACCTGATTACAAAAGCAAGAGAAAGGAGAACGAGAGATATAAATCATATAAAGTGTATGAAAGATGGCACTGGTAAGGTTCTGTCTAAAGATGATGAAATAAAAAAGAGATGGAAGGGTTATTTTGAAAATCTAATGAATGAAGAGAATGAATGGAGCGGTGTGCTTAAAGAGGTACAAGTAAATTTGGGTTTGGTGAGGGAAATTAGCATGGATGAAGTGAGGAAGGCCGTTCAAAGTATGAAAAATGGAAAGGCCATGGGCCCTGATGAAATACCAGTAGAAGTATGGAAGTGTTTAAAAGAAGACGGATGTAGGTGGCTGACTTTATTCTTCAATAAGTTGTTGCATGAAGAAGCGATCCCACAAGAATGGTGCAATAGTTCGCTAGTGCCCATCTTCAAGAATAAAGGTGATGTGCAGGACTGCAACAACTATCGGGGGATAAAGCTCATGTCACATAGTATGAAAGTATGGGAGAAAGTGATAGAGAAAAGAATAAGAGAGGAGAGTAAGATCACCCAAAACCAGTTTGGGTTCATGCCAGGTCGAGGAACAATGGACGCCACTTTTGCACTCCGCCAATTGTGCGAGAAGTACAGGCGTGCACACAAAAACTTGCACATGGTGTTCATTGATCTGGAGAAAGCGTATGATAGGGTACCTCGGGATGTGTTGTGGTGGGCCTTGAAAGAGAAAGGTATACCTGGGAAGTATGTAGAGTTAATTCGTGCTATGTACAGCCAATCTTGTACCTACGTCCGGTCAGCTGCTGGCAACACCGATGAGTTCAGTGTGGCTGTAGGCTTGCATCAAGGGTCGGCTTTAAGTCCTTACCTCTTCCTGTTGATTATGGACGCTTTGACGTCGGACATACAGGAAGAGGCACCCTGGTGCATGCTGTTTGCCGACGACATTGTTCTTGTCAGTGAAGATGGACCTGAGATCCAGAGCAGATTGGAGAAATGGCAACAGAAGCTGGAGAATGTTGGGTTAAAAATCAGCAGAACTAAAACAGAATACATGTTCTGCGATTTCGGCGGTCTCTCCAGTTCTGGAGCCATAGCGCTAGATGGCGCGTTTCTTCCTGTCTGCTCCGACTTTCGGTATCTCGGTTCACTCGTGCAAAGCGATGGCGAAATAGATCGTAGTGTAAAGCACAGAATTAACACGGGATGGATGAAATGGCGGCAGGTCACGGGAACAATCTGCGACTCCCGCATTCCCCTTAAACTTAAGGGGAAGATTTATAAAACAATGGTTAGACCTGCTGTCTTGTATGGATCAGAATGTTGGGCCACAAAAGGGATGAATGAAAGGCATTTGCATGTGGCGGAGATGAGAATGCTAAGGGGAATGTGTGGTGTTACGCGAATGGATAAAATAAGAAATGAGTATATAAGAGGAAGTCTGAAAGTGGCGCCGGTGACTGAAAAGTTGTGTGGTAATCGGTTATCGTGGTATGGGCATGTGATGCGGAGGAATGTGGAAAATGTTGTGAGGAAAGTTTTGAGTATGAATGTGGATGGGTATATGAGTAGAGGAAGACCAAAGAAACGATGGATGGACTGTATAAAGAATGATATGGCAAGAAAGGAGGTGTCGGATGAGATGACGAGTAATAGAGAAGTATGGAAGAAGAAGACATGCTGCGCCGACCCCAAATGAATTGGGATAAGGGCAAGAGAATGATGATACAAAGACGCTAATTATTATTTTGGACTATTTAAGAAACCAGGATTTATAAGCCAGGATTTATAATAACAAAAATTGACACGATAAGAACACATGAAAAAACAATACAGAGTGTACCTACGTGTAGTTGATTGATCAAGAAAAATTGATAAACTGTTAATCTGTTAAAATTGATAATCTGTGTTTGTCTTTAAAATAATAATGATGATTTTCCTTAAAACAGTTATCATATAGTACGAACATAGATATGTATAATAAACTATACATATTTTGATACTTACGTTTTATTTCGCACCTTTTTTTCATTTTAATGAAATTAAATCCCAATGGGTCGATTTAACCACGATACTTTTTTCCGGTGGTATTCTGGCCCACGCATTCGGCCAACTTTTCCACTACTGTTCCTACTCCGTGTAATGTGGGCCGCGGACCAGAGGCCAGTTGCCCCCTAACCCAAAAAAAAACCTACGCGCGTGGCAAGTCGGACGCTATTTGAGTTATACTCGCTGACCCCGCTGTGCAAAAATTTCGATTCACAGTATAAAATTGTAACAGAAGGTACGGTCAACTTCGTTTTACGGAATTCATGTTAATTGGGGGTTTTTTTTTTAAGGAAATATAAGTACGGTAACATAATTAATTTTATTACTACCTACAATTGTTTTTATTTTCACCGAATCTCCTTTACTTTCATGATTGTCCGCACTATGCAGTGCTAACAATCTGGTTTTTGGACTTTTTGTAAACTACTGGAGAGATTTTGTTGGAAGTTTCGGTAGTTTGTAAACTAAGTAATTATAGACCACGCGTACATTAGTTTTATCCGTAAATTCGGATAAAACTCATCACAATACAATACACAGGACAACCTATTCTTTAGTCTTAGGTAGTAGGCAGTTGGTAGGTAGGTGGTAGGTAGGTGGTAGGTATGTGGTAGGTAGGTGGTTTTTCGTCATGGGTGTCATTTTCATGGTTTTCGGTGTCACTGATAACGAAAATGAGGTCAAAATTAAAATTCAAGATGGTGCCGATGAAAATATTCGGCTTTTCGTGATGGGTGTCATTTTCATGGTTTTTGGGGTCGCTGGTAACGAAACTGAGGTCAAAATGAAAATCCAAGATGGTGCCGACGAAAATTTTCGGTTTTTTCGTCAAGGGTGTCATTTTCATGGTTTTCGGAGTCACTGATAACATTAACATTATTTTTAGTATATGCGAAACCTGAATATAGTTTGGTCAGAATAAGTAACTGAATCGATTCCAATAATTTTTAAACCATGTTATATTTTTCCCAAAAAAGTTAAAAGTTGACACCGAGCGACTTTAAGTACCTATCGCAATAATTTAGGTACCTACTGCCAAATTGTTATTATCAATGAGCTCCAGACGACGCTGGAGGCGCGCACTGCTTGGTGACCACGATTTTGTGCGGACAACTAGATAACAGAACAAGCTTAAAACTTTGTGATTTTTCATGATACAGTTTTGAAATTTTGTACATAGATTCTTTACATGAAAATACTAGACACGTGTTTCAGGTTTCGCATATACTAAAACTAATGTTGTATATCGTGTTTTGAACCGTAGAATAATCAAGAATGTTTATTAAACTACAATATATATTTTTATCAGATCAACACAAACAATATTTGATTGTTTACTGTTGAAGCAAAAATAGGTCGATCCTGAGGAACCTGGCCTTAAAGTTGACTTTTTTTTAATGAAAAAGTTTTTTGTGTAGTAAGCAACGACTTATTGTCGGGCCTACGCTGTCCCCGCATACTAAATAAAAAAGACCAGCCAAGTGCGAGTCGTACTCACACGTACACAGGGTTCCGTAGCACCAAACAATATAATAAAAATATTATGAAGGCTTATTAATTATGTTGTATTGTATTACATTCAACAGCAAAAGTAAATTTGTTTTTGATAGTATGTTTATGGAAAACAAAGTTACTGCTGCAGTTTGATTAAAAAGTCCCATATCTCAAACACTGAACATCAAATCTTATTCAAACCAATTTTAGTTGAAAGTTTTTTTTATATTCTGCAACCTCATTGTCATTTTTAAAGACTATAATGACCCCCCCGCTCTGGGCGGAGCGGAAGGGAGTGTCAGACTTGTACTGACTAAAACCCAACCATGTTCCTTCTTTGCCCTTTATGTTCCAGGGCCGCGGTATCTCTTTCGAACAGTCCCGCAGCCCTGGCAGGCATCGGCCTGTGCGGACCCCTACACGTGGTTGCTGACATCTCTTTGAGGCGCGCGTGGATCACGAACGCGCCGTCGGACGTGAGGCTCTTTCCCTCTCACGTTCCGCCACCTCCTTCACTAGCATGACTGCTTCGCAGAAGGAGGCGACGGCTTCCCATTCCCTCTCGCTCCGGACCATGGCTTGAACCAGGGCCAGGCGCGAGAGGTCGCCGCCGCTAATCGCCTCTACCAGGACACGGTGCTGCTCCGCCCAAGCGGGGCAGACGTCCACAGTGTGCTGCACCGTGTCCTCCGGACGATCCCCACAATGGAAACACCCGGGCGTTTCCGCCCGCCCGATTCGGTGCAGGAACCTCCCGAAACAATCTATTGACACCCTGTATGTATAGGTTTGATGATTATTTTATAGTTTAGTTTCATGTATGGGGAGCACCCCCTCAATCTTTTATTTTTGTTTAAAAATCGTAAACCGGTTCAGAATACATTTGCTTACCAAGTTTCAACTGTGTAGTCGAAATCATCATTCATCATCATTTCAGCCGAAAGACGTCCACTGCTGGACATAGGCCTCCCCAAGGGGGGGTTTTGCCATAATCGCCACGCTTGGCAGGCGGGTTGGCGATCGCAGTATGTTTGTTATAAAAAACACAGAGAACGCTGCTGCCCATTCTCTGGTAAGTCCCTTAGTCGCCTCTTACGACACCCACGGGAAGATATGGGATGGTGCTATTCTTTACGTCCGGACACCATACAGATCAAGTAGTCGAAATAGTTTCGGAATAATGTAGCTGTGACATACAGACGGACAGACAGACAGGCAGAAATGACGAATCTTCCGTTCCATTTTTTGCCATTCGGCTACAGAACCCTAAAAAAGAAAAAAAAGTACTAATGCTGTAACATAATAATATTGTAAAAAAAATGAAGAACCATGTAGTTTCTTGCCGGTTCTTCTCCTTAGGAAACGACCAACCCGAACTGTGCCAGGCCTATCTGAAATAAAATATTTAGATTTTAGAAAAAACATACGAACATTGAGGATACTCCGAAAAACAAAACTCTCAAATAAATACAACCAACATTTTTCAGTATCGAAAGCAATCTGAATTCCGTCAGTGTGTTTGATTGGTTTCATCACATTGGATTCAATTCTGGAAACAGCATATTTTTGAACAAAAATAACATTTGACTCGTTGAGTGTCAAAAGAGGCGATTAAGACTTTGCCGTACCGTTTACCCAAAATGCCAAAATGCACTCAATCCCGTCGTAGCACGCGATATCGAGTCTTCGGTACGCAGAGAAAAGAAAAAGATGAGTGAATTCGTGCTGTTTTCCCATCATGATTTTATCTTTTGACTGTCGTTATAGGTAGTCAGTGGCCCGAAAGTTTGACAACCAGTTTTACTAAACTGTACCATTCAGTACTAACTGGGTTGTGGAGGTCAGATAGGCAGTCGCTTCATGCAAGATGCTGGTATGCAGCTACATCCGGTTAGACTGGAAACCGACCCCAATAAATTTGGAAAAAGGCTAGCCACAGAAATCTCGTCGCCATTGCACTCGTACGAAACTGGGGCGCATTACTTGTTTTATTTTATACGTACAAACTAGGTAATAAGTTTCTATCTATTACACTAAGAGCCTTTTCGAACGTATTGGCACGTGGGTGTTGTGCCAAGTTAATAAATTCCGCCAAGATTCCGATAATTCCTGGCATGCCACAATATTAGTAGGTATTTGCGCGACAACTAAGGAATTTTGTACTTGATATTAGTACTAGATAGACGCTTTGATGAAAATTAGCTGATAAATTAGTATTTTAGAGAGGAAGACAAGCTCTTTGTAGATTTAAGGAGGTTGCATGTTTAAGATGTACAAGAAACAGATTAAGGCCAGGACTTCACAAACGCGTAGAGCGGAGATATGCCAAGCCGAGACCCAAAGAAGCGGGCCGCGGGAGGGAGACGAGCACACCGCTCACTGCACGCAGCACATAGCACACCACTCACAGCACGCCGCTCACGTCTCATCTTGTCTCCGCTGACCTAAACAATTACGAGACATCTCCTCTCATCTCCGACCCGCTCCGACCGACTCTCTCTCTCAAACATTTCCACTAAAGCTAAGCGCAGACGAGAAGTGTAAATAACTATTTTCGGCTTGTCAAATTTTGAGAACGTACTCACTTAATGTGACGCATGAAACTTCAGAAAGATACTGTCATACAGGTATTATGACAGACGAAACACGACAAAGCTCAAGCTTTTTTGAATTTCTACGTGTCGTGTAACAGGCAGGGACAGTTTTATAAATAAATCATCTACACAAATACACAAAATTTAAGTGTCTGTTTGTAATTTCAAAATAATAGCTTTTTAATGAATGCGTATGAAAGTATATACGGTACTTTTAATTAAAAAAAAATATTTTTAAAATTTTTGTCTGTATATGTCTGTTAGTTCCGGCTAATCTCAGAAATGGCGGGACCGACTTTGACGTGATTTTTATTGGTAGATAGCTAATGTCATAAGGAGGTAGTTAGGCTACTTTTATATTAGGGAAAGGATTAGGATTCCGTGGAAATAACTTATCCCCTGGAATGCTTTCGTTTGCAAAAAAACCTTCGAACTTTGCTCTTGAAATTTGACACTTAACACTCGACGCGGCCGCACTCATTACAACTTGATTTACGACCGATTCGAGTGGCCTAGCGTAGTTTTGTTTACTGTTTGGTGTAGATAACACTAATAAGAAACAAAGGAACGTTTGTTATTTTGACAAAAATTGTGTGTATAATATTTTATGTGCGACTAAAGTCAAGGTCGAGCATATTTTGCCGGTTTTTTTTTTTCACTACTATCTTTATTACGCGAAATTGTGAAAAAAAATGCATAGGTATATTATTTTTCATCATTTTTATAAACTAGGATAGTTATTTGCACTATTAAACAAGAAACAATAACGATTGTGGTAGAAAATCTTCATTAAAACAACAAAATTATACACACCCCATTTCTCAATTCACCACTAAAACTTGATGTAAAAAAAAAATTGTGGTATGATGTTGGAAACTTGCGTCCAAATGTTAGTAAATCTATTAGACTATGGTTTAATGGCATTTTGCATGGTTTTTACAGTCTTTAAAATAGAGTTTAGAGTCGTTTAATAAAAAATAACTTTTGGCAACAATTGTTGCCAAGAGCAAAGTTCAAATTTTTTTTTTGAAACGGTAGTTGCCAGAAGCAATGTTTACATTTAAAAGTTACGTGTTTGTTTACATTTTTATTTAGATTTTTTTTATTACGTTTTTGTTCACGTTTTTGTTATTTTTTTATGTATTTTTTTAAATTATTTATTATGTTTTTGTTTACTTGAACTTGTTAACAAAATCCGATTCAAATAGGGAGGTAAAATTTCATTACAATTTTACGCCGACGAAGATCATGGTCAACAGCTTGCTTTATAAATAAATCAAAGTAACTATCCGCCAAGAATAGGAAAAGGAATGAGATATTTTATTTCAATTTAAAAGGAATCTCCAGATTCCAGAAGAACTTTAAAAGGGTACATACCTATCGTATAATATTTTGTCGGTATAATATTGAATACTTTACTGACTTTTGCCCCCGGCTTCGTTGGTAAGGATGTGGATTATCCCAATGGAACGTTAACAGCAGGATAAAAAGTATCCCATGATCTAATCCAGGTACGGTGTTTTTTATTTTATTTATTTATTTATAACCAAGTTATATTTACAGTTTACATCAGTACACGGTACACCACACACAAGTTATTGGTTGAACATAAAAATCAAGTAAACCGAAATAAAATTAGTCAGAATAAGGAATTAAAAAAATATATAAGAATTTAACAATACGGTAGATGTTAAAATTAAAATAAACAAAACATTTTTTTTTAGCATTAAAATTAAAATAAACAAAACATTTTTTTTTTTAGTTTTAGAATAGAAATAAACAATGAAATTACAATAAAAATTAACAAAACTCGTGGCATCATAAAACTATATTTTTTTAGGGATACAATTTGTTTACTTTAAGGAGATAGTACTGAGAGTGGCAATGGATACCAAATTACACCGATATTCATTCAGATATTCAACCATAGAAAGGTACACTAACAGACAGAGCTACTTTCGCATTTATAATATACTAGCTGACCCGCGCAACTTCGTCTGCATCATATAAGAGAGAGAGAGAGCGAGAATCCGCACGCGGTACTTGATCATTATTTGGCTGCGGCGTTTTTTTATCTCCTAAGATATTCATTGTAATCAAATGATGTTGAGAGCAATTTTCATCAAAAAAATATATGTATTAGTATAGAAGCATGGATGAATAAAATATATGAATAGGTAGGGCTGTTTCTCCACGTGAAAGCTTTGTAACAAATCAGATCAGGATCTGTTCAGTGGCAATAGTTGAAAGATATCGGGTTACGGAGACAGGAATAATAGCACAAAAGAAGATGAAGAGAAGGTTCACTTTAGCTGAAGTAAATATTTTTTATTATGAATCGAGGAATACATTGCCGTGCATCGGCCAACCAGAGAGTTAGTAGATTAGACGAAAATAAAATACTGAACATTTTATAATCCTTGAGAGCCTATGGGCGAGGCCACAACACTACATAGCGGCGTCGTATCGCAAAAACGACATCGCAAAGCAATACAATGCGATGACACAATGCGTAGATTTTTACGATGCGACGCCGGTGTTATGGCCTCGCACTATATGTACACAGTGCATTGTGACGGCCACGCGGCGCCGCTGGAGCAGTGTCGTCGCAGCGGGGTTCTGGATAAAAATCCATGCTATGTATGTCACACGACGCCGCACGATGCACACCGGTCATGATACCCGCGAGACGAGGCGGGAGAGGTGTATGCTTTGCGATTGACGGTGCCGCTCAGTTGTTTATGTGGCAAGACCTTTGTTCGTCTGTCAGCAACTCTCTACATTCTTGGTGAAAGAACTGTCTATCACTGTTTCTTATTGCAATAAAGGGACTAATCCAAGATTTTCGTGTGCATCTACATCAATTTCAGCGATGGCGTAGTAATAATGACTGTATTCAGTAGCAACGAAGTGACGCTGCACCATTCGTGTGCCCACCAATCCGGCGAAATCTTGCCACGCCGCCTCTGCAACGGACCGTGCGCTAAGGCTCTTAGACCGCGTCTTAACAGAAACCAATGGTCGCGCAAAAACGCGAATTTCGAGATCATTATGTCACACATTTGTTCTTGGAAAAATCGTTCGAGTTCGCTGAACACAATGAAAGAGAAAGTCGCGTGTTCGGGTGCCATACGGTCGCTTTGATTAGGACACGGGCTTAGATGCTAATTCAACACCCAATTGGGCTTATCACACACACAGCTTATTATACTTAAGCTTATCGATTTGAGATTGATATTCTAGATGCTGTTTTATTTTTTATCTAATGTCTAACGATAAGATATGTTGAAAAATGCAACAGTAATGTCACAAATCTTGTACAATTTGGACATGTGGTCTTTAGTGCTGTTTATTTCAACATGTGCTTTAGTGCAAGGGTTATCCAGGATAGACCCGCTGGTGTCCACCAAAGCTGGTCTGATTAGAGGTCTGCAGTTCGAAGATGGATACGCCCAATTCTTGGGTGTACCTTATGGGATGGTGGATGAGAATAATCCGTTCGGGGTGAGTTCTAACATTTTTTTTTTTTTTTTTTAATGAGGTAGTAGCACAAACAATCTTGCAGTTTTGGCCTTTTTTTTTTTCTCCCCCACTCTGGGCGGAGCGGAAGGGAGTATCAGACTTGTACTGACTAAAACCCATCCATGTTCCTTCTTTGCCCTTTGTGTTCCAGGGCCGCGGTATCTCTTTCGAACAGTCCCGTAGCCCTGGCAGGCATCGGCCCGTGCGGACCCCTACGTGGTTGCTGACATCTCTTTGAGGCGCGCGTGGAACACGAACGCGCCGTCGACACGGTCTGTCGTCATAAGACGGCCGGACGGAGAGCTAGCCCATAACTCGCCGTCCACAGGCCCGCGCCTACGGTGGCGCCCAGGGCGTCTCCCGCGGCGGCTGGGACGTGAGGCTCTTTCCCTCTCACGTCCCACCACCTCCTTCACTAGCATGACTGCTTCGCAGAAGGAGGTGACGGCTTCCCATTCCCTCTCGCTCCGGACCATGGCTTGAACCAGGGCCGGGCGCGAGAGGTCGCCGCCGCCAATCGCCTCTACGAGGACACGGCGCTGCTCCGCCCAAGCGGGGCAGGCCTCCACAGTGTGCTGCACCGTGTCCTCCGGACGATCCTCACAATGGAAACACCCGGGCGTTTCCTCCCGCCCGATTCGGTGCAGGAACCTCTCGAAACAACCGTATCCGGTGAGGACCTGCGTCAGGTGGAAGGTGAGGGCGCCGTGGCGCCTCTCTAGCCACTCCTCAAAGAGGGGACTAATCGCCACTATGGTGGCGTGCCCTGCACGGGGTTGCGACAGTCGCTCTCTTCATGTCACCATGAGATCGCGCCGGAGGTCTGTCCGCTGAGCGGCGATGTGCCGCGGCAGCTTCCCCCCGAGCAGTTTTGGCCTTAACTTGGCCTCATGAAAGACTTGTATTGAAACTGTTTGCATATTTTACATTAATCGTAAATTTTCCCATCCTCTTCTTTATCTTGTAGTTAGTGCTAACTAACCTGGTTTCAGAGTTTTCCAATCATAGATTATATACATTTATGATTTATGATATCTTTTGAGCTCACAATTAAATTATTTTTATGACTCAGACTGATAAGACTGGTATCAGAGTTTTCCAATCACAGATTATATACATTTATGGTTTATGATATCTTTTGAGCTCATAAGTAAATTATTTTTATGACTCAGACTGATAATATGTTAAATAAGACATTACTATTATTTTCCTGCCCTTGTCTCATTCTTCTTGGGGTCGGCTTAATACTTTTTCTTCTTCGGTTCTCCCCTGTCAGACGTCACGGCATCATCAGTCGTATAAATTAAAATTAACCAAACTTTTTCACAGCAATCAAAACCACACCCTGGCTTTGACGGCATCTTCGAAGCTTACAAGTCAAACGATTGCCCTCAAGTACAGAACAATGTCGCCATCGGTACCATCGACTGCCTCACCATGGACATCTACGTACCAAGCATCGCTGACTCCCGACACCGCTTGCCAGTGATGGTATGGATACATGGAGGTGGTTTCACCAAAGGCAGTGCCGGTGGTGACGGCATCTCACCAAAATTCTTGCTAAGTCACGACGTCATTGTAGTAGCAATAAACTACAGACTTGGAGCGTACGGCTTCATGTGCCTGGACATCCCGGAAGTACCAGGGAACCAAGGACTCAAAGATCAAGTCTTAGCTCTGAGGTGGATCAATGAGAATATCGAAGCTTTCGGAGGAAATTCCAGAGAAATAACCGTGTTTGGCCAAAGTGCTGGTGGCGTATCTATAAGCCTTCATCTTTTGTCATCATACGAAAAATTATTCGAAAGAGCAATCATTCAAAGCGGTCCTGCCTTAACACCTATTTGGACAAGAGTATCTGATAATACAGCTCCTATTAAACTGGCCAGAGAATTAGATTTCAATACTACAGACGTTCATGAAGCTCTGGAATATCTTACATCTATAGATGCACATACAGTAATAAAAGTAGCAAATGATTTAGCCGATCCATTTTCTTTCAAAGATAATAATATTAAGACAGCACCGTGTATAGAGCAAGAATTTGAAGATATTGAGAGTTTCATAACAGATCATCCAAGGAACATTGTAACGTCAAAAGCGAGAACAACTCCTGTCATTATTGGATATAATAACAACGAGGCAGCTATCTCTTTTGCACTCGTAGGTGACCAATTTTACAAAGATTTTAGTTTTGGAGAATATGTACGTTTAGCATTTGATTTTGACAACGATCAAGATGAAGCTGTGGATGCTGTTAGACACTTCTATATCGGAGATGAGGAAGTTACTGTAAACGTTAAAGAGGGTCTTTCTGACTTTGTAGCAGATGTTTCATTTGGCTATTCAACCCACAGAATGGCAGACCAACTTCTGCAAAACGATGCTAGTTCTGTTTATAGGTACATTTTTTCGTATAGTGGGGGTAGAAATTATGTGAAAGTGCCACTGAATCTAAATACAACGGGAGCTACTCATGCTGATGAGCTTGGTTACTTGTTTGATTACCCTATGTTTGGTGGAGAGACGACTTCCGAAGACCAGCTCATGATTGATAGGATGACGACCCTGTGGACCAACTTCGCTAAGTTTGGGTGAGTTTTTCTACAATTTTGTACACCTATAATCTTAATTTTTGTTTATTCTAATCTTCTTAACATTTGAGTGTACATAAACTCACAAAATGTATGAGCGTGCTGTTTTTTTTCCGTGGTTTAAAGCCGATTTTATACACAGTTTTCTTAGCGTGAAACTCTACGGTAGTCAGTGTTAGGATAGCGCCACCTCTATCAGCACGGTATTAAATTTTCCCATGCTCCTCCTCCTCTTCTGCTTATCCTCTTCTGTCGGTTATGAACCATCATTTGCTAGAGCGAGGCACAGAACAAATGACGGTCCTGACCTGAGCGATAGATGCGGCGCAAACCTTATATTGATCACTATGAAAGCTTGTTCGCAGACACAGCGGCGAACATGTCTTCTTGTGTGTTACTAGAATTCAGCTTTATCCTGTTAGACTGGTAGAAAAGAGGCTAAGCAGATGATGGTCTACTTTCAATCTTCAACAATGCAATCATTAATGTACCTTTATATTATTTTCAGAGATCCCACGCCTTCGAAAACTGAGGTGCTTCCAGTAAAATGGGACCCCATTCCGAAGACCGCGCATCCATACCTAGATATCAACCTAGACCTTTCCCAGGGAGGTAGACCGTACCACGACAGAATGTCATTCTGGGACCTGTTCTATAAACTCTATGACAACTACCAGATCTGACCTGGAGAGATTATAGTATTATGTCGGTTGTTGAAGACAGATGTCAATTATTTAATTTTAAAAAATATATATGAGCAAAACTAGGTAACTTGTGATAGGTTTCGCTATGTGCAAGAAAAGAAAAGATAATTTTCAAAAGTTGTGTATTTTAGGCTTTGCAGATTCCCAGCTGCTTGTTAACTTTTTATTTTGTTCTAAATTTTTTGTGTAGTAATCAACGACTTATTGTCGGGCCTACGCTGTCCCCCCTTACTAAAGTACAAATGCTGTATCCATAATAATATTGTAAAACCAAATGATTTAAAAGAGTAACCATGGAGTTTCTTGCCGGTTCTTCTCCATAGGAAACGACCAACCCGAACCGTGCACCTTTTTGTCGACGTTTGATAAGTGCCCATCTAGGCCTATGTGAAATAAAATATTTTGATTTTGATTGATTTTTGAGTAGTTGCTAACTGTAACTATTCATAATTGTTTTTTTTATCGATTTTATAAAATAAACTAAATTTATTCTATGAAAGTGTTCTCACTTTCGTCACATAATATTTTTTTAACGTTCCCAGAAATTGCACAGAACAGAGAGGTTTGGAGGGATAAAGGGGAGGCCTTTGCCCAGCAGTGGGACACAATGATAACCAAAAAAAAAAAAAAACTTTAGACTTAATGAATAACGTCAAAAGGCTATCTCTACTCGAATACTTCTATTTCCTATGTTTTCTTATATTAATGAAACGAATAATAATATTTTTGAGTTAGCACTGATAGCCTAGTGTTGTGACCGTCGGACTGCCAAGTTATAATAGGTCTCGAGTTCGAACCCAAGAAGCGCCCTCCTTTTCTTTTTCGGATTCATGTGCATATTGTATAATTATCACTTGCTTCCTTGCAGGAAAACATCATGAGGAAACCAGCATGCCTTAGTTCTTGACGGTATGTTAAGCCAAGTCAGACGCCCATGGGCGGCATATAACTCTGACACCAAGTTAGGTACTTACCATACGATAAAGAAATAAGATTCTTGTACAGACCGACCGCTTTAATGAGTCCCCCGCCGTGCCTTATCAAAGGCACATTAAGTGTCCACAAAGTCCTAACAATATCCCACAGATAATTTGCTTTAAAATAAACATAATCCACGTAGGTATTACGATACTAATTGAAGCAACATTCATACTGGATCAACATTCAGAATATTCCATTTTAGTTGATAACTTCGCGAGGACTCATTCAAGCGATCGGTCTATAGAGTATTCTTTTTACTTTCAAATATAACCTATTCGGGTAAATCACACTATGCTACGCTCCAGGCTATTGTGTAGGTCGTAGCTACACACTCGAACTCGCTTGATAGGTATCTATCAGAAATATTGACTATATTCACACAAGATTTATACCAGTGCTTACGCGAAAAAAGCCTTTTATTGTCACCATCCACGTCCAACGCATTTTACAATCTACTTCAGTGACTCAGCCTGCCTCGTTGGTCTATTGGGCGCAATCGAGTCTGCTGAGCATGAGGTCCCGGTTTCGATTCACGGGTCGGGCAAATTGTTATTGGGATTTTCCATCTCTCAGTAGCAGTCACGGAGTCTGGATTTGTGTTCGTTGATGGCAATAGACTCGCCCGTTATTACATGGTTGAACATAACTGGCGAAATGTGGGTGTACTATTAGGTACGGCGTAACTCTTCGGGGAGAACTGAATATGGACCTTTTGTTCTCCGCATTCCTTGTAATAATATCTACAGTGTGTAGGCGTACGCCTTAGAATTCAGTTTGTGCATTCCATTGTCTCATCTGATTCGATATTTTCTAATAATAGATCGGATCGCTGATATTGTTAGGATACGGGTAGAAAAGTGGTTGAATTAGATCAAGAATTTACCGGAGACTTGAAGATGCCCCTAGGAAAAGCAGAAAAAGTTGGTAAGCTACTATAGCTCCACAAAAACATCATCATCATCTGCCTAGCCTTTTCCCAACTTCATTGGGGTCGGCTTCCAGTCTAACCGGATACAGCTGAATACCAGTATTTTACATGGAGCGACTGCCTATCTGACCTCCACAACTCAGTTAGTACTGGATAATTCGATACCCCTTGGTGAGACTGGTTGTCAGACTTTCGGGCCACTGACTACTTAACGACTGTCAAAGATCTACATTTGACAGCCGGGACCAACGGCTTAACGTGCTTTCCGAGGCACGGAGGAAACTCGGTATGTAGTGGGTGGTCAGCTATCCACAGAATCATCATGTATGTGCCATGATGACCATATTGATGATGTTCTATCAATATTGTACCCAGGACAATGTAATTCAGAAAAGAGTGTTTTTAAGATCTACGATTTTAGAATAGGTAGCTTATTATTGACTATGCAAAAGTGCCTGTCACAGGTCTATCCTTACCAATATTATAAATGGGAAAGTATGTTTGTTTGTTTGTTACCTTTTCACGCCTAAACCACTGAACCGATCATCCTGAAATTTTGCACGAACATTTTCAGGTGTACAGAGACGGACATAGCGTACCTTTCATCCCGAAAAAAAGTACTGTTTTCGAGGAAAACAACAATAACGTTCTTATGATAATAGATGGCGCCACGTGTCATTCGAATCATGATTGAATTATATTATTACAAGCAGAGTAAAACCCGAATTGACTGTCAAATTGTAAAATAACGCGAGCGAAGCCTCGGGAAAAAGCTGGTTTGAAATAAATGCTTGAGTTTGCGTTTGGTTTATATTTATTACATTTTTACTCACTCTTTTTGGGTTATGCATCTATGTGTGAAAAAACATAAACGAAAATACTTTTGATCTGTGCCAGAAATAAATATTTCCTACGTCTTGCTCGACATTTACTTTTTTTTGCGTAGGTGTCGTTTGACAATATTGTGATGGAAAGTATCCTACCGTACTATTTGCTTTTCGAAGAACTCTATTATATGATTTTTACTCGATTTTTTTAGGATTTATAGACTGTCGATTGTCGTTTATACTAATACTTAGTGCCTGTAAATAAATCTTATCTTACTAATATTATAAATGCTAAAGTTTGTGAGGATGAATGGATGGATGTTTGTTACTCTTTCACGCAAAAACTACTGAACGGATTTGGATAAAGTTTAGAACATATATAGTTTATACCCTGTATTAACACATAGGATACTTTTTATCCCGGTAGTATGATCCTGTGGGGCAATTATCGAACCCCACACGGGCGAAGCCGCGGGCATAATCTAGTAAATATCTAAATAAGTGTTTTTTTTTTTTATTATTTTCAATGCTCAGTAGAAATTTCAACAGCACAACAATATTGAGGCATTAAATCAGGTTTTTTTAAGCGTTGCCCCACTCTAGGAATTTCTTCTGTATCGTGGGTGCGTCTACAAACATTTAAACACACACACAAACAGCCAGACAGACGTGAAACAAGACGGCAATACGTCTTCTAAGACAGGCTTCTTGTCTAGTATAGAAGTCAAACGTACGTCTCTAAACTGCCTCTATTGTACAACTTAATCATAGTCACTACCTAGTATTTTTTGGTTTTTGAGCCGTGTACCCTACACGGGTAAAGATAAAACAATTAACTCCGTGTAGGGTAGAATGAATACGTATTCGCACACAATAATAATGAGCGGCTGTATGAACATTACTGGCTCGCACAATGACAGTTACCGATGTGTGCGATGAAAATATTTAGCTTGGCCGATTGTACAAAGCAACATTTTATTATTATATTATATCCTTTATTCATTTTAAAAACTTATTTTACATATTTTTAAATATTTCTTAAAAAAAACCATATAAAAAAACATTTAAAAATATAAAAAATAGTAGTCCGGTAGTGGGAGCAGGGTCCAAGCTACCGGTGGTTAGGGCTCCACAGACAGGAACCTCCTCACAATACGAGCCGTATCGAGGAGTCCTGCCTTCTGAATCAGGCCCTTGATCCAACCGCCTAAGGAGAGCCTCGAAAGATGGTTATATATATCGTGCCTCAGGGAAGTATAATGGGGCCCACCTTATTCCTAGTGTACATAAACGAGCTTACATGTCTTACACTTACCAAAGGTGAAATTATCTCTTTCGAGGAGGTCTTCACTATCGCACAAAATGGCTTTGATACGGTTAAGGGATGGCTGCAAAAAAACATACTTACCGACATACGAATTGTCTCACATGAGTGTATTTCTGTGGATAGTTGCGCATGTTCACCTCTGGAACGCGTTAATACTCTGAAGTACCTTGGTATTAGCTTGAATAACAGCCTCAACTTTAAAGAACATCAAAATTCTTTGTAATAGAGTTCGAAAATTAATTTATGTATTTAAAAACCTATGTCATGTCGCGGACCCTGCACTGCTGAAGCGAATATACAGGCCCTATGTCAATCGCTTCTTACCTACTGCATTTCATCCTGGGGAGGTATCTGCAAAACCACGCTAAAGGCAGCTGAGGTCGCCCAGAGAGCTATACTGAAGGTTAGCACGTTTAAACTGATGATTTTTCCCACTGTTACGCTGTTCCAGTTGTGCGAGGTTTTGACAGTAAGACAGTTATTTATACTTAAAATTATCCTGCAAGAACATACAAAACAGCCATACAACCCAATTTTATTACAGAGACGCCGTAAATATCATCGATGTGGCAATCTAACCAGATTTAAAACCACTTTTGGTAATAGATTTTGTACCCTACCTTTATAATAAGCTTAACAAAAAAATAATTATCTACCCCTTGACTAGAAAACAAAGCAAATTAAAAGTATGCCAATATTTACAGAAATTAAGCTACGAGGAGACAGAACAACTACTATTTTTACCACACTAAGAATACGGCTAAGAGCACAGAAACCGTAGATACACTCTCCCACATACAAATACACTCACCCATACTCACACACACACACACTCACGTCATAATTATTCTCACACACACCTACATGCAGTCATATACATACATCGCATACACACATGAACACACAAACACGCAATCCATTTAGTAATTAGATTAAAGTTATGTACTTACCTATCTGCAAATTACTTATCTAAAGTGTACTTATCAACTATTTTTCTGTAGTACTGATTTAATTATATGCCTCTTTTGCTTGGCATCTATTCTTGTATTATAAATACTCGAGGGGAATGGTGCTGATAGTCGAAATACAGGCTATGCCTAGTTCGGCTACAGACGCTAATCTCGTTGCCTTAATTGAAATTGTTGCCACATTACCATTGTAAACTAGTACTAAGTTTTTTGGAAATAAACTATTATTATTATATTATGTTATATTATATTATTATTATCATCATATCAGCCCGGAATCACCACTGCTGGGTACAGGCCTCCTTTCTTTTTCCCGATATGAGCGTCCCTTATTATCCAGGTGTTTCCCGCGATTTTGACAATATCGTCGACTCAACGATCCTTAGGATGGCTCTGTTTTCTTTGGCCAAACCTTGGCCACCACTCGATCAAAGACTTGATCCATCGGCCATCTCCGCGTCTAGCCAGATATCCTGCCCAGGTCCACTTGAGACGCACCGCCCGGTCCCCAACGTCGTAGATGTTCGTCCGCCGGTGGATTTTGGTGTTACACACTCGATCTAAGAGGGTTATGCCGAGCATGGTTCGCTCCATGGCTCTTTGTAGCAATCGTACTCTGTGGACAGTCTCCTTTGTGAGCGTCCTTGTCATTATTTTATTATTGCACACCAAAATTAGTAAGTTCATCATCATCATCATTTCAGCCGAAAGACGTCCACTGCTGGACATAGGCCTCCCCCAAGTGTCGCCACATTGACCGGTTCCGTGCGACTCGCATCCAGCGGATCCCTGCAGCCTTCACCAGGTCATCGGTCCACCTAGTGGGAGGCCTTCCAACGCAGCGTCTTCCGGTTCGCGGTCGCCACTCCAGAACTTTTCGGCCCCATCGGCCATCCGTTCTGCGAGCAATGTGCCCTGGCCACTGCCACTTAGTAAGTTAGTCTAAATATATCTCATTCTTCGCTATAAAACCTATAATAGCGAGAGCTGTTAACCCCCTAGCAATAAATTGCAAGGATGAGATTAATTTAGACAGAATATTTATTGAAGATGAGGGAGCCGATAATAAATTAAAGTTACACAAAGCCGATATTAAAATATTTACTATATTTTTTTGCCCATAATGGTAGAGTATCTAGGCCGACAGCCGACCTTGGAGAGGAGAAAAATCAGTCAGATGGGTTGATGGTCAAGGTTAAACAATGCTTGCCGAGGTCGGTGTGTGGATGGGTGGCCATCTATTAAATACCGAGTTTTCTCCGTGCCTCAAACATCACGTTATGCCGTTGGTCCCGGCTGTCATTTGTAGATCTTTGACAGTCGTTAGGTAGTCAGTGGTCCAAAAAGACTGACTACCAGTCTTACCAAGGGGTATCGTATTAACCAGTACTAACTGGGTTGTGGAGGTCAGATAGGCAGTCGCTCCAAGTAAAATACTGGTATTCAGCTGCACCCGGTTAGACTGGAAGCCGACCCCAACATAGTTGGGAAAAGGTTAGGCAGATGTTGAATGCCAAATTATTTAGGCCGCCCTTCAGACGACACTCTGGCAAGGAGCGGAGAAAAATCAGTCCGTTGGGTCGATCCTCAAAGTTAAGCAATGCTTGCCGAGGTCGGTCTGTGGATGGTTGACCATCTATTACACACCGAGTATCCTCCGTGCCTCGTAGAGCACAATCAACAATCGTATCGGTATCGTAAGACTCAGTAACTGGGCAGTGGATGACAAAGAGGCAGTCGCACCATGTAAAAAATGGTATTCAGCTGCATCCAGTTATAAGTTAGTACTGGGTAGGTAGTACGATACCCCTTGGAAGGACTGGTTGTCAGACTTTCGAGCCACTGACTACCTGTAACGACTGTCAAAGATCTACAAATGACAGCCGGGACCAACGGCTTAACGTGCTTTCCGAGGCACGGAGGAAACTTGGTATGTAATAGGTGGTTACCCATCTACCGACCTATTTGATGACGTGTGATATTTATTGCGTTTTTATACCGTTCCAATTTTAACCCAGCCCCAGTCATTCGATTTTTGATTTGAATGCTTCGTGTGTGGTCATTCAAATCAAAAATCGAATGACTGAGGGAACGAAAAAAATCCCGGTTTTCGATTAATTGCAAAGGGCAACACTAGCCACCCACATGCATACCATAAACTGCCAGTCATTCTCGAAATAGCTTTGATGGAGAAGTTTCTCATTTTATTTACAAAATTGGTTCATATTTGCGAAAGGGTAATTTAACATGATATTTTGCGAATGGAACAGATGCATCTCCGGATAGCGTGGGTTTACAAATAAAGCGAAGCGGAATTCATTACACTCGTTATTAAACCGAGCGTGGGATCTTCGTTTTAAAATTAATTACGTATTTTATATAATAAACTTTAATACCCTTCGACATTTCATTGATCTTGTTGTGGGAACTGGGAATATTGTGTGTGTTTATTTATAAAATGGTACTATTTCAATATCCCCATAATTTATGAAATTAAAAAAAAGTTAAATGTCATCTGCCTAGCCTTTCCTCAACTATGTTCGGGTCGGCTTCCAGTCTACTGGATGCAGCTGAATACCAGTGTTTAACATAATTGTAGCGACTGCCTATCTGACCTCCACAACCCAGTTAGTACTGGGTAATACGATACTTCTTGGTAAGGCTGATTGTCAGAGTTTCGGGCCATTGACTACCTGTACGGCTTAAAGTGCTTTCCGGGGCACGGACGAAAACCCTTTCGTCCGTCACTGATCACCCATCCACGAACCAACCTAGCCAAGCGCGGCTTAACCAGAAGATTGCCATGAGCGGCTGATGTTATTTAGATGATGGTCATAAGTACACATCTGCCTAAAACATCAGGGATTACAGCCGTGATGTTATGTTAACAGAATCATAACAATCAACCTATAAACGTACCACTGTGATGGGAAGAGGCATTCCGTATGAGAGAGAGTGGGCGATAACCACCACGCGAAATCAGTGCTGGTTAGAAAGAAATTAAAAAAAAAAACATTGACCCGACCAACCTCATAAAACAAAAGAGCCTCACCCACGCCCAAACTGCATAAACCATAACCAAAAAAAATAATGAAGAAATTCATTCTTAATTCATGAATGAACATTACGAAGTTTTAACTAGGCGAAAAATAAATTTTACCAACGTAGGCAGTACGCTGTGAGGCGCAGATTACCGCCTACGTAAGCTAGCTTATTTTGAAACGGCTGGAGTGGAGATTTGAGTTTAAGACCAACTTTTTGAATGAAACGCATTCTATTCCGGGTTGCCAATTTGGGATTTAGACTGACTGTGTGTGCTTTGTTTGTGTCTACTCGGTTTGAATTACGAATTCTATGAATGGGTACTGTTAGTAGGGATTGTGATTAGTGATTTTATATTTAAGTATAATATGTTGAGTGTGATAAATAAAAGGCGTTTAGACTTTGAATTCAGATAATTATTGGAAAGAAAATTATAATTTACATTTTCACACTTTGTCGGACGCCTAAGCTGTGTATTCTTCTCTTATTCTAATTTCGAACTTATTGTTTTTTTTCTTTTTCTTTACAATGTGCCAGACTTAATTCCTAAATTACCAGAAAGGTCTCCTTTCGCAGGTATGCTGGAAGAGATTTCTTTAGAAATAAGCATCACCTTTGTACTATTTTCTGTTCCTTTCTTCTTTTCTGTATTTAGTGTGTACATAAACTGTTAAATAAATAAATAAATAAAGGTTAAGGTCTTTACAGTACTTACGTATTTTTTGGACAAAATTAAATAGGGTAAATAAAATACTTTGAATACTCAGAACAAAAAATAATAATGCAAAGGGCCTAAAAAAAAGTTGAATAAATGACTTTTGAAGAAAAATCAATTAAATCAAAACAAAAAAAATATTCGCACAATATGGGTAGACATGAAGGTATATCAATGTAAAAACATAACATCAAGCCTATAATCCCTGAAGGGTTAGATAGAGATGTACCCAATAGTACGCCCACACTTCGCTAGTTATGTTTCATGTAATGGGAGGCGAGCCTATTGCCATCAACCGGGCACAAATCCAGACTCCGTGGCTGCTACTGTAAAATTGCTAATGGAAAAACCCAATAACAATTTGAACGAGAATCGAACCTAGGACGTCATGTTCAGCAGTCGCAATTACGACTACTAGACCGCACACCACGAGGCAGCATTATTAGGATCAGCATAATATTTACCATTTATGGTAAGCGAAAGACTATCATTGATATTTTATAGGCATACATAAGTATTTAATAAAACCCAAATTTCAAGTACTACCAAAATAAAAACCCCGCATCCAATAAAAGCACTAAAAGTTACATTTCACATTTCGAATCCCATTTCAAACTCACGCTTCGCAAAGAGTGACAAATAAAAAAGAAAAAAAAGTTATCGCTACTGGTGACCCATTCATAAACGAACGAATGAACGAAATGCAGTTACGCCTTTCATTCATTCAGAGCGACCATTCGTAAAACCGTATTTTTAGAAATACTGCTATCATATTTGGTGGAAATTCTGTGAATTTTCACGGAAACTGGACCAAGAAATAGGTCGAGTTGATGCCAAATATAGTTTGAACATAGTTTGGAGTTGGTGGTAAGCTAAAGGGTGAATTCGGAATGCTTTTTTTGGTTTGAGTACGAAATTTAAAACTGATCAAAATAATGTGAATTGGACTTGACCGTTTATAGTATCATTTTCGTCGAACTGTCGTATTGTATAATTATCACTTGCTTCGGTGAAGGAAAACATCGTGAACAAACCAGCATGCCTGAGAGATATTTCTCAACGGCATGTAAAGCTAAGTCAGTGACCCATGGGCGGCGTAAATACTCTTACACCAGGTTAGGCACTAACCACACGATAAAGAAGAAGTACGTATCATTTTAACAGTATAAGTCTAAATTATAGTTATTCTAGTCTTAATTTTAAAATAAATAAAACATAAACTTGCATAAACCTTTTGACACATCAGCTGAATCGACGCCGGCGTGATGCGCATTATGTTATGAAATTCAAGAATAATTTTCGATGGACTTGCTTCCTATTTTAAAACTTACTGCGTTTTAGCGATTAAAAAGCGATGTATTTATAAGTCCTTATTGTTAAGTAAGTTTCACTCGAAAATAAACATAATTCTATGAAAGTGAAATAAACTACCTAATTTGAAAACTAATTAAAAGGTCATTGTATAAAATAAAATCACTATTCAAACCGAAGAATTTCAGTTAATGTGCAGTAGAAGACTGAAATTCATGATTATCTGTAGGAGTATCTGTTTGAATTGTAATGTAGCGGCACTACATAAAGTACTACAACGCCATCTCTGACACAAATGAGGAACTAACTTCAAAATTCTAAATCGCGCAGTTATGGTGTTACCACACCAATCAATCGATCGCCGATCACCAATCGATCGATGGTATACATGACGACGATCGATCAAAAACTGTCGATCGACGTCAACTTATTCATTCTACCATCGATCGATGGCCTCGATCGACGATCGATCTACAGGTTGACACTCTTAAAGTTCTCCGCAACTTAAGACTATACTCACAAGTTCGCTCCTCACAGTTTAAACCGTTTTTGCGGGAGGGAAGTGCTATGAGGACACATCTAATGATAAAAATCTTTGATTTGTACGAAATATCAGATAGTTATGTCCCACGCATATTCCTTAATCAGTCTAAAAATAGCAAATACCGAGCTATTCTTGGGGAAAATCTTAGATTACTTTGTAACAGTTCAACAAAGAAAACAACCTGATAAGATATCAGTAAAGGTTTATCAACATAATAACTTTCTATGAATTGATGGTCTTAGAAAGTTAATAAAGTAACGAGAGTTATAATTAAGAAATTTATTGAATGAGAAAAAAAAGAAAAAGTGGTTATAAGTCTCGCAGAGGAGGCTCGTTGCCGTGGCACCCAATGCAAAAAGGCCTTTGCCAATAGTGATTTAGAATTTTCAAAGAGCCTCCATACTCATTTCATTCATTCACCATTCAAATTCATTCATTCATATTTTTTTTGTTTTCTCATTTTTCTCTTCATTGTTATTCTTATTCATGCCATATTATTTCACACAAAATAAACATACAAATTGCATTAATATAGCTTATGTACCATGGCAAGCTTACCCCAGAATTGGGTTTTCTTACACCAAACCTAATTGCGAGATTTGCAGAAGAGGATATACCTATGTGCATTAACAGTACATTTTATTACGTTGCTTAATTAATTTTATTAACTAAACTACATACGCATACATACAATACGAAAACTGAAGCACATAGTTATCTCCCAAAACTCCAAACACAAGATCGAGATGAAAAATAAGTATCCATTTAGATAGGATTTTCATTGTTGAAATTCTATCCCAACTTGATGAAATAAGTTCCGAACTTCACTTCATATAATTTTGACTTCGAAACATTGGAATTTCGAGACAGACGTTTCAAGTCTTAGTTGTCTTCCCTGAACTGGAAATTAAGGTTTTCAACTTGCCTACATTATTCACCAAGAACTTTAGTTATATTGCTTTTAAAAGTAAAAACGAAGGAAAGTAGGATGACTATTACTACATAGTATAAAACAAAGTCGCTTTCTCTGTCCCTATGTCCCTTTGTATGCTTAAAACTTTGAAACTACGCAACGGATTTTGATGCGGTTTTTTTTAATAGATAGAGTGATTCAAGAGGAAGGTTTATATGTATATATTGCACCTGTGCAAAGCCGGGGCGGGTCGCTAGTTATATGATATTGCGTATTCAAAATCGAGTAACAATTTGTCTCTTTCAAAATCTAGTGTAAAGGTCATCATTATCAAAATCTATTCAAGAATGTAGTCATCATTTGACTGTTCTTAACGTGGAAGCGTCAGGGTAGCCCGCGAAATTCAATTTTTCTTGTTTTTTTTTCAATTTTCCGGTCAGTGTCATGACTATTTCATGAAAAAGACATTCAAAAAGGGATTCAATGAACTTAGAGGGTTGTATTCATGATGTTAATGATTATAACTCTGTAAAGCCATGTGTTACGGTCGCGAATCATATTTTGTTCCACATACAACCTGACAAAATATTTAGAAAAAACCTGAAGAAAAATTGAATTTTGAGGCGCTTACCCTTAAAAAATGGTATCTGTCCCTCGGGCTGTCTGTAAAACCACTCGAAAAAATAACCGAAAGATTTTTTTTATTAATTTTTATAACACACACTTAGAATTTTTAAGTGCAACACATGCAGAACTCACTTTCTCAAAGGTTTTAACAATTTCGTGGGTTTTAGAAAGACTTAAAAAATCCAAGTAATTATACCTGTACCTGTTTGTGTTTTGTGTTTATTTATTACCTTTGGTAATAAATTGTTTAAACGATTGTTATGAAACTAATAAAGAATATAGCAAATATAATTTAGGTGCATTCTTAACGATGGCAAACTTTTTATTAGAAAACAAAAATACTTAGAACATTTATTATTTGAATATTTTTGCCAAAAATAGCACCAGTATAGAAATAGAATAGATTCCATTTTGAAAAGTTCAATTTTGGAACCTCACTCAAAGAAGCGCCCACAATACGAAAGCGAACTCTTTTGTTTTTAAATTCAAATCATAGCGGGTTCGTAACGTTCGTGTTTCGAATTTCTGTAGTCTGTGAGTGACGTATTGCTCCGACATCAGGCAAGCAATGTATTGTAAAGCATCGATGAAACCGGTACGGACAAAGTGTAGACGCAACTTCGGACATTGACGAACTCACTGTAGATCTATCAGTGTCCTTGTCCGGAGCCGCGTCCACAACTTGTCCATATCAGACCTTCAGTAATGTTAACATGAAAAAAAATCTGTTGCTTTTCACTTCAATCTTATTTAAAATCGGTTACCAACCTACTTTAAATGTCTATTTTTAATGCGTCGGTACCTACATCAAACTGACGGTTTTTAATAAAATTAATAAATTCCTTTAAATTACGCGGAAACAAGAATCCTAAAATAACATGATATTCTTGTCACAAATAATTCGTCGAAGTGAAAATATTTCTGAGGAAACTTAATTAATACCAGGGTTCGCAGTGGTAACAAAAATCACAAAACAAAACAATACACGTAAAGTGAATGCGAACGCGATTTGCCGCTTCCACGGGTAAACAAACGCGTGACGAAGCCAGAATAAAAAAATGCGTTAAGGGCATTACATGGCTCAAATCCCAAAAACAGCATATGTTCAAAGAAATTTGTTGATGAATCCCTTCGTGCGTTTTCCGTGTAAAAAAGTATGTTATAGTTAAGTTCATCACAAATAAATTGTATTGTTTAAAATTTTAATAAACCTTCTCAATTTTTTTTTGGTTAATCGTAGAAAATAGGTCCTTTTTCAACCTTTATTGTAAATTATCTCTGTAACGGCTGAATAGATCGGCATGAATTTTGTAACAACAAATACGTAATGATATACTTAACAATCTGTATTGTTTTTTTTCTGTTATTTCTTTTAATATTTTTAAATAATAAATAAAAATCGAAATTTTGCGAAATGTGCGGGGCAAGTCAACAAAAACCAGTACAGGGATCAAATCATCAAGGTCATCGAGCAATGTAATGCCCTTAAGTGACACCTAAAAAAAAACAGTCAGAAACATTGTGTTTAATCAAAAAAATGTCACGTTAATGTTAGTTTCAAAGAAAAAACACACATTAGTAACGAAGTACATATTAGTAATGAAATTAAAAAAGTAAAGAGATCGAGTTATAAAACAGCAAGGATCCGATAATTATCAAAGAAAATAATTATAATAAACTTGATAACTTCAAAACCTGATTAATACTGAAAATGTTGGTTACAGAGAACAATACAAAACAAGAATATCAGATTTCTAGTTGGTTTGCAGAAGTGATACTAAATAAGCCTTTCCAAGTAATAATGAAATTCAGACGTAAAAACACTGAAGACGTGACTATAAGGCAGATGTCATGATTTGAAAAAATAAAGGTATATTTTTCAAATGAACGAGTAAAATCCCAATGACATAACGCTTTAACTTAACACGCAAAAAAAGAAAAAATATTTTCTAAAAAACCTTAATCACAAAAGAAATAATATAGCATAGCCTTAGGTATTTCTCTTTCTAGTCCAATAAGATCAACACAAACTATTCATCATGTTGCAGTTGTCACTTCAAATGACAAAATGTCACCGAAGACAACTTATTAAATTCGGAAACCTCAATCAAAGGTACAATTATGAACGCCTACAAATTCTTCCTGGCACGCAGAGTTAGTACGTGACGGTGCTCCCCCTACGACTTTCCATCCGTCCCTTTCTTTCGAACAAGATCAACATCTTTCCATCTCGCTCTAGAGACACCCACTCATAGACCCTACAGCCCCTGTTTTCAGCCCACATTTCAGTCTAACCCTCAGCGGCTTGACTCGCGCACGTCTCCTTCGGCGATTTCACATAAAAACGGACAATAATTTTCAAATCCGAACACCGACTTCCATTTTCGAACGCGCGTCAGATATGAACTTTTGACGTTAATTTAATTTTTTGGAACGAAGACAATAAATTATTCTTCCTATTTGTTAGTTTTTTTGGGATTTTTTGACCGATTTAGAGTTAATTAATTGACGCGCGTATTTTTTTTTTATTGCAAGGAGAGTTTTTGTGGCACCAGGTGGGCGACTTTCAGGCAACAACAGGTGAGTGAAGATTACAGATTTTTATTTTATTTCATACTTTAGGCGACGGTATTTTTATGCCGAAAAATATATTACTGTTACCTTTAAAGTCGATGGACCGGACCTTTCACGTGGTTTCAATGTAATTTGGTTACGGCGTATTTGTTCATTCAATATAAAATAGGCCAAATTCAATGTTTTAAGTAGATTTATATAAAAAAATTAAGGTAAGCTGAAAACTTGTAACCGACCTTGTTTTTGAAAAATCCTACGAGTTTTTTTTTTGTATTGTTACTGAGCTATATTACTCGTATCACACGAGGTAAGTATATATTAATTCGATTATCTTATTTATTAAATTACGTAATCAACAGCTGTTGTTAAAAAAAAGTTATAACGGTACAACGATTATTCAATCGATCTTATTTGATTAAAATATATTAAATAAACATCCCATACAAATAACCCAATAGAAAATCAACTAAAACTTTTACCAACAAAACTTTGACATTTAAACAAACAAAATATGATTGAAATACGCAAAATTGAGTCATATTAAGCGATATTAATGTTTGCAAATGTAAAGTTGAGCAATTGAATTCATTGTGTGCTTCAATGAATAAGCCACGATTATGATAATAGAATTGAACACAAAATCAATTGAATATAGGTTCAATTAAGAGTCAAGTTACTGAATTACATTTTATATATGTTGGCTTATCGATCTGAACGAAAAAACGTCGCGTTTTCTGCGCAATAAGCCTCTTTCGATAAAATTGGTCAAAAATGTGACGAGATTTTTCGGTAATTTTCTTAAGATTCAAACAAAAAATGTTTGGAATTTTAGAAACGGACACTTTAGAAATTAGGGAAGAATTGGTTTATCTGAGAAATGTCGAGAATTAGGGACATGTCGTGAGGAAAATTGTGATTATGAATAGGCGATGTCGATGATGATGAGTAGACGGCAGCGAAACAAGAATGGATTACGTGAAAGATGAGATGTGAATTGACCGTTTTCGGTCATGACTTCTGATCTCAGCAGATACTTATCATTGTAAGAAATATATTGAGGAGATGTGTGAGCAACCACGCAATCTATCTTCCTTCGCCCTCATTGTCCAATGAGACAGCAATCCAACTGAATACTAAGATGGCACAACAACAGCAGTTGTAATCCAGAATGTCTTGAAACATTTTTAATCGTTGCCTCACTTGGGCCCTATCAGAATACCAGCGCTTTTTTTTAAAATGTTTCAGCACCATGCTGAGATTCGACCTTTTGGCCTCGTACAAGAACGATTTAGTTTATTGTATGTCTTATATTTTTGTTATTCTTTTTATAATTTCGTTTTATTGTTTTGTCATGTGCGCGTTAAATAAATTATTTTTCTTTCTTTGTTTCTTTATGCCTGTCGGCTTCGCTCAACAACCTGGAACGACGACAACTTTTCATGATCTTTGTTTAGCTGTAAGCTAACAACGGTCAGAGAGAGATGAGCCCTTGGCACACGCATAGGTTTTAATCGTTACAAGGAGTTAGATAAGTCTAAGGTTTCCCAAGATGGAGGATTATGTTATTCTTCTATTCCTTAAAACAGTATTACCTCCACTGCTCTGCTTATAGGTACTGTATGGTGTCGGACGTAAAGAATAGCGCCATCCCATGTCTTCCCGTGGGTGTCGTAAGAGGCGACTAAGGGACTTTTTTAACAACCGTACTGCGATCGCCAACCAGCCTGCCAAGCGTGGCGATTATGGCAAAAACCCCCTTTGGGGAAGGCCTATGTCCAGCAGTGGACGTCTTTCGGCTGTAATGATGATGATGATGAATGATGACTCTTCTTATTATATTCTTTTCATTATCTAAACTGCCTCGTTGGTCTTGTGATCGTAAGCACGACTGATGAACGGTTCTGGGTACCCAGGTCGGGCTAAGTGTTATTGGGGTTTTTCATCAGGAATTTCTCAGTAAGCAACCACGGGGTCTGGATTTGTGCCCGGTTGATGGCAATAAACTCGCATATTACATGGGACTTACAAAGAACTGGCGTAATGTGGGAGTACACACAGTTACACCTCTGCCTAATCCTTCGCGGATTACAGACGTAATGTTATGTTATGTTGGTCACAGTGTTACATGAATGTTACGACACGCGACGGTTAAAATAGAAGAAACCACAAGAGTTCAAAATTCGAACAATATTGAAGTGCGATTGTCGATGGTTAACTTTAAAAAACAAAAGACTTGAGTTGAAGTTGAAGAACTTAAGTGAAGTCCAAAGGCATTTAATAAATGGTGTAAATAGACCCTTAACATAACCGAAAGGCACTTGTTGTCCCCGCCTTTACGATAATTTTTTTGTTCTAGACCATTCCTAGGAACCTTCTAGTTACGGAGATATTGGGGGTCAACGTTCCAACTTTTTCACAAGTTTTTTTTTAAATACATGTTTTGAATGTAAGATTTTTACTTTACAAACCTCCTCCATGACCCCCGTACTATTCAATCCATCCATCAGCACAATGCTTTGAGTGCTTTCCATCGAGTCCTACCGTAAAACGTGATTTTTCACCCCAAAAAAAAGTCGATTCCCAGCAATATTTTTTGCGTAAAGTTACTTAGTTTGATGTACAGAATGACGGCTATGTGAAGGGTCAGAGTAAACAGTCCCTTTCATTAAATAGTTCTTGAACAAATTGACATTCAATGTAAGTGCATAAGCACTGGTGATAAAACTAACAACAAATGCAGTGTTAAGCTAGCTAGGTACTAGGCTAGCAGTAAACAGAGAGAGTTATTGAAGGTTAAACCAACATTGTATGTAGCTTAGTCCGATCCTGAGCTCCCGGTGTTTTTGCTGATGCAACTTGCTATATTTTACGGTAAATTGCAACCACTACGGTTGACCTGTATTTCAAGTAGTTAAAGCCGATCAACTTACGTACATTAACCACTAAACTAGCGGTTTATGTTTGAAATGACTGATTAGGTCTTGACTATACGCCCGCACCATTCCATTGCCGGTTATAGGCTCCTCCATATTTCATCATCATCATCGTTATCAGTCTACAACAGCAGTGGCTCATAGGCATGGATGAGAGTTGCTTAGAATCAAGTTCGGATTCGATTTGAGTGCCTATATCTCCACTTAGTTTGATATGCGATGACATTTGTGAAAGTGATATACCACCTTAGGACGTCGACAAGTTGCAATCGTTTTCAAAGTGTTTCGTTTTACTGCGTTGACTATAATCTTCAATCGACATAAACTTATCAGCCCATCATCACTATCGCTTATAGTGTCACTATAGATTTGTACTGGAGAACTTCAGTACAGTAGAATCCGTATATTACGACTCCGTCTATATTGACCAACCTGTCATCATCATTTCAGCCGAAAGACGTCCACTGCTGGACATAGGCCTCCCCCAAGTGTCGCCTCATTGACCGGTCCCGTGCGACTCGCATCCAGCGGATCCCTGCAATATTCACCAGGTCATCGGTCCACCTAGTGGGAGGCCTTCCAACGCAGCGTCTTCCGTTTCGCGGTCGCCACTCCAGAACTTTTCGGCCCCATCGGCTATCCGTTCTGCGAGCAATGTGCCCTGCCCACTGCCACTTAAGTCTGGCTATTCTTCCAACCAACCTCTCAATATGAAGTAATTACACAGCGAATGGTTTGCATATAAAATTCTTAATAACAAAGTCGGATATACTGAGCCCCCCCTTCTTCATAGACAGTTTTCATCAGTTATTAAAAAAAAATCAGCTGTTCCATACATTTTGACTGTGTATATATTTTTTTTAATAACCGATGAAAAACTTCTATATAGAGGGGCTCAGAATGATGTACTGAATACGTGGTAGCCGTTTTCCCGTCGATGTCCCTTCCACCCCGTATATGTGTATACAATTACAATTAATGACGAAATTATCAGCATTAACATACAACATTGCGACTCAAAACAAAGCTGATAGTTAATTCAATTTGATTGTTGAAATTTATGGGCAGTAATGGTAACACACAGCCATTAACGCATTGCCATTAATTGCTCGTTAAGTAGCTTTTATTCGCGTACTCGAGTTTCGTTGAAATTTTTAATCGTTAAATCATGTGGTGCTTTTCATTTTGTAAATAACATGTTTTTAAGCAACTTAACATGATTTTAATTAATCAAACATATGAATAAATTCATTTTAAAGGCCCCTTTCTTGGTTCAGTTTCGGTGCCGGATGTAACTTACCGGGTTTGGATATTTAACTATACACTTGAAAGCTTTACACTTGGAAATCCTAAAGCAACTACACACTTGAAAGCATTACACTTAGAAATCTTTAGCACTTGCATTTATACCTGTAGACATCAGAGACTCAATGAAAAGTAAAAACATAAAGTTTAAGCTGAAAGAACATTATATCAACTCTAGTATAGCTTATACTTCTGTATTAGCGCGTTGATCAAATCTCAGGCCATGACATGCTAATTTAGACCCCAGAGGTCTAATTGTGTGCTTTGTTTAAGTATAAGCAACTGGAACTTAGTTTTGACATTTTGATGCCGTTTGCTAAAGAATCGGAAGACGCGCTGATTCAGTCAATCAAAAATAAAACCAGCCACTTGGCCGGTTAAAATTTTTCATCGGTTATTAAAACAAATTTGCTGTTTCCTACAAAAGTGCAATACACGGTCAAAATATATGGAACAGCTGATTTTTTTTTTAATAACTGATGAAAAATTTCTATGTAGGGCTCAGAATGATGTACTGAATACGTGGAACCGTTTTCGCGTTGGTGTCCCTTCCACCCCGTATTATTTCCATTCTTCTTTACTAAATATTGATAGTTGACGATTCCCGTGATCCAAGCGCTGGCCTTTACCTTGGCCAGAGGCTGTGTTGCCATACAACGTGGCAACGCCACCAGTCTCTTGGTCACATTAGCAGCTGACAGCATTGAGGAGGAGTTTTTTGATGATCTTTTATACTTTGTTGTTATAGTAGTTTATTTAATCGTTTTTTTTTTAATTGTATTAATGTATATTTTTAGTTGATAAAATAAATTTTAATAAAATACTAAATATTTAGCTCATCAGGATGCCCATTTATTTGGGACCGGCAATACACGCAAATACAAGGCGCGACCCGTAGGTATTTCTAGTGTGAATTTGCAATAAGATATAATCCTATTAACCCAGAAAGAGGTATACAGAGTACAAAGTAACGAGTTCACATTCTTCACCAACTTCGTCTCATGTCGGTCAAACTATTTGTGCTTGTGCATTGTTCTCTTCGCTTTATAAATAGTTCAGATAGGGATAGTTTAATTCGAAGACTTGAGAATAGTTAGCCGTATTCAGTAGGTTTTTCTTTTGTACACTGTCGGATATTGGCAAATGGAGTCTTAAGGCTATATCTTACTAATATTATAAATGTGAAAGTATGTGAGGATAAATGGATGGATATTTGGTACTCTTTCACGCTAAGAATACTGAACGGATTTGGATGAAATTTGGCACGTAGATAGTTTATAGCTGGGATTAACAAATTTTATCAACATTGTACGATTCCGTGGAACAATTACCGAACTCCACGCGCCGAAGCCGCGGTCTTAAGCTAGTTGGGGAATATAGCGTTACACTAAAGGCAAGGCAATGTTAGAACTTGAATCAAATGTCCACCACAAACGATACCTATGTCACTTTGTTTCCCCTCTGGGGATAGCAACGGTGGCCCTGTGATAACGGCCGGGATTGCCAATTCGTAGATCTGATCATGGATTCCAACCCAGGCGGGCTCATAAACTTCAAATAGGGTTAGGCAGAGGTGTACCTAATAGTACACCCACATTTCGCCAGTTATGTTTAAGTCCCATGTACAAGGGAGTGAGCCTATTCATCAAGATCATAATTTCAGCCGAAAGACGTCCACTGCTGGACATAGACCTCCCCAAAGTGTCGCCACATTAACCGGTCCCGTGCCACTTAAAAATACCCGAAGGAAACCCAATAAGAATTTGCCCGACCCGGGAATCGAACCCAGGACCTCAGCAGTCACGCTTCAAAGAAAATAGAAAACATCGTAAGAAAATCACACTCGGACTACGTGATGCGTTGCGTGGTTATTATGCCTCCCAGGGATTGAACTCCATACCCTCTGCTTATCACCCACACTTGGGACCATAAGACAAACCAAACAGTAAGTTTAACGTCAGTTCTACGAAATATGTCAGAGATATAACTTACTTACATAATGAGTTTTAAAGCAATTATTTAACGTGGCGAACATGGCTAAGTTTCTCTGCCAGTGAGTTATGTTTAACTTAGTTGGACCATGTTGCCGACTGTGCTGAGAGTATTCATTTCATCTCTTATAAGTAGAGACCGGATTATATGCAAATGCATATTTGCATATGTATTTGCATGTTATGGCCAGTTTTTTTAAGATATTGCATATTTTTGCTGAAATCGATTGTGCATTATTTGGGCTTATTTCCTTATTTTCTTCTCTTTCTAACTAGAAAAATGCAAAAATGTGCCAAAGGCAATGCAAATAAAGGAACTGAATTCAAAAATAGAGTCATTTTTAATTAATAAAAATATTTTAAAGAAAGACTCAATACTGCTACTGAGAATTTGGAGCAGTACTTTATTGAAGTTTTAAGGAACATTAATGATAATATTTAGTCCAAAAAATAATAATTTATTCAAGTCATTTTGTATGCTGATTTTTAATACTCAAAAATTTAAGACCTATTTAAATTTTATATTGCCTATTTTGGAAAATTTTGTGTTTTTGTTGAATATTTCGAATATTTACGATGCATATTTGCATGCATATTTCGACCATTATTATGTTGCATATAATCTGGTCTCTACTTATAAGTAACTAGGACTGCAATAATTTAATGAAATAAGCATTTGCATGGCCGATGGGACCGAAAAGTTCTGGAGTGGCGACCGCGAACCGGAAGACGTTACGTTGGAAGGCCTCCCACTAGGATCGATGACCTGGTGAAGGTTGCAGAAATCAAAGTCAAAGTCAAAGCATTTATTTCAACTAGATCATCACAGGCACTTTTGAATGTCAAATAAAATAAAAAAAAGCGAAGCTACAGTCACAGTCACAAGGCACAATAACTTGAGAAAGTACTGTAGTTACACATTCCAAAGCGTAGATCTCTATGGAGAAAAATGGGCAAGAAACTCCATGGACACTCTTTTAAATCAAAATATTCTTACAAAATCTTGGTTACTTCGTTCATGTTGAGATTATAAATATATGTGAGAACGATGTAGAAAGACGTGCACATTAAGAGCGTCCAGAGTAAAAGATTAAATCAGCAATAAAAAAAAAGTAATTAGAATAAACCGTGGCAGCTAAGAGATGACCAGTCCCATCCGCTGGATGCGAGACGCACGGGACTGGTCAATGTGGTGACACTTGGGGAGGCCCATGTCCAGCAGTGGACGTCTTTCGGCTGAAATGATGATGATGATGAAGCATTTGCATATGGAAAAAGTGTCGAGTTAGGTTAGGCTGTGCTAGCTTTGGTCAGGATTTGGATATAACATTTTCTGAACATCCTTCAGTGTCTTACTTTTAATTTAGTTTTCAGTCGGACTCAGTTCGCCTATGAGCTGGTCTGTCTGAAGACTTACGACAGCCAGCGTTATCTTACTTACAATTATTATCCTTTATTTATTTTTATACAAATCTAATACATTTTTTAATATTCATTAAAATAAAAATTAAATATTATAAAAGCATAAAAGGGTGTCAAAAACATATAAATACGAATATTTATTAACGATATGAAGAAAGGCAATGTAATACAGAAAGTTCTTTTAAAAATATTGAAAATATTTGAAAACATCCAATACTTCTTAGTGAAATACATTAATATGATTGAAAAGCGACGATGAGAGAAAGTAAAAATATTTCTGAAAAGGCATTATTTTATTTTTTGATTGAATGCATTCTGAAAAAAAATTATCCAGGTTTTTCTTATAACATAACTATATATAGAGATTTTTTAGGAGGTACAATATAGGCTAGATTTTGTATTGTTTTACTCATTCAAGCGTTAAATTGTAATACAAAATTGAGCGTTATTCCGCAAATACAGGGGTCTGTCTGTCATAACGAGAAATACGTGTAAATCGAGAACCGGCCATCATTGCTACAGCAGCTAGACCCACTCTAAAAAAGGCCGCTAAAAAAGATATTCATTCTACACTTGGTGAATAAAATAATATGACGTCTCAAATCGACCTACTCAAAATAAAAAAAACAAAAGACAGCCAACAGTTACAGAAAACCAGGTGTAACAAGCAAACAAAACAAAGACACCGAGTTCAAAAAAAGAATTCAAAACTTTTAACACGGCACTTTGTGGCAAAGGCATTACTTCAGAAGGCCTTTGAGAAAAAATAAATATAAGCGTCTCTATGGCCTAAGGAAGGCTATTCATTAACAATAGTATTGTTCTCGCGTGCTTGCCTACGAATGGGCTGTTTGACAAATTATATCTGTCCTTCTTTCGCCTTTGTCTAGATTAAATGGAGTTTTCTTATTTGAAATTCGAGTTAAGATGGCGTCGTTTCGCTGATTGAAGGGGGACATTAAAACATATTGGGGTTTTCGTACCTTTTCCTGTATTTTCAGGTGAGTCAAATGATTTTACAGATTCATGTGCGTATTGTATAATTATCACTTGACTGAAGTTAAGGAAAACATCGTGAGAAAACCAGCATGCCTGAGAGATATTTCTTGACTTTCTTCGGCATGTAAAGCTAAGTCAGAGGCGTTTGGGTGGCAAAAAAATTCTCGACACCAGGTTAGGCACTAACCACACGATATAGAAGAATGAGTCAAATTCTCAAAATTATTATTTAATTTTATGGATTTTACTGGAATCCAAACCCAAGGTTTGCCAATATGCTGTGGAGCGCAGTATCTTAGTAAAATTAACGGATCATTTACGAACCATAACGCAAATCTTTGACGGGGCTCAAAAGGCTGCCCAACTTAAATGGAACTGGGCAGGATATATTGTCGCATGCTGAACGAACTGTGGGCCCGTAAAGCTCAGGATTGGTGCCCTGAAACAGTGACACGGGATCGCGGCAGACCAAGGAGATGGCGGGACGAACTGGTTGTCTTCCTTGAGAATTGGAAAGAAGTAGCACAGAATCGTGACCTTTGGAAGGAATGGAGGGAGGCCTTTGCCCAGCAGTGGGACAATATGGGCTAGCTTTAATATAATATTATTATAATAAATGGATTTTACTGGCTATGATTTTAATCATTGGAAAAATCACGGCCATCACTGTTAACAAATTCTCAACATGTTCAGATTTAAAAGCTTCTAGTCTCAGAGGTTTTCTGTCATTTAATTTAAGATTTTTACTATGTATTTCCAAAGTTTCTTTGTTGCAACATCATGCTTAATTGAAAATTATATTTTAAAGATTATTTAGTATTTAAAAGACGGTAATTGAAGTCAACAGTTCGTTGCACTGATCACGGTAACTCAATCCTATTAAAAGGATTAATTGGCTTAGCGCATTAATTAGATTTAAAGGCAAGTCATGCATGTATCATGCAACTGATATTATAAGACAGCTTTTCTTTTATTTAAGAGCACTCAAAATACAGAAATACTAAAATTAAATCACAAACAATAAGAAGTACAAAGGAACTTTTTAAATAATTTTTAATGTTTATATATTAAATATGTGAAAAAATAGGCTCGCCCCCTATGACATTGGACTTAAACATAATTGGCAAAATGTGGGAGTACTATTAGGTACACCTCTGTCTAACCCTTCATATATTACAGACGTCATTTAAAAAAAATGAAGAAAAAGGAACAATACCATTTATCATGGATGACACATATTTTCCACACAAGTGTCAAAACGATGAAAACAAACAGCGAAACAAAAGCATAATTGTCAATTTTGCGATAGTCGTAATGATAGTAGTTCTGAGAGTAGGTACCCTAATAATACAAATTAAATGTACCAACCAAATTTCCCACAAAGAGTTACATTTTGAACGCACCATACCTCTCCATAAAACCTTATTTACACCATAATTTAAATAAAGGTTCCACTCAAATAATTTTAGGCAAATGAAATTGTATATACCCAGGCGAGTATTTAAATGTGCCTAATTCATTTAATTTCGGCACCTCTTGAGTAAATTAAGTGGTCCTCAAAAGATAATGCCATGCCACGCTTGAAATGAACCCTTACACCCTCTCATAAAGTATTATTGATGAAGAGTGTTTTGTTTTCAAATTCATTTTTTTTATTTCAGTCCAATGGTGTTAGTATCAATCCATTTAGTGTTAGTTTGAACTTCTCCTATATTAGTAAATAACAATAACTTAAAAATACACTAAATAGCTACTAGTCTTATTAGACTAGTAGCTATTTAGTGTATTTTTAAGTGAGACGGCCCTTCTATTAAGGGCCGTCAATCTTGTCCGCCAGTGTAGCTAAAATACTGTTAGTGTTACTGTTTTCAATCGATTCACAAAAAAAGAAATATAATTTTAAAATGACAGCTTTTTATTGAATACACATGAAAGAAAATTGCATACGGTACTTTTAACAAAAAACTTTTTTGTTTTAATTTTTGACTGTCTGTCCGTCTGTCTGCCTTTTTTGTTCCAGCTAATCTTTATTGCGTGAAACGTGCTTTGTGAAGACCGAACTTCAATGTAATTTCTGTTTCTGTGCCATTATACAGTAGCGCCATCGTCGAAAGCATTTTTATTTTCAACATTTCTAATAACATAAAAATAATATATGTCGGATATGACAGGATTTATTCCGTTAGGCTCGTACACCATGTGGCCAGACGATGGGTTTCGTGCTATGAAAACACACTGAGTGCGATACACTGTTTCTAGTAAAACTAACGAATTACTTGAGATTACAACTTAACGTAATAACACGGGGCACAATGAATTGGGTACAGTTCCAAGACGTCTCAACTCCACCGCGATCTGTCGTCCTTGCCTCGAGCGTAAACATCAGGGCTCTGAAGAAGCACGCTGTGGTGTAGGTAGACTGGTAAACAGGTCGCGTGATGTCACCACTGGCGCGCTTGCGATTCAATTTATGTCCGTACTAACGACTGGACCCGACATATATATAACATCACGCCGGTTTTCCCCAAAGGTTAGGCAGAAGAGCATCTATAGTTTACCCACACCCATACCTCGCCAGAATGCGGGTTAATCCTATTGTGAAAAAAAATTTCATCCTTGTGGTGACAAATTCCTGCTTTCCCCGACCTAGGAATCGAACCAAGGCCCCCATGCTCAGCATTAACACTAGCGACCACTAGATCAACGAGGCAAACAAACCAATAACTTCAAATATTAGGAATAAACTATAAATAAACTATCAAACATTAAACCCCAAGGACTGTTTGCTGAAGTGTTGCGGTTTTCAAAAATTCAATTTCCTAAAGTTTCCACTCAATGAATCCAAAATTATTTACCACAAAAACGTAAAGGAACATGGCGCAAAATGGTTGAAGCGAAGTAAAATTCAACTACGATTATCTTTGAAACTGTTGATTAAAAATAACTTGTGAAGACAGAATCCTTGTACATCAACTAACTATTAAAAGTATTTTATTTTAACGTTTGATAATAGACTTTAGATAAACTCAGTGAATGTTTTGAATTAAAAAAAGACAAGTGTGACACTAGGTGGACCGATGACCTGGTGAAGGTTGCAGGGATCCGCTGGATGCGAGTCGCACGGGACCGGTCAATGTGGCGACACTTGGGGGAGGCCTATGTCCAGCAGTGGACGTCTTTCGGCTGAAATGATGATGATGATGATGAAGTGTAGACACAATCTATAGAAAAAGGTTTTCACACAAGAATGAGAAACATAGACCATAGTTAAATTTGTTGTACCTTTCATTACACTTAAGTGAAGTGTTAACAATTTTGTCGCTGACTGTAGGCACCACAGATTAGATAACGCAAGAGCACCTACTTGACGTGCCCGGCTTAAGCATTTCATGCTTAACGTACTGTCGCAGCAAGCTAAGGTAGTCAAAAAATGGCACGCTTGGTTTTCAGACACATCGTGATTTTTGCATTATCTACGTATTGTGTGCGCTGAGTTATGCAACAATCATGTATGATGGAAATGTTCCTCTTAAAAAGATATCTGTGGTAGACACTGTAATCATTTTAATGTAGCCAAAATCCAGATAACCGCAATGTATTTATATCTAAAAGGAAATAGTTATCCAAGCCTTTCTATTTTTAGCGACTTTATAGATTTCGTCTCACATCGTGGCCTTTCGCTGTTATTTTGAGTGGATTTTCAACTGAAGAAGAACGTTTAATTTACTCCTTTATTTCTTGGTTTGTCGTGTTAATACAATTGACGAGGTGAAAATAATAAATTTCAGTTTACTACTTGTTTATTAATAATTCATAAACTAGAATAAAACCATAAAAACAACAATAGCGTGGAATGATGTTATTTTCAACTAGATGTTCCATTGCACGCGACGGCTGGCCGCGTGAACTTATTATAAAAATATTACTTTTTCTTTTTGAATCGGATTTTGTTGACAATTTATTGGCTTTTTTTGCAAAGAGCCCGTCATCATTGCCATCAGTGCCGCATCCTTTGTCTAAAGTAAAAATTAAATTAAATGACTCAAACTCAAAATTAAATTAAACGACTCTGACAACATCAGCTATCTGCCAGTAAAAGTCGATCCAGCCGTATCGGAGATTAGCCGAAACAGGCAGACAGACAGAATGAAAGAAAAACAATTAAAAAAAAATATTTTTTATTAAGTACCCTGAACCTTCATCTGCATTCAGTAAAAAGCTGTTATTTTGAAATTACAAACAGTCACTTCAATTTTATTCATTTGTATAGATTATTGTGCCAACTAAAAATCTCTGCAAATATATATATTATGTTTACAGCTGTCTACCCACTTTCGTATATAAATCTCTGTCTGAGTATAAAGTATAGAACACAGAATAGATACTTACAGAAGGCCGACTATATGCAATGAGTAAAAACACACATACATACATCCACACTCGCATTGGTCGCCACGAGTCTCGCATCAGTGATGCAGCGTAGGTGGTACAGAATATAGCATTAACTTTCACGTGAAAGCTCATGTAGTGCTATGCCATAGGTTTTAAACGCAGGCACAGGGAGAGGGTTTTGCCCAGCAGTGGGACCACGCAAGCTAACAGCAACAGTATGCGTCAGCCTTCTGTAGCTATCTATTCTGTGGCATAACTCTCAGAGGCAGAGCGTAACAAAGTTTAATAAGTCGTAAATAAGTGCGGACTGATATCTAGGGCGGGGTTTCAGCGGCTGTAGTAAAATAGGGCTGTAAATAACTTTTATTGGGTACTTTGTATTCTACGTGTATGTGTAAGAGGAGAGATTCTGTGTTGTCTAATTTCGTGAATGGAAGCAGGCGACTGTAGCACTCCTTGTGAAAAATCTGATATGAGAAATGTCTATATGATATGTATATCAATCAGCATCATCAAATTGCTTCCAATATAACCAGTTGAAGCTACCAGTATTTTATATAAATAGTAGTGTACATCCAGTTACTACTGGGCTAATGTGCATGATACAAATATGTCGGATCCGGTCTATGGTACGGGCTTAAAGTGAATTGGAAAGCGCGCCTGTGTGCAGTGGTGACATCACGCGACCTACTTCCCAGTCACAACACAGCGTGCTTCTACGGAGCTCTGATGTTCAACTCGAGGGAGGGCGACAGTCAATGTTTGATCGCGGCGGAGTTGAAACGTCTTGGAACTGTACCCGATTCTTTGTGCCCCGTGTTACTGTGTTAACTTGTAATCTCAAGTAATTCGTTAGTTTTGCTAGGAACAGTGTATCGCAGTACCCAGTGTGTTTTCTTAGCACGAATAATGTAGCTATCTGCCAGTGAAAGCATTTTTAGAATTAGATCATTAGTTCCGGAGATTACCTCGTGCATATAAACTTACAAACAAATTTTACGTCTTTATAATATTAGTATAGATGAAGCTGTTCTTGTAACTACTAAAGCTATAATTTCAATAAACGAAACCAATATCTCTAAAATAAAGACTTAAAAAGATCCCTATCAATGAGACCTAACACCAATACCAATTAGGTCTTCATCGCTCTCTAAAGATAATTACAACTGAATTATTATCCAAAAATACAGCCCGCTCTAATCCTTAATCTTTAACCAATAAGGGTCATAATCGTACAGTACGGATTAGCGTAGGATTAATTCGTTGTCAGCAGAAACCTTGTGAATTGACGTCAGGAGAATATAATCGATGAAAGACGTCGAAGACAGTCTTTTTATGCAGTCGGTTAAATAGAGGATTGAGTGCCATTGAGGGTATATAAATATTTGGCAGTAAAATAAAGTTGAAAGGAATCTTAGGGGCTAGCAGATATTGGCCCAGTGCTTTCCAATCGATCAAATATCTTGAAGTTTATCTTTGAAATCATATTTCGTAAATAAGCGATTTTATCGGAATGCCTTTCGGCTGTTTCTGTAGTTCATTTCAGTTAGGCCCTCCCTGAAGTAACCTCAATCAATGCATAAATAAACTTGTTTGTTTTCAATGTTGGTGACTACGTACTTTAATCACCGCGGATTAAGTCTTGCCTAAGTATGATAGGACGTGGACAGTTTTTAGCTTTTGAAAAATGTTACTTGATTCACCAATGTCTCATCTTCTGCCTAGCCTTTTCCCAATGTTATGTTAGGGTCGGCTTTTAGTCTAACCGGATGCAGCTGAATACCAGTATTTTACATGGAGCGACTGCCTATCTGATCTTCACTGCCCTATTAGTACTGGGTAATACGATACCCTTTATTAAGACTGAATGTCAGAATTTCAGGCCACTGACTAACGACTGTCAAAGATCTACACATGACAGCCGGGACCAACGGCTTATCGTGCTTTCCGAAGCACGGAGGAAACTCGGTAAGTAACGGATGGTCACCCATTCACGGATCAACCTAGGCAAGCGTGGCTTAATCTAAAGATCGACCCGATCGGCTGTTATTATTCAGCCACTAGCTCCTCAGCTGATTCAGCAATGTCTATCCCAAAGATTTTGTGGCATAGTGGATGCTGATGATGAACACGCTCAAAAGGAATAAAAAAATACATGAATGTGTAATAATAGCTTCAACAATTATCATAAAAGAGTTTGAAAACATTTTTAAAAGCGTACATATTTTTATCTACACAAATAGTCGTCATGAAGGCTGGTCATTTGTGCCACGAAGACTGGCATAAACTCTATTTTTTTACGCCAAAGACGCAGTCAAAGGGTAATATTTTACAACATCACTAAGTATTTCTTTCACCACTCTTATCTTTAGAATAGACCATCTATTTCTCTATTTTCGTCGACATTTTGTGGAAGCAACCAAGAATACACTTTATTATGGGACATTATAATTTAATCCCGCCAAAATGTTGGAAGCGGGGAAGATTTGAGGTTTCAGCATTAAAAAGGCGCTATTTTATGAAGTAGTGAGCTATTTTTAGCCTCCGGGAGAATGGAGTAAGAAATAATTAGTAGTGCCTCCTAGAAGTTGAGTTCTTTATGAGCTTGCCCGGGGAAGAACTAGCTCCTTGCCTATTTGTAACCGCCAAGCGGTATTTCGGTTTAAAGGATTTAAGTAGATCCTGGTGTTACTATAGGAGCTCGTGGCTAAATAATAACAGCCGCTCGGGTCGATGTTTAGATTAAGCCGTATTTACCTAGGCTGGTCCGTGGATGGGTGACCAGTATTCCATACTGAAAGCACGTTAAGCCGTTGGTCCCGGCTGTCATCTTTGACAGTCGTTTTAGTCAGTGGCCCGAAAGTCTGACAACCAGTCTTACCAAAGGGGTATTGTATTCCCCAGTACTACGATACACAATGCCAGATCTACTGTGATTTTTGCTGCACCGGACTAGTGCCAGATCGTTCGACCTGCGGCCTTTGTCCCGGTGGTACCTATATTGGAAGCTGACCCCAACATACTTAGGAAAAGGCTGGACAGATGATAAGGCGGCGGTGACTATTCACACATGGGCCGAAATCTAATAGCCACTAAAAGTTTCCATTTTCAGTAATGTCGTTTTTATGTACACTAAGAACAGGGTGTAAAGTTCTTCATCCCCCATAGAAGAGGGAGGATCCTCCGACCAGACGGGTGTTATGTCTGGTGGGCTACTTTAAGTCGCGGATAACTGCGCTATTTAGAATTTTGATGTTCTTCATTTGTGCCATGGACCTGTAGTATTTTTTGGACTATGTTGCTGTAGTACCGCTACATATTATTAAGCCTTTGCTTTGCACTGCCATCAATAGTGCAACAGTTAAAGTTCGAACCCAACACTTTACAACGCGTCGTCAATATACTCCTTAACCACCCAACTAGCAAAATCAGTACTTATAACCATCTCAAGACTACTTTTATTTTTTCTTATAAATTGTCTGTAGCATGCTACAAAGCTGGATTTGGGCGCAGTTATAGGAGCGTTTATTTCTATAACTATCTTATAATCAACTTATTAAATGTTACTTAGCTCTATAATATACTTGACGAAGCGCAATAGCTTCTATAATGATCTGAGACTACACAATTACAAGCACAAACGCTCTTGTTAGTATCTGACATAAGTATCTTACTAAAGCAATCTTGTTTATAATGCACTAGTAACTTACTTAGTTATTAGTTATAAGTATACTTTAGTAGAGGTTTTCTTTGTTGAGTTTGTTGTTGCTTCGGCTGGTAATTCCGGTTGTTTTGTCGTAAAAGTTAATAATAACATAAGTTTCTATTACTATTTTGTATTATTGTTGAATTTTAATTACAAAATATGTATCGTAAATATAGTGTATGAACTCGTGGGGAATTCATTTTTACTGTAAATATGTACCGCTCTCTGAAAAATAGCACATTAATAAAATATTTCATCAATTCTTATTAATATTCGCCATTATTTGAAATTGCTCTTCATTCAGTACTTTGTAGAACTTTATAAGTAAATTAGTACTTGTAGCAAGTAAGTAAGTACTTTATAGGTAAATTAGTACTTGTAGCAGTTTGAGTCCAGATAACTCGCCTCCATTTTAAAACAAATGAGGGTTCCCTTGGAATATGCCTGCTAAACTTTTCTCCTGTAACCACCACTCCTTTTCAATCGTTTCCCATCGCTTAAATTCATGTACACAGACGAAGGGAAACAACTGAATTTCAACAAAATTGCTGAGGCTTACTAATAAAGTTATTGATCTAGTAGCTTATAAGCTTTTTTGATCATCAAGCGCTCTTATCAAGTACTAATAGATTTAAAAGAGTCTTGAGCAAAACTATAACGGCGCAAACTTATAGTGATCTCAGCTAAGTATGATATAATATCTTGTTCACTCACATAATGCTACTATGGGATCAAAATGTTATTCTGGATTATTTAGTTATACTGTAAACAATTATAAGATACTTATTCCTAAAAGTGTCCTAAAAGATAATCTTGTAGCTGACTATAAGACTGAGTTATAAAAGCAAATGCTCTTGAGAATATCTACGCTTGTAAAATGCTATTACTAGTAAAATACATGCATTCATACATACATGCATACATGTTTTATAGGTAAGTCTTGTAGCGAACTATAAGACCGAGATATAAAAACTAATGCGCTTGAGTATGTTAAGGCTTGGCAAATTCTATGATAAGTTAAATAGTCTACCGGAATGCCTTAATAAGAACGTTATTAGTAGCGAAGGACTTATAATCTTTTTTTATAGGATTACTTTGCTTGTTGGGGCATTGATCTTTTCTTTCTAGTCTAAGTTGAAGGTGCAATCACAAAGGAAATCAAGTTTTATTTATTTACTTTGCGTACAATATTATAAACATTTATAAATTAAAATAACCAAAAAAAACAACTTAACAATAAACAAAAAAAAATGCGTCAAAATACTCCCCCTCAACGCTTTTAACTGGTAATGTCCCCAAGAGACTGGTGGCGTTGCCACGTTGTATGGCAACGCTTAGCTCTGGTCATAGTAAAAGTCAGCCCTTGGGTCACGGGAAGTGTCAACTAAGCGTTTTGAAATTTCCTTGAAAAGGCTGTGAGCACTCGGGACCACAAAGTAGGTAGGTATATTGTAAACCGATTTTTCCAACCAAGTATTACACAAGTATATTTTCTAGCTCGATACAACGCAAGCCAGGTAACCGGTAATAGCATAATGAAAAGAGAATGTTTTCCAGTCCCGGTATAGCGGTATCGCCTTAATGACTTTATCGAGAAATTTACCAAAACTCCGCCACAAAGACTGGGGAGATACGAAACGAAAATCTATTTGATGTTTTGGTAAATCCGCTTTCAAGGGTTACTTATTATTAAATAAGTTATTTATAGACTGTTAAGCGAAATTAAATATTCTTGAGACTTATAATGATGAAGTGGATGGGTACAGTTTTTTTTATATTAATGGTGCCATGGTTAGTGAAATATATAATTTTATTTTTTTACTAACGATTTTTATTTCATCCAAATTCTGAGAGACTTTCATATACCAAGATTTTCATTTCCACAAATAATTTATATCTACCAAGCATTCTGTACATCAAACTAAATAACTTTTCACTTTTCGCAAAAATTATTGCTGGGAATCGACTTTTCTTTTTGGGGTGAAATATCACGTTTTACGGTAGGACTCGATGGAAAGCACTCAAAGCATTGTGTTGATGGATGGATTGAATAGTACGGGGGTCGTGTAGTGTAAAGTAAAAATCTTACATTAAAAACATGTATTAAAAAAAAAAAACTTGTGAAAAGGTTGTAACTTTGACCCCTAATATCTCCGTAACTAGAAGGTTCCCAGGTATGGTCTAGAACAAAAAAATGATCGCTTAGTCGGGGAGAACAAGTGCCTTTCGGTTATGTTAAGGGTCTATTTACATACTTTATATAAAAATCTCGTGTCACGTTGTTTGTGGTCGCTCTCCTCCGAAACGGCTTGAATGATTTTTATGAATTTTTTAATGTATATTTGGTAGATATGAGAATAGGTCGTAAAGTATATTTCACACCGCTAGGTGATTAGGATGTCCCTATCCAGAAAAAAAAATATAGCAGAACAACGTTTGCGGGGTCAGCTAGTAACCTATTTAATATGTCCCTACGGTCTAAGCGTGTGTCAAATTTCATCCAAAATCTGTTGAGCGATTTATGAATGAATGAGTAATTAGCAATAGTTTTACAAACTTGCGCATATTTGCAGATGGTGAAATGACATCTTTAGATTATTAGATTCTTTCATTGAAAATCTCAGAACCTAACCCCATGTAGATTTATGTTCCCAAAATCTGAAGGTAGCCCTTCTAAAAAAAAACATATTTTCTTACCATCAAACACAAAGTTAACACCAATATATTTTTACGAGTATGCGCCCCGTTCCTTAAATATAAAATTGTTATCCAAAAAGATTTTCTGAACGCAAAACCTGAAAAGATTGTCCAGGGGTCGGCCATATTGATCCCGGGTCGATTGAATCAGAATTTATTGTCAACATAAGGGGAATATTTTGCGAAGAATTTGAGGTTTGTTGAAAAAAGTATGATATTAAAATATCATCTAATGTGGGTAGATAGAAACTAATTTCCTGAGGATATTCGAGTGGGTAGTTTGGGGTGAGCTTCGATCTTTGGCTATGATTAGTTTTTACACTGTATCTATCAGTGGCGAAGGTTCCATACAACTCGATTCCTACTGGCTTCCCTTTGAAAAATGGCAGAATCAGTATTCCATAGACAAATATTATTATTTGTCTTTATAAAATTACACTGTAAAACGTATGTAAAAGTAGTTTTATTGATGAGATTCTCTGAAAAGTGAAGTGCATGGTAGGTAGTACTTAATGTAACACACTCAAAACATTGTGCTGATGGATGCATTGAATTGTACAGACGGCGACATTTCAAGTCATACATTTCCAGTATAACATGTACAATGTACAATGAGAGATCCGCATAAACTGGTTTGTATAGCTTGATTGGCAGTCGTGCGTGAAAAAATTGCATTAATAAAAAGTTGGAACTTTGACCTCCTATATTCCCGTAACTTAAAATTGCCAGTAATTAACCAAAACAAAAAACAACAATTTGTGTGTTATACTACAAATAAAAAACCCGACTACTGTACTTTTACAAATATTATTATTTGTCTATGGGATGGTGGGTGGATGGTGTTTTTTTGTACATTATTATTAATCACATGAATCATTTGTACTCCGGCTTACCTCTTATAAAAAATGACCCTTCGCTACTGGTATTTATGCAACTTATTATACTTTTTACCTGATTACGGCGAAGCCAAAAGGTAGGGTTATGATTTTAGCAATCTATGTTTGTGTGTTTGTATTTACGTATGTTCCTCCGTAGCTCCTAAACTATCTGCTTTTGATGAATAAGGTTTTAATCGATTAGTTATTATGGCCGTAAAAAATAATAACGAATCGACTATTTAGGAGGAGGCGATTTTACCCTGTAAACCCCAATTTTAATTAGAGCGTAATTTTACAGTAGTCGGGTTTTGTATACCACACAAATTGTTGTTTTTTGTTCTGGTTAATTACTGGCAATTTTAAGTTACGGGAATATAGGAGGTCAAAGTTCCAACTTTTTCTCAACTTTTTTTTTAATGCAATTTTTTCACGCACGACTGCCAATCAAGCTATACAAACCAGTTTATGCGGATCTCTCATTGTACATTGTACATGTTATACTGGAAATGTATGACTTGAAATGTCGCCGTCTTCACAATTCAATGCATCCATCAGCAGAATGTTTTGAGTGTGTTACATTAAGTACTACCTACCATGAAATTCACCTTCCGGAGAATCTCATCAATAAAACTACTTTTACAGACGTTTTACAGTGTAATTTTATAAAGTCTGTAACAAGACGCGTAACGAAGCTGAAAGGCACTTGTTCTCCCCGTCTTTGCGATATTTTTTTGTTCTAGACCATACCTGGGAACCTTCTAGTTACGGAGATATTGCGGGTCAAATTTACAACTTTTTCACAAGTTTTTTTTTTAATACATAATTTTAAAGTAAGATCTTTACTGTAAACACCTCCACGACCCTCGTAGTATTCAATCCATCCATCAGCACAATGTTTTGAGTCCGTTATATTGAGTCCTACCGTTGAACGTGATTTTTAACCTTAAAAAAAAGGAATAATTTTTGTTCGAAATTATTTAACGATAACTGAAAAAAAATATTGCACTCTACCTTAATACAATAAACTTTGTTTTTGTTTGTCCATTTATACAAAGATAAACTTTGTCGACTTGTACAGTAAAACTTACCAATTGAGAAAATTGGTAAGCTTATTTGCCGGTTGTGAGTTCTACGCACCTCACTTTCCGGAGTATTTCATCAATAAAACGACTTCTACTTACATTGTACAATGTCGTTTTATATTTTGCTTTCCTTCTCTCTCAATTCCCCTCTCTCAACAAGTTCTCATCTTGACACAGACGTTCATATAATCCTAGTTACTCCCCCACTTAGTATATGGTGTTCAAAATAAACATCAACTGGCAGCTACTATTTAAATGGATTATACCATGTGGGGGGTTAGGGCAGAAGGTCAACTCTGAATGGGTGGGGTAAACAGCTTACACCCCCTTGCAACACCGTTGTTTGTGTCAGTTTGTTTTTCATGTGGGTGTACTGTTTGCAAGCCTCGTCGGAAAATAGAGGTGCGATGTTGATAATACTGATACTGTTAGCCTGTGTCATCCCACTGCTGGGCAAAGGCCTCTCTCCATGACTTCCAAATTATTCGATCCAGGGCCGAAGTGAACCACTGGTCGTTAGTTTTATCCAGCTCGTCCCGCCATCATATGATAATATAAAATATATGTCGGATATGTTAGGATTTATTCCGTTAGGCTCGTACATCATGTGGGCAGACCATGGGTTTCGTGCTATGAAAACACACTGGGTGCTATACACTGTTTCCATCAAAACTATCGAATTGCTTGGGATTACATCTTAACATAATAACACGGGGCACAATGAATCAGGTACAGTTCCAAGACGTCTGAACTCCGCCGCGATCCGACACTGAATGTCTTCCTCCCTCGAGTTGGACATCAGGGCTCTGTACAAGCACGCAGTGTTGTCAACACTGCACACTGGCGCTCTTTCCAATTAATTTTATGTCCGTACTAATGACCGGATCCGACATATATACATATTTATGATAACACGTATGAATTTTAATAATCTTTTGGGAATTTTGTATGTCGTCACTGTCTTGTACCGAGTATTATTATAATTATTTTCTTTTGAAACACTGTTTTAAGCTTTCACCGTTTACCACTAGACTTATACTGTCACTTACGGGATGGGATATCTTTCGTGTTTCTTCCCGTTTGTTTCGTGTTATCGGGAGCTCAAAATAATGAACAATCACGGAAGATATCCCGTAAGTGACAGTATAAGTCTATTTTCTTTTGCTTGTATTTTTCAAGAATATAACGACTTTAGCTTTCATTAATGGGGATCTGATCGTGTTTTTAATCCAAAATAAACATACATACATACAAAATACACGTGTTTTTGCTATGGGGGAGGGGGGGGGGTAGAAACTGGAACGCCCGCCTGCTACGATCCTAAATATTGAAAGACAAAATATAAATTAGAGGGCTTATCTTTTTCAATTTTAAAAGAAAGAAAGTAAGTATAAAATTTATTGTTGGTTGATGTTTAGATTTTTGTTTGTTTTTTATTTTTAAGTTTGTTTGGTTTGGTTTTTAGTGTATGTGTCATGGCTAGCCATACACAATAGCAACTTGTTGTCAATCTTCCGTTACCTAGATATCATGGCACTTAATACCTTTACAAGCAATGGTTCTTCTATATATTCTTACATCGTGGCGCTACTTAGCGGGGTCTACGTAATAATGACTGGAAACACACGGGTGAAGTTTATGAGCGCGTACGCCGCGATAAGTTCGTCGTGTGGCTTAGTACGGATTAATTACGTGATGACGTGGGTGCACCTCACGGTTTGTTACGTCCGTCCGTGTGTCTGTCAGCGGGCTGTATCTCATGATCCGTAAAAGGTAGACAGTTGAAATTTTCACAGAATGTTTGTTTCTATTGCCGCTATAACAACAAATAATAAAAAATTAAAGGGGGCACGCCTATTACCTTTCATCCGCGAGTCCAACTCGCACTTGGCCGGTTTTTAGTTGAGTCAGTTTTCCAATTACGAAATGATGTACACAGGATTATGCTGCAGCTGTCAAATCTCATGCATAATGTTGAACACAGACCAAATTGGATTCGCTTTCAGCATAAAATTATCTATTGTGAATAGGGATTTCAAACTGTAAACTATGTTCGTTATGCTATGTATCTTTTAGTGCGTCAATTCTTCCACTAGTTATAGGCATGGTGTCAAAATGAACGGAACAACAGGTTTCTCCGATCTTTAACAGTCGTTACAGATAGTCAGTGGCCGAAAGTCTGACAACTAGTCTTACCAAGGGGTATCGTATTACCCAGTACCAACTCTGATTATCTGACCTCTACAACCCAGTTGTGGGGGTCAGATAGGCAGTTGCTCCATGTAAAATACTGGTATTCAACTGGTTAGACTGGAAGCGGAACCCAACATAGTTGGGAAAAGCTAGGTGGATGATGATATCGCTGATGAATATAAGTTGGGAGAGTAGTTGAGAACTCAGGTATCTGTTACTCGATACACAATTATTTATTGCATTCCACAGTGTAAAGTTAAAACAGGTGGTAAACTTCAGTCATAAGTATTGTTATCGATTGACACTGCTTAGTAGCAAAGAGTAATAACGCTAACACAATGTTAGATTCCAGTCCGTTGTTGCTTAGCCGAGTGACATAAACATTACATAAAAACATAACATCACGCCTGTAATCCCGTTGGGTTCAACAGAGGTGTACTAGTTCACCGACATTTCGCCAGTTATGTTTAAGTCCTATGTAATAGGGGGGCAGCCTATTGCCATCAACCGGGTACTAATCCAGAATCTGTGACTGCTACGGAGAAATTCCTAATGGAAAAAGCTAATAACACTGCCCGACCCGGGAATCGAACCCAGGACCTCATGCTCAGCAGTCGCGCTTGCGACAACTTGACCAACAAGGTAGTCACCCGACTTACTCGAATGAAATTTAAATTAATAATACTAGTAGGTATTAAATATTTAGAAATTCAACATTTAATAAACAAATATACATTATTTAATATTCAGACCTAAAAGAATAATAAAAAAATATGGACATGTAACAAAAGTAGGGCGACAAAAAATTCGTCCGCATCGCTGTCAACGGGGAAAGTGCCCAGAAGGCTGCCAAGCATTACCATACTGGATGGCTCTGCTGAGTCTCTGGCCGAGAGATGGGTGAGCCGAAATACTAGGTGGGCACTCGGACCCCATGGCCCCAGTGTTTCAACCTCAAACGGCTCAAACACATAATTACCAATCAAGTAAATATAAATGACCAGCGGTGGCCCAGTGGTGGCGGCCCCGACTTACGAACAGTAAGTCGTGGGTTCGAATCCAGGCAGGCGCATTACTTTGTGTAATTTATTTCATAACCACTGCTCTCAAAACGGTGAAGGAAAACAGCAGGAAACCGGCATATCGTAGAATCAAAAATTCGAAGACAAGTGACATCTGCCAACCCGCACTGGGCCCGCGTGGTGGATTATAGCCCATTCCCTCTCATAGAGAGGAGGCCTGTGTCCCAGCAATAGGAACATTATAGGCTGATTATGTTATTTTATGTAGATATAGATAAGTTATCGATCAAATAACCTCACATTTTACACGATAGCAAAACAAAATAAATGTATAAATGGTAAAAACATTGAACAAACATTATAATTGTAAGCCCAAGTTGCATCGTAGTACAGGTATTTGAGAGTGTGTGTAAATATTAAAAAATCTTCACTCTTATCTTGCAAAGCTTACAACAATATTAATATCGTTCAAAATATGATTGAAGATATGATTACAGCCGTTACAAGTAGTCAGTGGCCCAAAAAGTCTGACAACCAGTTTTACCAAGGAGTATCGTATTTTCTAGTACTAACTGGGTTGTGGAGGTCAGACAGGCAGTCGGTCCATGTAAAATACTGGTATTCATCTGCATCCGGTGACACTGGATACGACCCTAACATAGTTGGGAAAAGGTTAGGCAGATGATGATATGATTAAAACACCACCTATAGAAAAAAGTGTTTAACTTTCAAAATTTCGCCATTTGACATACTAATATTCTCTACGTACTTCATGTCTGAACTAATAAACACACTTGAAAACTAATTAAACAACACACGATATGAACTCGCATACATTTAATAATAAATCTTGTATTAATCCAACAATGTACAACACTCGAAACTTACTTAAGCTTAAGGAGATTCAACTTTCTGAAACAAAAGTTCTGAATGAAATCTGTCCTAATCAAATTTCTTCAATGTTTGCTACGTCTTCCGTATGTCCGCAATTTGCTTGCAATTAAGTGAGCTAATATTAAATTAGAAGTTTTAAGTATTCTGAAACTGAGTCCATAAAAGTTTTAGACTTGATACAACAATAGCTTAGTACCGAAACCGAGAATCGGCTTTTAAATGGTAGGCCCTGCATAGTCTACTTACGAAACTTTTTAAATAAATAAATAAATAAAATCTTTCAAAAAAAAAACTCTCTCTGTCGCTCTTTTCTTTTTAAATCTTTGTTCTTTCTTTTTTTCATATTTCTTATTTTTTTCTTTCTTTTCTTCTTATGTTTTCTTTCTTTCTTTTTTGTAAATAACTTGACTTTCGGAAGTCGGTGACTTTGTTTGTGTCGTTGACTTTTTTGCCAACGACTTCGGAATCACGAAAATCGGCCCAGTGATCACGGAGTAATCGGTGTACGTTCATGGAAAAAAGCATAATCATAGCTAGTATAATAACAGCCGCTTGGGTCGATCTTCAGGTTAAGTCGACTTGCCTAGATTGGTCCGTGGATTGGTGACCACTCGTCACATACCCGTCCTCCGTGCCTCGAAAAGTACGTTAAGGCGTTGGTACCGGCTGTCATTTGTAGATCTTTGGTAGTCGTTACAGGTAGTCAGTGGCCTGAAAGTATGACAACTAGTAGTAATAATGGGCTTAGATAGGCAGTCGCTTCCGGCACGGCCGGTGTATTCAGCTACATCCGCTTAGACTAGAAGCCGACCCTAACATAGTTGGGAAAAGGCTAGGTAGATTATGATGATAATGTTCATGAAAACTTGCATGACTTGAAATGCTAGAACCGCGGCATGCCCGCACTTTCCCTGTATATTTTCCACTAAGGCGTTAGCTCACACTGTCAACATTAGCAACTACACCTCCACAAGTACTGCCGTACCGTTCCCGTTCAAGCACAAGTGCTATAATACCCGTACTTCTCGTACTTAAACTAACATTTATCGTGTAGAATAGCTGGCTTTTATTCATTCAGGACCGGTTACGGTACCGAGTGTATATTGCACTCGTTGAGGGTGCTAGTGTTTCGTTGTCTGAAAATTCGCATTCATTTGTTTCATGTACTACTAGCGTCTGCCCGCAGCTTCGCCCGCGTAGCCTATATGAAACAAATGATTTTTTTAAATTCATAAACAAACATTATAAGCGCTTTCACTCCCTCTTTGACTCTGTTAGGGGATGATTTTGGAAAAAAACTGTGATACACGTGTCTCATAATTTCAATTGAAGAGTGTGTACACCAATTTTCGAGTCAATCGACCCAGAGAATATAAAATTACACAGAAAATTCAACCACTATTTCACCCTCTTAGGGGTGGAATTTCGAAAAACCCTTTCTTAGTGAATACCTACCCTTTACAAAGAAAACACCCTCCAAATTTCATGTGCCAGCGGTTTGGGCTGTGCATTGATATATCAGTCAGTCAGTCAGGATTTTGAATTTTATATGTATAGATTAAAATGGTATTAATCATAAGTTCACTATACTACCGTATAGTGCGACTGCCCCGTTAGTCTAGTGGGTGCAATCGCGACTGCTCAGCATGAGGTCTTGGGTTCGATTCCCGGGTCGGGCAATAGGTCTTCCTTCGGGAATTTCTCAGTAGCAGCCACGGAGTCTGGATTTAGTTGATGGAAACGGTTGGACCGATTTTGACGGAATTTTACTGACAGATAGTTAATGTTTTAAAGAGTAACTAAGGCCATTATTATTTTAGAATAATAAGTGGGGTTCCATAGAAAGTTATAAAATCTTTGAACTGGTTAACAAAATCGGACTTAAATACATTTTTTATAATAATTTGACGCGGACGAAGATCGCGGGTACTTACACATCTAGTTACTATCACTACATAGTATAAAACAAAGTCGTTTCCCGCAGTCTGTCTGTCCCTATGTATGCTTAGATCTTTAAAACCACGCAACGGATTTTGATGCATTTCTCAGTAATAAATAGAGTGATTCAAGAGGAAGGTTTATATATATACAACATAAGTTTTATTATATTCGAAACCTGATACACGTGTCTAGTATTTTTATGTAAAGAATCTATGTACAAAATTTCAAAACTGTATCATGAAAAATCACAAAGTTATAAGCTTGTTCTGTTACCTAGTTGTCCGCACAAAATCGTGGTCACCACGCAGCGCGCGCCTCCAGCTTCGTCTTGAGCTCATTGATAATAATAATTTGGCAGTAGGTACCTAAATCATTGCGATAGGTACTCAAAGTCACTCGGTATCCAACTTTTAACTTTTTTAAATATTTTTGGGAAAAAATATAACATGGTTTAAAAATTATTGGAATCGATTCAGTTACTAAGACTTATTCTGAACAAACTATATTCAGGTTTCGCATATACTAAAACTAATGTTGTATATCGCACCCGTGCGAAGCCGGGGCGTTGCACTAGTTAACAATAAAACAAAAACGTTTTTAATACGATAGAAAATTAAACGACTTAATGCTCCGTTTCAGGAAAAAGCTATCTCAACGAAACGAATTCTCGTTGTTAGAACAATAAACTGTATTGTGCTTTTGTATTTTATTTCTGTCATTTTTACACGATTATGGACTCGGAAATGTCAGGCAGTGGGCGTGGGCTTAGTTGGGAGCGTGGGGTGTATTGTGTGGAGTCATTAGGACGTTAACTGACTAGGCGGGTTTACATTTCACTCACTTCACTACATAGTATAAAACAAAGTCGCTTCCCGCTGTATGTCTGTCCCTATGTATGCTTAGATCTTTAAAACTACGCAACGGATTTTGATGCGGTTTTTTTAATAGATATACTGATTCAAGAGGAAGGTTTATATATATATATTGCATCCATGCGAAGCCGGGGCGGGTTGCTAGTCATAGATATAACATTACACAATATCCCCGAAGGGTTAGGCAGAGGTGTACCTAATAGTACACACACACACATTTCGCCAGTTATGTTTTAAGTCCCATGTGATAGGGGGCGAGACTATTGCCATCGTGGCTGCTACTGACAAATTCCTGATGAAAAAACTCAATAACATTTTACCTGACCTTTTTTGTTTTTTTGGAACACGAACGCGCCGTCGACACGACCTGTCGTCATAAGACGGCCGGACGGCGAGCTGGCCCATAACTCGCCGTCCACAGGCCCGCGCGTACGGTGGCCGGGAGCCACCACGTGACCCCCGACGCCCAGTGCGTCTCCCGCGGCGGCTGGGACGTGAGGCTCTTTCCCTCTCACGTCCCGCCACCTCCTTCACTAGCATGACTGCTTCGTAGAAGGAGGTGACGGCTTCCCATTCGGCACCTGGGAATCGAACCCAGGACCTCACGCTTGCGAGCACAAGAACAACTTACTACTCTGTAAAACATATTTTTCTCGCGATTTACGTAAGGCGAAGACACGTGATTTAAATATGATTCTGTCCTGAGTCACTTTTTAACGCTGTGTAAATGATCTATCTGATCTCAAGTAGATTTTGATAAAGGTTAAGGACGTCTGATCAGGTTTCGTGGTTGATCTAGCTTAGACTATTGTAATACTAGTACTTAGATGAAATTGGAACAGACGTGAGACGTAGGTATATATGGGACGTACCTATACCTATTAACGGCACGGTTGGCGCAGTGGCTGAGCGATTGACTGCTGCGCTGCGTGTCCCGGTTCGATTCCCGCACGGAACAAACATTTGTATGGCCTACAGGTAGTTGTTCAGGATCTGGCTGTTTGTAATGTGAGTTAAAATGTTTGTAAACGCACCCACGATACAGGAGAAATTCCTAGTGTGAGGCAACGTTTTTTTTTTTTAAAAAAGCAACAAACAAAACAAAACCTATGATGAAAAGCGTGAAAATGTTTAGAAGCAAAGAATCTAGGACATCGCCTATTGTAAAATGGAAAATGTAAGGTATCATGCAATTCATTGTTTGTCTGACTGCTCTGTGATATAAATCAGAATGTTACTGTTTCAACCTGCCAAGAAAACTTGAAACGAGTACGTGAATGCAAAAAGGTATACAACATTAGTTTTAGTATATGCGAAACCTGATACACGTGTCTAGTATTTTTATGTAAAGAATCTATATACAAAATTTCAAAGCTGTATCATAAAAAATCACAAAGTTATAAGCTTGGTCTGTTACCTAGTTGTCCGCACAAAATCGTGGTCACCACGCAGCGCGCGCCTCCAGCGTCGTCTTGAGCTCATTGATAGTAATAATTTGTCAGTAGGTACCTAAATTATTGCGATAGGTACTTAAAGTCGCTCGGTGTCCAACTTTTTACTTTATAAAATATTTTTGGGAAAAAATATAACATGGTTTAAAAAATATTGGAATCGATTCAGTTACTTATTCTGAACAAAGTATATTCAGGTTTCGCATATACTAAAAATAATGTTGTATAAGTTCCATTTAACATTATTACATAATATATTTTTCTCTTACTTTCTGTCATCATTTGCCTAGCCTTTTCACAACTATGTTGGGGTCATCTTCCAGTCTAGTCAGCTTCTAGTCCGGATGCAGCTGAGTAGATCAGTATTTTACATGGAACGAATCTGACCTCCACGACCCAGTGAGTACTGGGTAACACTGTTTGTCAGACTTTCGGGCCACTACGTGTACCGACTGTCAAAGATCTACAATTGACAGCCAGGACCAACGGCTTAACGCGCTTTACGAGACACGGAGGAAACTCGGTAACATCGACTATACCATGTTTTTATGCAAATAAAGGAGATGTTTCAAATCGGGTCCAATATGTGTACAGTACCTAGAAAAATCGAGAAAAATCCGTGGAGTTCCGGAAAAATACAGATAAATAGCTTAAATGATACCTTTCTTGTAATCATTTCATACTTTTATCAATTATTTTTATCGACTTTCAACATGGCGTCTCATCAATTTAGGTACTCTATGGTTTAAAAACATTGACAGTAAACCATAGATCGTGAACTGTCTACTGCCACTTCAGTTGCTTTCGTTGTCGATCGTGTTTTAATGTTCGGTTTGTTTGAGTTTCTTGACTTATTTTCACCAACCTCGCTTTAATTTTTAGATTATTTTACAGTATACTTAAATTACTAACTTAGTGATTCTCTTTGACATTGTAATATGACAGAAATACACATGTCAAACGTCAATTATCAATCAACATGACAGCTTACCGCCATGACGGGTTTTTGTTGTGTGTTGCAATTTCAAGTGTATATTTTTGTGCTTTACTCCCAAACAAAGCCAACTTAAAGTAATTGGATAGTTCAAAACTGTTTTGTGAGTGTTTCTCCATTTTTGAGAATAGTGTACAAATACTTGGCCGGGGCTCCGGGGATTTTGAAACATCTCCTTTTATTCTATTCTATTCGGTAAGTAACGGATGATCACCCGTGCACAGACCAACCTAGGCAAGCGCGTCTTAACCTGAAAATCGACCCGAGTGGCTGTTATTATTTAGCCACGAGCTCCTTTTGATTGTACTTATATCCCATAGTACATAGTACTTTAAGGTCCTACGTTACACAACACCGATTCCACGTAGTTCATAGTTCGCTTCACTTATAAATGCGGAGAGCTTGCGAAATCTCCAGAAAAACGGGCGCAAAATCGGACCCGGGATTTCCATCGGATCGTGAATTTTCCTTGAAACTGCTTCACTCAAACGGACCGAAGAATTCCAGTTCACTTGCCTACTTTGTAGTTTGTACACAAACGGCGCTTCTAGTATAAAATGTTAATATTTAAAGTGGGTAGGTATGTCGGTTTGATATATCTGCGAGTTCATAAGATGGGTGTAAAAAAATATATACAACATTATTTTTAGTATATACGAAACCTGAATATAGTTTGTTCAGAATAAGTAACTGAATCGATTCCAATAATTTTTAAACCATGTTATATTTTCTCCCAAAAATATTTAAAAAAAATTACAAGTTGGACACCGAGCGACACTTAGTACGTATCGCAATCATTTAGGTACCTACTGCCAAATTATCAATGAGCTCAAGTCGACGCTGGAGGCGCGCACGCGGCGGCGCCGTGTGGTGACCATGTTTGTGCGGACTTTGTGATTTTTCATGATACAGTTTTGAAATTTTGTACATAGATTCTTTACATAAAATACTAGACACGTGTTTCAGGTTTCGCATATACTAAAACTAATGTTGTATATAATTGAAACTGAAGTATTTTTTATCTCGGATAGGTAGGTTAAAACCATTACCAACCGTATGCGAGCTGAAATGGTTGCGGTAACCAAGCGAGGGCACCCCGGTTGTTGAATTTCGAGTTCTTGTCTACTCAAAGATGTTGGAAGGGACACTGACGCACAAATGGTTACCACGTATTCAATACATCACTCTGAACCCACAAAAGTTTTGTAAAAAAGTGCAATACTTAGGCGATTTACCCACTGCACCGTGCTCCGTTGCGTAGCGCAGAAAAATCATTGTACGCCGACGCGCGCCGACGCGAAATACTTTTCTGCACTACGCGACGGAGCGCGTTGCAGTGGGAGAATCGCCTTACACGGCCAAAATGTACGGAACACCAAATATTTAAAAAAAAATACCGATGAAATATTTCGTTTCAGCGTCGGTGTCCTTTCCACCCTGTATATGACAGCCGAGACCAATGACTTAACTTGCTTTCCGTAGCACAGAAATCTGTCTATTCGCCTTGAAACGTTATACAAATAAATAAAACACTCATTATTAAGTACACCACATAAGTTACAGTAACTCGTCCCATAAAACCGAGCCTTCTGCCCACACCCTACTTCTCTGAAGGGATGATTGTTCTGAATAAACGCGTGACTGAGGCTTTGTGTCATTAATTACATCTGTTAGTGCCCGGGTTCTAGTGCCCACTCAAACACACGTTTGAAATCGACCTTTGAACTTATGAATGCTGTAGGGCTGTACGGACTAAAGAACATTTATAATTTTAAAGGATTTAATCACGTATTTATAAGGAATTTCTCAGTAGCAGTCACGGAGTCTGAATTTGTGCCCATCATCATCATCATCATCATCATTTCAGCCGAAAGACGTCCACTGCTGGACATAGGCCTCCCCCAAGAAGGGGGGTTTTGCCATAATCGCCACGCTTGGCAGGCGGGTTGGCGATCGCAGTATGGTTGTTATAAAACACAGAGAACGCTGCTGCCCATTCTCTGGTAAGTCCCTTAGTCGCCTCTTACGACACCCACGGGAAGATATGGGAATTTGTGCCCGCTTGATTATAAAAGGCTCCCTATTACATGGGGCTTACACTTGAATGATAGAAACCGGCATTTAAAGCCGTAAATGCAGGGTGTAAGGGACAGCCCTCCGCAAACTGATGGGGTGAATTCAGTATATCATACTAAGATGACCGGTACAAGAAATTATTTCAGGAATTTTATGGGAATTCAATAAATTTAATATTATTTTAGTTCCTCATACGCAATGTTTCGTTACCGTGGCAAACCGCACGTAGCGAACGGCAAGCGCGACGACGAGTTTGATGAACGCTGTAGCTAGGCAGGAAGTGAACAGATGATTTAACGCGTCATTCGTTAGAATATTTCAACATCCATTGTTGGATTTTTGATTTTAGCCTTATTATTAACATAAATGGAGTGCTGCGTACAGGGAATGTAATTTTACATTGAAAAAAAAAAATATGAAAAAAAAAAATCAGGAGAAAAATTCCGGTGGAATATGATTCAAAATAAGGAGCTGAATGCACCCTGTCAGTTTGTGGAGGGCTGTCCCTTACACCCTGTATGTATTGTATACTCTAACTTTAAATACAACATTAGTTTTAGTATATGCGAAACCTGATACACGTGTCTAGTAATTTTATGTAAAGAATCTATGTACAAAATTTCAATACTGTATCATGAAAATATACAAAGTTATAAGCTTGTTCTGTTACCTGGTTGTCCACACAAAAACGTGGTCACCACGTGGCGCCACCGCGCGCGCGCCTCCAGCGTCGTCTTGAGCTCATTGATAATAATAATTTGGCAGTGGGTATCTAAATGATTGAGATAGGTACTTAGTGTCGCTCGGTGTCCAACTTGTAATTTTTTTTTAATATTTTTGGGAGAAAATATAACATGGTTTAAAAATTATTGGAAACGATTCAGTTACTTATTCTGAACAAACTATATTCAGGTTTCGCATATACTAAAAATAATGTTGTATATTGTAAAATTTTGCATGTCATTTATGTGTGACAATGTATTTAGGAACCTCAACTGTCTTCAAGACCAATATGTACCTATACTTATTGCAAATAAATGATTATAATGATGAACATAACTGATGAAATGCGGGTGTACACCTCTGCCTAACCTTTGAGCATCACAGGCGTGAAAATGTTATGTTTATTTCGGATTTGAACGGATAATTTGAAAATTAAACTAAGTTCTTAAGATATGTGTAAAGAGTACTTAGAGAAAGTAACATTCTATTGGAGAAAACGATGACGGATGAATCAACAATATGATAGAATGACATAAGTTGACAAAAAACTTACATAGATACTATTCAAAGTCGTTACACAAATACGAAATGCTTTAAAAACGCCAGAAGAAATCATCATCATCATCATTTCAGCCGAAAGACGTCCACTGCTGGACATAGGCCTCCCCCAAGTGTCGCCACAACCTTCACCAGGTCATCGGTCGACCTAGTGGGAGGCCGGCTAGTGGAGGCGTAACGTCTTCCGGTTCGCGGCCGCCACTCCAGAAGAAATAACACTTTTGAAAGACAGTTTTTTTCCACTTGCATAAGCCCTTTTATTAAATGCTTTGCTTGAATTCGAAACTAGTCAAGCAAAGTCTCATGAAAGTTATAATAAAGAAAATATTAATTTTTTGTTCTCTTGGCTCTTAGCTCTTGGCCTTGTCGTCTACGGCGTAGCACTTTGCTACGAGCTACGATCGCGTAGCTTCTACGAATTCTGGAATTAAAAAAACATTTTTCGTATATTTAATACAAAATCACTAAGTTCCAAAGATTTTATTTATGCAAAAATAACATTTACTGTAAACACCGTCTAAAAATAATTTATATATTTTAATACATTTCTCATAAAAGACGGTTTACATTCATAAATAGAATTCTCGGCGTATTTGTTTGGCGAATATGAGAAACAGAGAAAATGAGCATGATTTCGAGAAGGATCTTTTCAAAATTGCGTTTGAATTTAATTTTAAAGTAGACTTAGTGAGAAAACACAGCTTTATTTCCAAATATATCAAGTATCTGTGAGTGTGGAAAAAGTAATGAAGGAAATATACCAACAGTAAGATAACACAACACAGGAGAAAGTCGTAGCTGAATAAAAACAGCCCCTCGAGTCGATCTTCGGGTTAAGCCGCGGTTACCTAGGTTGATCCGTGGATGGGTGACCAGCCATTACACACCGAGTTTCCTCCGTGACTCGGAAAGCACGTTAAGCCGTTGGTCCCGGCTGTCATTTGTACATCTTTGACAGTCGTTACAGGTAGTCAGTGGCCCGAAAATCTGACAACCAGTCTTACCAAAGGGTAGCATATTACCCAGTACTGGTTGTGGAGGTCAGATAGGCAGTCGCTTAATTTAAAATACGGGTATTCAGCTGCATCCGGTTAGACTGGATGCCGACCCCAACATAGTTGCTAAAAGGCTAGGCATACGATGATGAAAACATAATACAAATAAGCTTTGTCTCATGCACAATTAAAAATCATGTATTCAAAACCGATTGTAAGCACTTTTTAACGCCACAAAAACTCTTGAAAGTCCATTTTTTGTGCCTCAGGGACCAGTCTAGGTATTTTCATAGATAAAATTGAGTTTTGTTTATTTGGCTGTACTAACAAGAACAATATTTTTATGTTTAAAAAAAACGAATTATTTTTTTCATAACAAAACACCCACATTTCACCAGTTATGTTTAAGTCCCATGAAATAGGCAAGCCTATTGCCAGCAACCAAGCACACATCCAGACTCCGTGGCTGTTTTTTTTTTCATAAAACATTTTCTACCTATTAATACCAGTTCATTTGCCAAAAGTGAAGATTAGTCTTTGGTTTTTCTTGGGAAACTTATCAATAGTCATTCTTCTTAGCATATCGATAGCAAAAAGTTCAAATGTTATGTTTAGCCCAAAAGTCAGCCACGCAAACCCCGCCCACTGATGCAGTAAGCAGATCTTGGTGCGCAAGTGCTAGGGCATGCGGGGGCAAGATGGAAGGTGGGTCATTGTCTGTGGGGAGACGCCGCATACGCACTTGTGGTCTGAGCCGTCCATGAACCCCCATCTGCAGAGATTATCTTTGCTCCGGCCGACTTTTGTTCGAAGTCATTAACAGTCATTAGAGCTACGCCATACCACATACTTTACTGTCTTCCATTTTCACTAACTAGGTTAGGTACTCATATACTTCATAATGTTCCTTATTTCATTAATATCACATAGGAGCTTAACAATGTTACGTTTCAACGAAATCATATTAGCCCTGATCGTATTAACGAGAATGTAGGCTAGATGGGTAATAAAGTTCTTAATGGTATGTCAAATTAGTTTTGAAGAGCTAAATGGCAAAGGCTTTTTGGGGAAAAGGTCGCAGCTACCACATTTAGTTGCGAAGGTAGAATTTAGTACTTGTTGTCCATGTGATCATCATCATCTGCCTGCTCTTGTCCCAAGTTACTTGGGGTCGCAGCTCGTTGTCTTCTTCCATTCTCCACTGCCAAACACTTCCTTTTAATTGCAAATGAACACGAAAACAAAAAAAATACAAAAAAAGTGTAAATGAGAGTGAAAATACTTTCAGTCCCATTTACACTTTTTATTCATTTATTCACTTCCTTTTTTAAATTAAATGCATGAAATAACGAAGCATGAGTATTTTATAATCATAGAAAAACAGCCTAATTTTATTTCTTACTTGCTGAAGCCACGACCTTCGTTAGCGTGAAATTATTATAAAAAATATTAAGTACTTCCCTTTTTTAATCGGATTTTGTTACCAATTTCAAGGGTCTTCATTGTTTTGCACTGAATCCGAATTCTTAATCTAAAATAAAAACCTAAGTTACTCCATAAAACATCAGCTATCTGCCAGTAAAAGTCCCGTCAAAATAAGTCCAGCCGTTTCAGAGATTAGCCAGAACAGACAGACAGACAAAAATTTTAAAAATGTATTTTTGTTGTAAGTGCCGTATATATTTTCATATGCATTCAGTAAAACGCTGTTATTTTGATATTACAAACAGACACTAAATTTTATTTATTTGTGTAGATCATACATACGCATATTAAACGAAGTAAAGACAACATTAAACATTTTTATATCGATATAATATATGATGATTTCGAGAAGGCTCCTTTTGAAATTAATTTTAAAATGGACGTGAGAAAACACAGCTTCATTTCCAAATATATCAAGTTTCTGTGAGTGTGGAAAAGTAAGTACGGAAATAATTCGCACGCTGAGAACAAGTGACCTAACACGAAATTTGCGTTTTGTGAAAAATCAACAAAATTGTGTTCCTGTTCGCGGAAATGAAAGAGACGAAATATTTTTGTTCGTCCTTTTCTGGCACGATATCGTCACTTTTTAATTCACTGGACCAGGGGTTCCCAAACTTTTTTAGTTCGCGGCGCACTTACAGGTTTAATATTTTGTGTGTCTCGGCGCGCTAGCTAGTCTAAAAAGCTAAGTTTTATAATTATATTGACACACAAGGATACATTTAAAAATCCGGCTTCACATAAATAAGATGTTGCAAAGGGATTGAGAATTCTTAAAGATTTTGAATTTACAGTTTGATAATTATTTTGGGTCGCTATCTAAAACTTCACCAAATCGAACTCGTGAATCTTGTTTTAAGGCTATTGACGGAAGTGAGTTCAATGAGATCTCTTCTTGACGAAAATTTTTCGACATCGTCTTCGGCAAAGTATTATACGACAGCCCATGTTATTAGCAGTAGTTTTAGGTATTTAACTCAATTTGCCGTAATTTACTTAATGACTCTTATGAAAAGCTAATACTTCTACTTTCCCTTTTTTTATTCGGCTGGCTGGCTGGTAATTGTGATGTTTTTTTGTTTATTTTTGTGTTTGTAGTGTGATTATGGTCTGACTGTATTGTGTGAATTGGCAATGGGTGTAAATTACCTAAATAAAATGAATTTTATATATATATATATAATCACTATTCAAATTCTGTCAACCCTACATAGTACTGAATATTACCTCTAACCGAAACAACCAAAACTTGACCACATCAGGTTGCCCGTAAGTGCTCTCTAGTGTCTAATGAAGCTATACAACTTTGTACTTGTATTATGTGGGTAGTTGTATTATGTATGTAGGTAAGTAGGTACTACATAACTCGAACGGACTTTGCTTGGCTGAATTCGATGGTCATTATCGTTTTGGAACTAAGTAGAAACTTTTTATTTTAGAAATTTAGATGTGAAAACTTAACTTTAGATGTAATTTTATTAACGGACCGTATTATAGCCGTACATGATGCTTCTACGTATACAACATTAGTTTTAGTATATGCGAAACCTCAAACACGTGTCTAGTATTTTTATGTAAAGAATCTATGTACAAAATTTCAAAACTGTATCATGAAAAATCACAAAGTTATAAGCTTGTTATGTTATCTAGTTGTCCGCACAAAAACGTGGTCACCGCGCAGCGCCCGGCTCCAGCGTCGTCTTGAGCTCATTGATAATAATAATTTGGCAGTAGGTACCTAAATTATTGCGATAGGTACTTAAAGTCACTCGGTGTCCAACTGTTAACTTTTTTAAATATTTTTGGGGAAAAATATAACATGGTTTAAAAATTATTGGAATCGATTCAGTTCCTTATTCTGAACAAACTATATTCAGGTTTTGCATATACTACAAAAAATGTTGTATTTAAAAAAAATATAAAACAACTTTACTTATTTTATTCACTAACAAAGTCACTAATTTTGTGCATGGAATTTTACTAAAAGCTTTCTGAGAGCGTTGATTTGATGTAAAGATTAAATACTAAGGGATTCAGTCCATTGTCTAGACTTCACCAACTCCGGATGAGTAGGTATTTCACTATAAAATTTCACTGAAAATTTGATTTTAAAGAAACAATTCATCAATAAATTGCTTTAATCCATTATTGATAACAACACAGAACCTCATCCGCATCATTTATCTAATAAATCTTTTAACCATACAACAATAAAACTTGTACCCAAGATTAATGTTGTATCCACCACCTAAGCACTTAAGCTGATCTAAAGCAGAAAGACCTGATGAGATTTGCGCACCTGCACTTGGTAAACAACAACCGCATCTTCTATCTCACTCACCCTTTCAACAGTACCCTCGCAAGAAAGAGACGGACACATCTTTACAAGTTTTTAATTAAAATTAAATCAGCCAGGCGCCTCTACAGGAGATTGATCGGCCCTAAGCTGATTTTGAAACTGTTTAATACAAGTACGAAATGAAAAGAAGGATAAATTGATTTAGACACAATTTTATTCGTATACCCTCTTTTTATTACGTTAAAAAAGGCGACGAAACGATACAATTTGGTCGTTTTATTTTTAGTTACTAAGTTTTTTGCCTTATAGGTGAGCTCTTAGGAATTATGTATTCTTTCACAGAATATTTCGTATTATTCAATTGTAGGATAGACTTATCTATTAAATCGACGAGTCGTTAACTAACTTAGTCAGTATCTTAAGATTCTATGAATAGAACCACATAATTAATGCCTATTACTGTCTCAATTTTGCTGAAATATTAATATTATAATATACAAATAGATTATGTATCTGCCATGTTTACTTTGATTTGGTCTTTGGGTGTATCGATAATAATGTATCTGGCCTTTATAGAAGGTTTTGGTACACGTCGTGAAATATATTGTATCCTTAGTTTTGTACCTATACCTTGGATGTAATATTACGGACCAAAGGTTGTTAACATTGAAATGGCGCCTTCTCCGTGTTTACATCTTTTTGAAGCTGACTGTACATAAGATAAAGTTTTTTTTTTATTACAAGTAATCAAATTTAAATACTTTTCTATTGAATTAAACTCAAACGATTAAGCATGGTTAGATAAAGGGTGTTTTAAAAACCTACTTAACAAAAGCTCGGAAGAATCTTAAAAAGAAAATCGCGAGTAATTATTTCCGCTACTTGTACACAGACGTTTAATCCTGCCAGATGAAAATATTGTAAAGTGCTCTTTAATACTGTTACAATAAGACAGCATTTTAATGCTTTAAAAACCTAATTTTGAGTCCCATGCTGGGCGCCATTTCAAAAAATGCATGCAATGCGGTGCATATTTAGAATATTTCGTTTAAAGTGACGTCTCCTATATATTGTGAAACGATACAAAATAAATTTAGTGAAGCAACATAGATGTATTATGTAAACATCGATTCATTAAGGCAAGCAGGTAGTCCCAACTGGGCGCCATTACGGAGTGTAATTAAAACGTTCACAGCTCTAAATCGTCACACGTAGAAAAAGAAACATCTATTTAAGTTAGCATTTGTCGGTTTCATTCATGGCAATACTTTTAACCATGTGCTCCCAAATTCTTCCCCGCAGTACGCATGACGACCAATCAAGCTATACAAAACCACTTTATGAAGATCTCTCATTGTACGGGAAATCTGTGCAAAGCGAGGTCATGTTATACTGGAAATGTATAGTTTGATGTATCGCCGTGTGTACGATAAAGCTTACGACGCACTTTTGTCACTTGTCTAAATGAAAATGACTATAAAAAAACAATCAGGTTAAGTGGAATTTTTTGCTCCCTTTCCTATTCCTAACACATTGAAACCGCACCCTACTAAGAAGAAACTGTCAGAAAAAAATAGTAAGTACAAAACTCCTAATTAACAGGACGAGAATTTAGTACGATATCGATCGTGTTTTTAAATTAGTTTGGTTGCGTTAGAAATAACATTGGTTTTCGTGAAGAAATAATTCTGGCAGCTTGCAATAAACTGTCTTAACTGAAGTTTTTGCGCAACAAAACAAAATAACAAAATAAATATTTCAATTATCAAAATCCGATTTTGCACAAAACAGCTGTTTTATTTGTTTAAAACTGAAACAACTTGAGAACTTCAAAGACGTTGCAAACTTCGAAATACTAATTGCGTTTTGACAATTGTCGAAGTAATCACTTTGTCTTTTCGCTACTGCCTGCATTTCAACTTAACTGCACAACTTAAACTAAGCGTCTGCCATTCAGATAGATGAGACACACCGCAAGTTATTTCTCATTTAGTTGAGAATTCCCATTTTGTGGGTAGTCAAAGAAAAGTTGGAGATAAAAAGTTTAATATGGGATTCACAGCTTACGGTTGAGTTGAAATGAAATGATATGATATTTATTTTTTGTAAAGAGGTTATTAAAAAACCTGTTTAATCTTTTGACCGCCATAGTCACGTATACGTGGCAAGCAACCGCATGCTCTGTACGCCAAATGACACAAATATGTGACAAAATGGTAGGTGAAAATGTGGATTGACGTGGAGGGCATGCGTATATGCTCTGGTAGTCCAAAGGTTAAGTTTATACATCAAATTTTATAAGTTTATAGAATAAAATCAGACAAGTATTATTTAATAGAAAAGAATTACTTTGAAGAAGGATTACACGTAGTTTTCTTTTACAATTTAAATATTTCTGATCTCTATTTGATGAAAAACTAAAGCAAGTGCTTTCATTGAAAAAACCATTGCAAATGCGGTTTTTTTTTCCACTTTGACTCCAGAGCGGACTTCCTAGATTCTTGTGTGGAAAAAATGTCCTTTGAGCTATCTAGTAACATATACATTGACTGAAGGAATAGCATATTAGTATCTCTCCGGACGAGCTCTTGCTCAAAGACTTGTTTCGAGAAATAGGATCCTCAATCATCTCATATGTCCCTAGCCGATTCCCAACTATGTTGGGGTCGGCGTCCAGTCTTACCGGATGCAGCTGGATACCAGTATTATACATGTAGCGACTGCCTATCTGACCTCCACAACCCAGTTAGTACTGGGTAATTAATAGATATCCCTCGGTAAGACTGGTCGTCTGACTTTCTGGTCATTGACTACCTGTAACGACTATCAAATATCTACAAAGGACCAACGGCATAACGTGCTTTTCGATGCACGGATACCCGGTATGTAATGGGTGGTCACCCATCCACGGACCAACCTGAAGATCGACCCGAACGGCTGTTATTATTTAGCCACGAGCTCCTACATCCCAAATAAGATCGCCTAAAATAAAAAACGAATGCTCTAGTTGTAGCATTCTTCTAATTATTGTTTTGATTTTAAAGATTTCGCAAAGCTTTGAAAACACTCAACCGTCTAAGCTTCTTACACTGAATAGCAGAGCTTAGCTCCTATTTAATTTAACTGTAAGAGGTATTCAACCCCACATTGACAAAGTTCGCCCCCACTGCAGTGTAATACCGGACTTGTGCGGTTTAAATACAAGCGAACAACTTATAGTTGTGTTAGTACTAATGTGGGTAGCTGAACTTTAGAGCTTCACTTCATTTCAAATTGTAAATTAATGATTTTTCACAATCTCTTGGTGACATTACCAGTTGACTGCGTTGAGAAGTATTTTGAAGCCATTTTTTAAGTTTATTTTTATTTAGAGTTACTATCCTTTCGGATTTTTTGTGACATGTCCAACTTTTTGGCCCTCTGACCGGATGGTCCAGCGTCATTTGTTCGGATTTTTCAATTAAGGGGATTTTTTTAAAGATGTTGTAATGTTAAATACTTACAAAAAAACTGACTGGCTGCCTCGCTGGTGTAGTGCCTGGTCGCAAGCGACTGTTGAGCAAGAGGTCCCCGGTTCGATTCCCGGGTCGGGTCAAGTGTTATTAGGTTTTTCCATCAGGAATTTCTCAGTAGCAGCCACGGAGTCTAGATCGATGCCCGGTTGATAGCAATAGGCTGGCCCCCTATAACTTGGGACTTTAACATAACTGGCGACTGTGTGTAATAGGTACATCTCTGCCTAACCCTTCGTAGATTACAGGCGTGATTTTATGCGTACTAAGAAAAGAAAGAAAAAAATTAAACATGTCGAGGCTTTTTTGAAAATGTCCGGCTTACTCTTGGATCTTTTCAATTTCAAAATAGTAACTCTAGTTAAATCTAAACACAATAAAGACGATGTTTTAAGTTCTGTTTCGGCTAAGACGTGAATAATGTGCTATTGAATTACCATAGCCCTTCTCCTATGGGGCCATCCTCACACCGCTTTTTGCCTACCCTCATAAAATACCCGGAGATAAGCACCCGGAAGGAAATTAGGAATGCTGACAAAAGCGTCATGTGTGCGACAGAATTCGGGGCTAATAAAATATTATCACACATTCCATCATGACATGGAAAAAGAAACGTCATAAAAGTAATAAAAAATACGCAATTATTATGATGGAGAAGAAATTGCTAGTTGCCACAACCAGGCATAAGTACGTATCATCATCTACCTAGCCTTTTCCCAACTATATTGGGGTTGGCTTCCATTCTAACCGTATGCAGCTGAATACCAGTATTTTACATGCACCGACTGCCTAAATGACCTCCACAACCCAGTTTTTACTGGGTACGATACCCCTTGGTAAGATTTTTTGTTAGACTTTCGGGCCACTGACTACTCGAAACTACTGTTAAAAATCTACAAATGACAGCCGGGCCCTTTCCGAGGCACGGAGGATACATCTAACACATAGCTTAAATCGGTGACAGTTAAGAATTGAGCTATATTTTTTTCCTGTTAATTGCATGCGTTCGCAATTAACAGGAAAAAAATATAGCTCAATTCTCAATTCTCTTCAAGTATTTCAAACAAACTACACCAGAACTATGCGAAATTAACACCACACATTTGCAAAGTAAACTAAAAGAAGTATTCTCATTTGCGTTGCTCGAACAATTGACAAAGGAATGAGGTTCAACACCTCTCACATACTAAGGCCCACGCGGCTCAGATTCTTCGCATACACAACCTCCTATTAATCAGTACTACAATGCTATTCTGAGTAAAACGAAGCTACCGTAAGGCCCACTTCATGGCCACTGACGATACGACTTGCGAATGTTTGTCACTTGCTTTTTCCGCTTAAGTAACTTAATAACTTGAATTATTTTTTTATATTTGTGTCGTATTATCAGTCCAACACTGAGTTTACTTTGATTATATTTTATGTTCGTACAGTCCATACAAATGCTGTCTGGAAGATATCAGCGATAAGACCGCCATTGTAACCATAGAATGAGCCATATTGTAAAACAGTAGAGTTTCAATTTTGGCGTACAATAAAGTATATTCTATTCTATTCGAAGTACCGAGGCGTCTTAATTTATTTGCTTTATTCGCCAGACGCGTTTCGCTTGATCGCGAATCTCGTGGCCAAGGGCTTAGGAGGTTAGAAAGGGTACATATGAACATTTGACGTAATACGGTCAAATATTTCTGCAGTCCCGTGGTCAAATTAAAATTATAAATTGCAGGGACGGAGGGCCACATTCTAGGAGACAGGTAGGGTCAAACTATTTGTAAAATTTTGATTTGGGACCTCAATTTTACCTTAATCCGTTGCATTCTATGGGCCGTAAAATATGGCCGCCACAAATGCGGGGAGTAAAACATTCTTAACTTAAAGGATTTTAAAATGAAATTGTGAATACTAGTTTTCTAGATGACTATTTATATGTCGGATATGTCAGAATTTATTCTATTAAACTAACAAATAACTTGAAATTACAATTTAACACAATAACACGGCGAACAATGAATCGGGTACAGTTCCAGGACGTCTCAACTCCGCTGCGATCAGACATTGACTAGACTTGTAAGTAGGTTGCGTGACGTCACCGCCGGCGCACTTGCGATTTATTTTAGATCTATACTAATGATCGGATCCGACATATAATTATTTATCGGTGATTACTACTAATGCTATTTGCCGCAAAAAAATCATACAAAATCGCTGGGTATACGATGGTTGCATTGTTGATTCAAAAATCGTTCGATTTTACACAGTTTTTTTGTACACAGTGACATAGTGCACAAGTGAAGTGTTACTAACTTGGTTTTAAGGTTATTTTTACTAACACTATTTGTATTTTATCATTTATGTATGTTAGTCTGTACGGTATATATCGTTGGGTCAAAGTAGCCTGAAAATAAATGAATGTTGTTGTTGTTATTTATGTTACGTTTACATCGTAGTATTGATGCCTGATATATAGTGAAGCTTAACTCCAACAAGCATGCCTAATACGTCAGGCTTTTGTACGTTAGCGCTGAAATTAAATGGCTCAGCTACCACGACGACATTCTGACTAAACTACGTAACAGGCGTTATATTGTAACAGAAACTTTTAACATAGAATCAATAAGTACATGGATCTCATACCCTACTACTAAAATTGGAAAGCCTTAGCGTAAAGACTAAGGTCTTCAACCAGTCCGTCCTGCCTGTTACGACTTACGGGGCCGAAACGTGGACACTCACAGTACGGCTGGTTCATAAATTCAAGGTCGCTCAGCGGAACGGGGTATTCTTGGAGTCTCTCTGAGGGATCGCATCCGAAACGAGGTGATCCGACAGAGAACCAGAGTTGTTGACATAGCTCATAGAATAAGTAAGCTGAAGTGGCAATGGGCCGGTCATATTAGCCGTAGAACCGATGACCGTTGGGGTGTTCTTGAGTGACGCCCTCAGGCTAGGTGGACTGTCGATCTTCGCAGGACGGCTGGTAGCAACTGGATGAGAGTTGCTGAGAATCAAGTTGAGTGGCGTGCTATTGAGGAGGCCTATATCCAGCAGTGGACTGCTATAGGCTGATGATGATGATGATAATTGGAAAATTGATAGATGAGATTTCTAAATCAAATAAACGGTACCCTTGTGCTCTTATGTCCGTAATTTTTTCCTGTATTTATGTGTTTTGTGTGTACATAAATAAATCAACAGAAAAGTCAGATTTTCCATACGTGTTAAGCTGTAGGTAAGACTTTATATGGAACACCTTTTATAGAACCCCACAGAAAATCCACGCAAAGTTTTTTTCTTTTATAATCTTCAGGATCGTTCTGAATCAAGTACTTATGAAACCAAGATTAATATTGACTCTCAGTGAATCGCTTCTGCTTTAGTATTCAATTTAATGCTTAAAACGCCGCAAAAGAAATATGAATTGAGTCATCCAAGAATTTCATTGAAATGAAAAATCTCAATGGAAATGCTGTTTTATTACCATTCTCTGATTAACATTAACCGATGGATTTTCGCAAATAATAAAAGCGAATGAGTTCAAAATCAACTGCTAGTTCATCTTCATCATAACAACATACCTGTAATTCCAAAGGATTAGGCAGAGGTGTACCTAATAGTACACCCACATTTCGCCACTTATTATACAAGGTGTAAACGGATCCTTCATGAAGCCGTCAACCAAGCGTTCTGTACATCAAGCTAAGTAACTCTACGCTAAAATTTCTGGGAAATGACTTTTGTTTGCCGTCAAAAATCACGTTTCACGGCAGGGCTCAATGTAACTCACTAAAAACATTGTGCTTATGAATGTATTGAATAGTACGAAAAAAAATCCATTAAAAACATGTATTAAAAAAAAAAATTGTGAAAACGTTGGAACTATGACCCCCAATATCTCCGTAACTAGAAGGTATGGTCTAAAACAAAAGAATTATCGCAATGACGGGGAGAACAAGTGCGTTTCGGCTTCGTTACCCACCCACCCACTGTACACCCTTTATGTCGCACGTAACAAGCGGCGAGCCTATTGCCATCAACCGAGCAAAAATCCAAACTCCGTGGCTGCTCCTGAGAAAAATCAGATGGAAATACCCAATAACACTTTGCCTGACCTGGGAATCGACCCCATACTCTGCGGCTTTACTTGCGATCACTACACCAACGCAGTCATTTTTATGTTCTTCTTCTTCTATCTATATATTTATAAAGTGGTAAAATGACTGAGTGACTGACTGGATGATATATCAACACACAGCCCAAACCGCTGGTCCTAGAGACATGAAACTTGGAGGGTGTATTTTTTGTGAAGAGGAAGTATCCATTAAGAAAGGATTTTTCGGAATTCCACCCCTAAAGGGGTAAAATTGGGGATGGAAGTTTATATAAAAGTCCGTCAGTTTTGAAGTTAGGATCTTCAAATTATGTGTTTAGGCTGACGATTGAAAATTAATTTATACGTGTCTCAGAGTTTTTGATAATTCTACCTCCGAAGGGTTAAAATGGGGGATGAAGGTAAGTAACTATGTTTGTTCGGGTGGGATATTTTTCGACATCCACGAGGGCGAAGCCGCGGGCAAAACCGTAGTTCTTACATAAAATAAAACTTTAGGCAAATTCTCAAAGACCTATTTTTAGCCACTCCGTGCACAGTATTCCGCTACCTAATAATAAACAAACCAAAAAAGGAAGCCTTATTTGCAATATTCTGTAACAAGATAAAAATGGACTCTTAATAACACACCGTATTGTTACATCCAATAGAATCTGTGTTGGAACAGTAAAATATTCAAATAAGGGCCCAAACGAGGGTTCGAGTACAGTGTTGCCATATATTGTAGCTCTTAGTGGAGTGCGCAAAAAGAATAGTTTGGAAAGTTTTTAGACGAAAAATGTTGGCAGTACTTTTTAAAGGTCAGACGAGCACTTATTTTGTTCTAACTTAGGAAATTGAAGTTTTATCTGCCGTTGGGCACGTATTTACGATCATCATCTGCCTAACCTTTTCCCAACTATGTTAGGGTCGGCTTCCAGTCTACCCGGATGCAGCTGAATACCAGTATTTTATATCAAGCGACTGCTTACCTGACCTCCACAACCCAGTTAGTACTAGATAATACGATACCCCTTGGTAAGACTGGTTGTCAGACTTTTTGGGCCACTGACTACCTGTAACGACTGGCAATGATCTGCAAATGACAGCCGCGATCAACGGCTTAACGTGCTTTCCGAGGCACGGAGGAAACTTGGTATGTAATGGGTGGTCACCCATCCACAGGCCAACCTAGGCAAGTACGGCTTAACCTAAAGATCGATCCGAGCTTTTGTTATTATTTAGCCACGAACTCCTCTGGCCACTTATTTGCGATATAGCTAGAAAAGTTTTAGGTTTTAGTCTGCACTGATTTTGACTGGCCCATTATTTATAAATTAACATAGCATAACATCACTCCTGTAATCCCCGAAGGGTTAGGCAGAGGTGTACCTAATAGTACAACCACATTTAGCCAGTTATATTTGTAGTCCCATGTAACGGGGGGCGAGCCTATTGCCATCAACTGCGCTCAAATCCAGACTCCGTGGCTGTTACTGAGAAATTCCTGATGGAAAAATAACAAGTTGCCCGACCTGGGAATCGAACCCAGGACCCCATGCTCAGCAGTCGCACTTGCGGCCACTAGACCAACGAGGCAGTCTATATATAAATATATTCTTAGAGACCAGAAGCGGAATATATTAAAAAAAAAAACAAATCGCACAGTAACCTAGAAAGTTATATTTCTTACAAACAATTTATAATTAACAATTAGGACACAGGTAAATAACAAGTACATAAGAATTATATAAAACGATCCTGATCAACACTATAACACCTCTAAAACACGTCCGTCGTATCCGAAGGCCAGCAGCAGAAAGGGGCGCTGTCAGCGCGCCACGTCTTTTTATACGCTTTCACTCGAAGCGGGTAGGTTGGAAGGGAGAACATCTAAGAATATACTATTATTTATTAATTAGTTGACGATGAACGAATAAAATAGGCTTCTCTTAAAATCAATTTTTCAGTAATATTAAATTGGTGAACGTGAATGAAATTCTTTGAAATATTTAATTATAACTTTTCTTACGAAAATGTTACTAAATTAACATTTATGAGAAAAGCTCCATTCATTTCAGTTGAATATTTCTCAAAAACAATAACTTTTAATTGAAAATAACAAATTTCCTTGTAACTTCGAAATGATTAAAATACGCGCCCACGTTTTTTAAGGTGCATGAAATAAACGGTATGTCCCATCTCCTGGCTCTCTGCTACCCTGCCACCCCCTGCCCACCAAACAGATAGGTACAGAAGGACAGCACTATACAACAATTGAAAGCCTAATCAGCCTAAAATGTTCCCACTCCTGGGACACAGGCCTCCTATAATCCACCACGCGCCCAGTGCGGGTTGGTAGATGTCACATGTCTTCGAATTTTTTGGTTCTAGGACATGCCGGTTTCCTCACGATGTTTTCCTTCACCGTTTTGAGAGTTGTGGTGATTTAATAAATTACACAAAGTAATGGGCCTGTCTAGGTTCGAACCCCCGACTTACTGCTCGTAAGTTGGGGCCGCCACCACTGGGCCACCGCTGCTTTCCACTGATCCACCGCTGCTCTTATACAACAAGTGAAAACTTACTCACAACTATACACGCTGTAGCCCCGCCAGCCTCAGCCGATACGAATTAGAGACCTCCTATGGCTCCGCTCCTACACCACGCGATCACCACTACGAGTTTTGGCTGGACAGGCCGCTATCTTGAACAAAACCGGTAGGACGAGGTTGTGCGATTTTTTTTCAGCCAAAAATCGTAATCGTGGCTGTGTAATGCGCGGGAACCGTTATGACGCGACCTTCATCCAGTGATACGCGTGTTCCTCCCGCTTGTTTCCTTCGCGAGAGTACTGTCACTTCTGAAGTTGCTTTTTGGTGATTCGTGGTATGAACTAAGGAATTTATTTTATTCTTCTTTTGTTTTCTTCGCATTTTCAGCATTTTGTGACAACGACTTGTCACAAAATGCTTGACTGTAAAGATCTTGGCCAAAACATCACGTACAGCTTGTTCGTGCGAAATTGCTTCATGTGTCTCTGTGTTCGTGCATTTACTTCCACCCGTTGTCTAAATCAAACCTTCTGGAACTTTCTCTCCCGTACCTTTCCCGCCTATTCTTGGCTCTCTCGGTCTCGAGATGTTTTTATTGCTTATTGGTGCGGTACGTAAGTTGCGGGTAATTTGTTTTTTTCTAAGAAAATAACGTGTCAGGCTCGGTGAAGATAGCGCGAGATTGACGTTGAGACTGAAATGAGAACACGTGAACTTTGAGTCGGAATAGTAGGGGATCGAAAAGGTTTTATGGGCTTGTGATGGATGCAATGTTTGTTGAGGGTAGCGTTTTATGGTAAATTGGAAAATATGCTCACATGATAGGCGTATTTATAGAATAAGTTATGTAACGTAAGGCGGTTTATGCTGATCAATAGGTATCCATATAAATATAGTTGACAAAATCACATTTTGCATACTTTAAACAGGTCATTTAAAAGCCAATATTTGTTTCATAATAACTATATAGCGTTGAAGCTTTCTGAACCCACACAGTTTGTACCATATTTCGATTTAATGTTTCCCAAAAATGTTTCAGAATATTGGAAGCAAAAGTTAAGTTAGTTAAGTTTACTTTAATAAAATCCTAATAGCTAATATTAACAACAATTATTTCAGCAATTTATCTTTGCTAATAATTTTAAGATATCTTACACAATTCTCAAAGGCATCCAAATTGAGGGTAATTCAATATTTTGCACGCTTCAACAAATGGCGACATCACAATGTGTATCAATAAACACTAAACTCGTTATAACTTTATTCATTACGCAACGTTCTGCGCAGCTCGACGTAATTGTATGAATAAACTAAATAAAGACAATAAATTAGATGGCGGTTCGTGGTCCCACAGTGGGCGCCAACTACGAAACAAAGTTTTAGGGCTGAATCACTAGTTCTGAAAACAAATATCATCTGAATGAGCCAAAACGTAATAGAGCATGAAATTAAATCAGAAATTCATATACATAAAGGTTGAAATTACTAGTCCCAGTTCGGGCGCCATTATAGCATTCGGTTTAAACTATTTTATTTTACATTACTATTGACAGAAAAATAATAAGATTACTACGGAGTAATAAAAAAAATCTGTAACTCGGAACATAGTTGATTAAGATATTCCAAAAACGGTGTTTTATAGGCCGTTGAGAATATTAGCTTTTCAAAGAGCCGAAAAATTCACAGAAAAGCTTAAAGCACTCTATTTCTTTATCCCCTTAGTGCTTACTAAAGGAATAAAGAAATAGAGCAAACACCACTATTTTCTGTGAAATTTATTTCAGCTTCAAGATTCTATAATTATTTCTATTTCAAAAACATGGCGGAGTTCAAACAAATATTTCAATTTAACATAGAAGCAAAATTGAAATAATTCCTCGCAATATACTCAGCATTATTTGTGTTTTGTTTTATATAAACTTCAGAAAGCTGAGCTCTTAGTTAATATTCACTGAATAAAGCTTCTAGTATTTTAATCAACAAGTTTATGCTAAGGCCAGAGGAAGCTATTCTTGGATAAGAGGTAAAATAGTAAATCAAGTGGGAATTAAACACGAGAGGATAAAATCTACACTGATATTATTAGAAGACCAAATTAATCTGAAAGAGAGTTAGTTTGTTAATTTCGTATTAAATTATTGCAAAATAACGAAATGCTGGTGGCACACACATAAACGCGTTAACATACAGGGTGTAAACAGACCCTTCACATAGCCGTCAACGAAGCATTCTGTACATCTAGTACTAAGTAACTTTACGCAAAAATTATTGCTGTGAATCGACTTCTTTTTTGGGGTGACTCGATGGAACGCACTCAAAGCATTGTGCTGATAGATGGACTGAATAGTACGGGGGTCGTGGAGGTTTATAAAGTAAAAATCTTATATTAAAAACATGTATTTAAAAAAAACTTTTGAAAAATTTGGAACTTTGACCCCAATATCTGCGTAACTAGAAGGTTCCCAGGTATAGTCTAGAACAAAAACTTGATCGCAAAGACGGGGAAAACAAGTGCCTTTCGGCTATGTTAAGGGTCTATTTACACCCTTTATAAGTACCTTTATATGCATTTACCCTATAGAGGGTAGGTAAAACTACAGAACTGCCATCCATGGATACTGCGCCTGGACAGAGATAATGTGACTGGTAGCGGGGACCATCACTGGACACTGCTCACTGAACAAAAAATTTCACACCCTATGTATCACTGACAGTCCCCTTTGCAGTGCGTGCATGGACGTGGAGGAAACGGTAGCGCATGTACTCCTCGAGTGCATCGGCGTCACCCAGAACCGCAAGGAAACTCTTGGAACACCAAGATCCCTTGCGAATGTTCAGAGAAGATTGATCTGCTTCTAGAGGGAGGTGGGCGGCTTGGAATAACGGCCGCCATGGCTCACGTAATGGTCCACTTTAAGGACTGCCACTTTAGGGGTACTTTTGGTTGGGTTTCCAACAACATCTAACTACAGAACTCCACCTACTGCAATCCTTACATAATCTTTCTTTTTATCTTGGTTTTGTCCACGTTTATGCATTTAGTCTTATATCCACGCTAGTTGCCAGTACTACATACCCGAAATTTCTGAAAAACATCACTTATAAGTAGTGGTGGCACTTTCATTCAAGCCTGAAATCTTGGCTTGTCCTTATAGCCTACTACACTGCTGATTAGGGTTTCTGAACACTCTGCTTGCCTTATGGGCTTGCCGTATTTTTGGCTCCTAGGCACGCCACTGTTATAAGGTCAGTGTAGGACATCGCTAGTAATTTTTGACAATTTTTTAAAAAAGCGACGGGATCTTCTGTTTCATTGTCTGTAATGACATAATTTAGCCAAATGTGGATGTAAAGGCAATATCATGTGTGTGCCTTTACAACCACATTTGGCGAAATTAACTTTCAATTATCTTTTGACATAATCTAAGTTGTCTTTACGACACCCAAAGCTGGACAGATGGCTTTCTTTTATTTGTGGTCTAGCGACAATAAAAGGTGGCGTAAGCCCGAAGCACTCGGATAAAAATTAAGATTTACATTGCCATTAAAGTTAAAACGACATGATGTTTCGAGACCAGCCGCCATTTTCCCTCAACGTTTTTATTTAGACACAAGCGTCCCTTGGTTGGCTACGGTAAGCCTTTAAACAGCCAAAGTTTTTTGTAATCCCTTATTTTTTATTACTTTTTCCTCTTAAAGTACTTATAAAAGTAAGTTTTTAATTTTAAATATTCGTGCGCACAAGATACGAAGGCGTTTTTAAATTTCAATTCTAGGTTAAACATTTTATTTTTGTCGAAAAATTTTCTACAAATGTGAGACGAAAATGAGGTTTCGTTTGAAATAAACGAAGCAAAACGTTGAAAGAGCTCTTTTGTGATGTGATCAATGAATGTCTACTTCTTTCTTTGTCGTGTGGGTGTAACCTGGTGTCAGAGTTTTTATGCCACCCATGGGCCTCTGACTTGGCTTTACATGACGTCGAAAAATATTTCTCAGGCCGGCAATGTCTACTTATGTGTTATTATTTGGCCAAAAATGTATATACATTAGAGGCATTTAAGGACTGGAATAGGCCTCTTGGACTTTCTAATCAGACACTTCACAAACTCACATCACAGCTATCCAATTCCAAATTGAATTCTTATAACTCCAAAATCGATTCTAAAGAAAAAACTTAGATCTCTGCCGAAAATCCAAAGGGTATAGAAACAAAACTGTCAATTTAAGCGAAGCGATATCTACCGTACATACATCGTTGTGAAGGCTTAGCGGACAACCCTTACTTGTTGATACCAATCGTGACCTTCTGTTGAAAGGGATGCCCGATCCCAATGTACGACGTAATCGAGAGTACAGTCCTTTCAACTTATTTACCCTTAACAAAAGCAACCGGAATGCTACCTTATTAACATGAAAATATGAAGAATAGAAGGAGTGTTAGCCTAGTGGTGTGATCGTCGAACTGTCAAGCCATAGGTCTCGAGTTCGAACCAATACACGCACCTCTGATTTTTCAGATTCATGTGTGTATTGTATATTATCACTTGCTTCAGTGAAGGGAAACATCGTGAAGAAACCAACATACCTGAGAGATATTTCTCAACAGCATGTAAAGCCAAGTCAGAGGCCCATGGGCGGCATAAAAACTCTGACTCCAGGTTAGGCAAGGCTAACCACACGATGAAGAAGAACATGAAAATATGACATCACGCCTGTAACCCCAAAGAGTTAGGCAGAGGTGTCCCAAATAGTACAACTACATTTCGCCAGTTATGTTTGAGTCCCATGTAATAGGACGCGATATTTTTACAGACTAGCCATTGGCAGCAACAAAACAGCAACCTTATTGTAACTGAAGTAAAGATCATTTCAATATTGACAGTGATGTAAAGTGCAAGGTAAAGCAAATTTGGTAGGACTGTAGTCGATCGATCGCCACTCGATTTAAAATAGATTTGGAAGGAATTGTAAGTTGGAGATAATACGTTACGATGCTGAAGAGATAGATTTTCTTAGATAAATGTTTGTGTTGAAATAGTTAGATTTCTTCTCTTCTTCTAGTCGTTCCCTCAGTGCTGAAGACCGCGACCACATAAGACCTGTCTCTAATTCAAATTCAAATTCATTTATTTTGTGAACATAAGTAAAACAGTAGGTGGTATAATATATAAAATTCAGAAACTATCTATGTCCCGCCGTTAGGCATACAAAATGTTTCTAACAATGGTATTTACAATTAAATTGCTTCAAAAACATAAATAAAGAAGTCATTAGTGGTTCATTAAATAATTAAAATCAACAAATAACACAACATAAAACAACAAAAACGAAAACATTACCTAACTTTATGTCATCTATGTCAATATTAAAATTACATGCATCAATTGTCAGAGTTATGTCAATATAAGTATTAAAGTAAATGTATAAGCAAATACAAGCGCTGCGTTGGAAGGCCTCCCACTAGGTGGACCGATGACCTGGTGAAGGTTGCAGGGATCCGCTGGATGCGAGTCGCACGGGACCGGTCAATGTGGCGACACTTGGGGGAGGCCTATGTCCAGCATTGGACGTCTTTCGGCTGAAATGATGATGATGATGATGATAAGCAAATATGTAAATGTATAGCAAGCTCTAAGCTATGCGGTATCCTGCAGTGTGAACCGCTCGGTACAGGCTGCCTCCAACAGCCTTAAAACAGACAGCGCCAGCACACAGCGTGAGATGGTACAGCTTGTAGGCCCTTTTGACTTTTATAGTTTTGTTTATGAGGAGCTCGTGGCTAAATAATAACAGCTAGGTTAGTCTGTGGATGGGTGAACAGCCATTACATACCGAGTTTCTTCCGTGCCTCGGAAAGCACGTTAAGCCGTTGGTCCCGGCTGTTATTTGTAGATCTTTGACAGTCTCTATAGGTAGTCAGTGGCTCAAAAAGTCTGACAACCAGTCTTACCAAGGGGTATCGTATTATCTAGTACTAACTGGGTTGTGGAGGTCAAATAGGCAGTCGCTCCATGTAAAATACGGGTATTCAGCTGTATCCGATTAGACTGGAAGCCGACCCTAACATAGTTGGGAAAAGGCTAGACAGATGATGAGTTTTGTGTATTTATTTTGTTTAATTAAAAGGTGTTTCTGTTGGGTTTATTTGCAGACAACAAGTAGATCTTTTGACTGTGCATAACAGATGATATGTAAAAACTTAATTATAGATTCTGAACAGCTAACATAATTTAAGTTAGAGAAACTTAGTTTTCTATTCAATATATTGTACAGAAATGGGCCTAAAAATAAAAATAATCTTTCCACAAAGACTAACGTAATGAGCAAACGTGATGATCAATCCTGCTTTTCAATTTGAACCTTATGACATTTCAACCGGGATTGATATATCGCCTTCTATAACACCCACTTATTTTGTCTCTAATACCTTACGTCATAAGGTTGCAAATAGACCTGTACCATTCAATAAATATCAAACATCTATTTACCGTACACACGGTCGACGATAATCCTCTTACGATGAATACACGACCTCTGACGATACAACTTACGACACGACTTGCGTCACACGTGTTTCACTTGTTTCTTTTGCCAGTTTGATGACATTGTCTGTTGCAATTATATTTTAAAAACCGAACAAGTGCGAGTCGGACTCAGACGCAAAGGGTTCTGTAGCACCAAACAATATTTTAACTCTGATTCATATGCATATATCAATTTACACTCAACAGTAAAACTATTTTTGTTTTTCATAGTATTCATGAAAACAATATTACTGCTGCAGTTGCACAAAGAGTCCCATATCTCAACTAATTTAACAAATCTTATTCAAATTCTTTTTACGTTCTACAAACCCAATTTTTAGAATATTCCTTTTTAAATGTGCAAAGCGGAGAGGAGAGGAGATGTGGCACGCCACTCATAGCACACCGCTCGACGCACGCCGCATACAACACACATCAGACCGGGAACCGCTAACACCACACCGCTCACAGCACACTGCTCACCACACACCGCTAACAGCACACCGCTCACCGCACACCGCACACCGCTCACAGCACACCGCTCACCGCACACCGCTCACCGCACACCGCTCACAGCAAACCGCTCACCGCACACCGCTCACAGCACACTGTTCACTGCACACCGCTCACCGCTCACAGCACACCGATTACAGCACACCGCTCACCGCACGCCGCTCCCAGCACACTGCTCACCGCACACCACGCACAGCACGCCGCTCACAGCAAACTGTTCACTGTACACCGCTCAGAGCACACTGCTCACCGCACACCGCTCACAGAACGCCACTCACAGCACACCGCACACCGCACCCCGTACACGTCTGTTCTCATCTCCTCTGGCCTAAACAATTACGAGACATCTCCTCTTTACTCAATCATTTCCACTAAAGCTAAGCGGAGATGAGAAGTATAAATAACGAAATTCTATTGGTGGTTAACACATCTCCTCTCTTCTCGTGTCGTCTTCGCTGTGGTGGAGTCCGCCCTGAAGCTCGTGGCTGAGCGGTTACATCACGCCTGACTCGAAACAGATCCTTCCATTTCAGTTGTTCAATAATTCAGTGACATTCGAATTCCTAGCTCGTTTATTCCAAGTATAAGGTCAGTTAGATCTTGTCTGACGCCTACGCGTTTGTAAACGTGAAATATGTTTCGGAGACTTTCAATTGAGTTCGTAGACAAGTACTGAAGAGATAAAGTGAAATGAATTTGTGCAAAGTCTGGAAGTAAGAGATAGATGTAAAATATATACTTTATTTATTTAAACTTTATGTACAAGAGTGGTACATAGGCGGACTTGCCACAAGGCATTCTCTACCAGTCACCCTTTGGGTCAAATAGGACAGCATTGTGATAGAGTACAAAAAATACCATTTCATCAACACTATACCACCACCACCCCCACCACCATCATACCATTCACCACCACTACCACCATCCACCATTCACCACACACCACCATACACACTACAGGTTTTCCCCCCACTTCGCCTGGAAAATACATTCTATTGCATTCAGCAATAGCACAGCTTGCTATCAGTGAAAGAATTTTAAAAAAATGGATGAATGATTTGGGTTGTGTTGGAGAGTCGGTTTCAGAAACAATTTGAAGTAATTACATATAAATGATGAAGAGTCAGTGGTTTTTGTTGTCAGATTTGGTACTCTAAAGCATTTTTTTTTAAAGTTACCCCACACTAGGAATTTCTCCTGTAACGTGGGTGCGTTTACAAACATTTAAACTCACATACAGAAACAGCCAGACCCGGAACAACTACCTGTAGATCATATAAATATTTTTTCCGTGTGAGAATCGAACACTAAAGAAAGACTCGGGCCGCGGGAAGTCTGGCGGCACTGCGTGCTGTCGCTCGTCTTTCAAACGATACTATGCATTTACCAATTGAGATAAAGCATAAAATGGCTTGACAGTGACACGCCGCGTCACGCGTTTCGGTGTGAATTGACCCTAACCCTAGCTGACCTACAGTTAAATTATAAGAAAATTATAAGGTCGTTTCAAAACCGGTACTTACTTTATTAAAAACCATTCGCCACCAATACACTACTTTTTTACAAAAATACTTTTTAAATTATATTGAAAATATTTTTAACCCGACTACGGCTAAGCCAAAAGGAAGCGTTATGATTTTAGCTGTCTATGTAAGATGTTTTTATTTACGTATGTTCCTCCGTAACGCCTAAACTATTCATCCAATTTTAGTGAATAAGATGTCAATCGATTCGTTATTATGGCCCGGGTAACATAGGCTACATTTTAACCGACTTCAAAAATAGGAGGAGTCGATTTTACCTTGTAAACCCCGAATTTAATTAGAACGTGATTTTTCAGTAGTCGGGTTTTTTAGTTGTTGTATATCAAACAAATTCTTGTTTGGAGTTATGTACTAGTACGAATAGGTATTATAGTAGAGCCTTATAGATTCATTACATTACAGAAAATGAGATGTCAAATTCACTAAGCGAAAAGTAAAGCGACGAAAATACATTTAATACCACACTCAATTCCCTCTGAGTCAATAGTCTCTTCAAATATAAAAAAGTCTTGGAAATGTAAGTCAATCTAATCCATATTGTTCCTTGTATTCATAGTAGGAAAATTTTCTCTTTGATCTTCGCAGATCTTTGAATTATGTATAGAAAATCGTTTCTTCTCCGCGATATAATTGAACTTTCGTCGTTTGAATGTATAGATTTAGACTCGCTGGTCCCTATTTAGATTTTTGCTATACATGGTTATTTAGAAATATTTAATAAGTATTACATGGGAATTAAACACGAGGACCTGGTGTTTAAATAATAAACAGCCGCTCGGTTCTATCTTCAGATTAAGCCGCGCTTACCTAGGTTGGTCCGTGGATGGGTGACCCATAACATACCGAGTTTGCTACGTGCCTCGGAAAGCACATTAAGCCGTTGGTCCCGGCTGTAATTTGTAGATATTTGACAGTCGATACAGGTAGTCAGTGGACCGAAAGTGACAACCAATCTTACCAAGGGGTATCGCATTACCAAGGACTAACTGGGTATTGGAGGTCAGATAGGCAGTAGCTACATGTAAAATACTGGTATTCAGCTGCATACGGTTAGACTGGAAGCCGACCGTTGTGATTGAAAATTGATGATCTAATTTATTTACCTGTTTATTTGTGGTTCATATATCTATAGTCATTTCTTGTTTTAATTATGTTGCATGGTGTTGTGATTCCTTTTTTTTTTTTCCTCGATGTGGAAATCCCTTATGGATGTCCTCCGCCCTGGGGAGAGCGGAGGGGTCTGTCAGACTCGTACTGACTAAAACCACACCGGTGTTCCCTCGCACACTTGCGTCGGGGGGCAACGGGATCTGATGCGGCTTCCGCTGCCCCGGACTAGTGCCGGCCCGCCTGACCTGCGGGCCTCGTCCCGGGGGGGAGTGAGGTGTAAAACTCTCCCCGTTACGTCTGAGAGAGGCGCGCGTGGAACACTACGCGCCGCCGTCTCGGGTCCAGTGTGGTCGGGGGCGACGCACAGGGCGTTGTCCGTCCTCAGCCAACGCCCGGTGCGTCTGCTGCGGGATGGGCGGGAGCTCGTCATCTCCCTCTCCCTTTCCGCAGCCTCCCTCTGCGACATGACAATTTCGCAGAAGGATACCACCGCGTCCCAGGACTCTGCGCTGCCGACCATCGAGCGAACGACTCATCCCACGCGGCGCACTCGGCCAGCGTATGCCGCGCCGTGTCTTCCAGACAGTGGATGCAGTGATGGCACCGGGCGTCCGGCTCCATGCTTATGCGACACAGGTACTTCCCGAAGCAGCCGTGCCCCGAGAGCACCTGCGTCGCCCGAAACGTCAGGGAGCCGTGCTTCCTCCCGAGCCAGTCGTCGAGTACTGGCCGGATCGCCTCGACCGTGTCGTGACCGTGACCGTGGAGCTCTAACCTCCCCCGCCATTCCGCCACCATGACCTGTCGAAGCTGAGACCGGTACAGCGTGATCTGTCGCTGCATTAGCCTCTCGCCCCGATCATTGGCCTCCTCGCGCCACTGGTGCAGTGTAGCGAGGGTCTTCGCCTCCAGATCCCACGGCGGGGATCCGGCCAGTACACAAGCCGCCTCGTAGGAGATCGTGCGATATCCCCGTATGACCCTGACGGCCATCGCTCTCTGCGGTCTGCGCAGAACCGCGATAGTGCGAGCCGTCAGGTCTGTCGCCCAAATCGGGGCCACATAAAGGGCCATCGATCGCACGATCCCCACGTACAACCGCCTACAGGCGGTGCTCGGGCCCCCCAGATTGGGAAGCAGCGTTGACAGCCCGCCCGCCGCGCCCATCTACTTGGGCACCAGCCGCTGAAAGTGGGGGCCGAAGTCCCAACGGCTGTCGAGCACCAATCCTAAGTACTTCATGGTTGACTCGACAGCGATCCGGACCCCACCGACCAAAATGTGTGATCCCATTGCTTTTCATCGCCCGTCGGGGGCCATGAAAAGCAATGGCCTCCGACTTGTTGAGGGCCACTTCCAGCTCCAGGCGTCGTATGCGGCTCACCACCTGTGAGACCGCAGCCGTAGCCAGCAACGCTGCCTCCCTGTACGAGATCCGCACGAGAACCATGGTTGCCGACAGGGCACATTGCTCGCAGAACGGATGGCCGATGGGGCCGAAAAGTTCTGGAGTGGCGACCGCGAACCGGAAGACGCTGCGTTGGAAGGCCTCCCACTAGGTGGACCGATGACCTGGTGAAGGTTGCAGAGATGCGCTGGATGCGAGTCGCACGGGACCGGTCAATGTGGCGATACTTGGGGGAGGCCAATGTCCAGCAGTGGATGTCTTTCGGCTGAAATGATGATGATGATGATGATGATGACGTACCTATGTTTTACAATAAATAAATGAATCTGAATCTGACCCCAACATAGTTGGGAAAAGGCTAGGCAGATGATAACCGCATGTACAAAAACAAGGATCACTTTCAAGCATTACATAACTTATACTTTCCAAGTTAAACTACAGCTTAAGAGCGAGTGAATGATCTCCTACATTATTCAAAGGGATTGCAGCAGATCCTACTCTGAGTGAAACTGCATAGTGATAGCGTTTCTATTACGTTAAGAGCGTTAACGTCTTACGGCATTTCATATAAACTTTCAAGTGATTTTTTTTCGAAATAACTGAACCGTTTGTAATGAAACTTCGTATGCATAAGGATACATAAGTCTAAAAACTTGACAGAGAACATTTTCGAAAAGTAGTGTTACAGCTAAATTAGACCGATTTTAGATTTTCCATGGAAACAGCAATTTCCATTTTTTTTTTTAAATATATTTCGAAAAGTTTTCTGTTAAGTTTTTAGACTTATGTATCCTGCTTATGCATACGAAGTTACATTAAAATCGGTTCAGTCATTTAGAAAAAAAATCACTTGAAAGTTTGTGTGAAATGCCGTAAGACGTTAACACTCTTAAACTGAGGAGCAGAGGGTAATGGACTTCTGATTACGAACTGTTTACTAATGTTTTACAATTTATACTCCATACTAATCCATTCACCCATACTAATTTTCTTTACATATTATAAAACAAAGTCACTCCCGCTGTTTGTACGCTTAGATCTTTAAAACTACGCAACGGATTTTGATGCGGTTTTCAGTAATAGATAGAGTGATTCAAGAGGAAGGTTTATATGTTTATGCTTCCGTGCGATGCCGGAGCGGGTCGCTAATAATATAAATACGAAAGTTTGTGAGGATGTATGGATCACTTTATGTCTGGATGATTGTTACTCTTTCACGCCAAAACTACTGAACGGATTTGGATAAAATGTGACACACAGATAGTTTATAACTTGGATTAACACATAGGATACTTTTTATCCTGGTAGTATAATCCCGTGTGATAATTATCGAACTACACGCGGGCGAAGCAGCGGGCATAAGCTAGTCTTAAATAAGTCACAGTTAAATATAATGGGTGATCACCCAATTGTCCCAAGCTTTTAAAGCTGTGCACTCGAAACAAGAGCGTTCATTTCGAGCCATTAAAAAGCTGTCCCTCGACTCAGTACGTCGTTTATCCATAAATAAACTACCAAAGCTTTTAAGCTCTGTTAATAAAATAAAAGCTCGAAAGCTTTTGTTGATTAAATAATAAACAAATATAAAGTAAATGGATTATTCATGTCAATATGTACGAGATTAAAATTAAATGCTACACATACATTGAGACGATATAAAGTGCCTACATTTTATTTTAAATTCATCCGATGAATATGTCTTAGGTTGAAATATTCGTAGCACGCGCTACGCCGTAGCAAGGCGCGTAGCGAAGAATAGCTCGATTTGAATTCGTAGCTATTGTCACACAATCCGATTAAGTCTCACACCGACCCCTCTCCCTCCCCCCGAACCTCTTCCAATCCCCTTATCTTATTCAGGAACGCAATTCCCTGGATATTCCATGAGCATGTAGTGACACGTCAATCTAAAAATAATTAACTATGGCAGAGACACGTTGCGACTTGCGTGGGTTCGTACCGGTTTAAACCAGCGTAATCCGGTTATCTCCGGTCGTCTCCGGTTTAACAATAACCCGCGTAAACCGGTTATGTGTGACGTGAGCGTGACGTCATAGATTGTAGGTGACTCGCGGGTGGTGTTTACTAATATTTATTATGTTTATTTTTTTTAATAATTATTTTATCATTTGTCTTCACCAACCAATCGTTTAAAAACGAGTCCAGATCGTCACACCAGCGTTTCTTGGGCCTACCTCGGCCTGACACAAATGTTAAAGAAAATTGGAAAGCCATGGGGAGGCCTTTGCCCTGCACTGGGACAGAGTAAACTGAATAAAAAAAATATATAATTTTTTCGTCACAATAATGTTGTCAGACTTCAAAAACGGGTGAGGATTCTTGTTTTATTTATACCTGTTCTGGTCCCTGTAATGTTCGTAGTATTTGTGATAAATAAATAAATAATTGTACTTATGTTTTCTTTTTTGTTCTAGGTAAGCACATAAGCACAATGGTGATCTCGTAGTTAGTTGACTATCGAGAAATCCGGAATAACTATCTAGTAAGGAAAATTTACACACACATTACAGGTATATTTACTTTCTTGGTCTGTTCCGTAACTACATGACTTTAATATGAGCCGAATTTACATGGTATAAAGTACAAAAATATATTTATTATCTAAATATTATGTACGTTTATAAATTAAAATGACCTAAAGTAACTAACTTAAAAAATGGCTTAAAAACTCCTCCTCAACACTGTCAACTGGTAATGTACCCAAGAGCCTGGCGGTTTTGCCACGTTGTATGCCAACGCTAAGCCTTTGGCCAAGGTAAAAGCCAGCCCATGGGTCACGGGGAGTGTCAACAATCGTTTAGAAATGTCCTTGAAAAGGCTATGAGCCCCACGGTCCGAGAGTTTCAACCCCAAACGGACTTGAAACTCTTGGTAACTACCAATAAGGTTACAGTATATAGTAAGTAAGTAAGTACAAAATACATATATAGTCAGGTGAGACGCAAGTCACTTTGAAAGACAGTGGGCTGTTATCTGTGGCTTTATCACCACGCGGTCCCAATTGGGTTGAAAACATCAATACACATTAAAATATTATTCGAAAAGAATGTTATCATGTCAGTTCTGTCCAATATTAGACAGCCATCTCAAAAATATACATGAGAACAAAGCCGAAATATTACATTAATATTCAACAAGTTGAAATCACGAAAAATAAAATCAATAAAACGTCACGACGCCATCCGAAAAATATTGTAAAGCTTTACATTCTATGTCCTGGAGCAGGGATAGGCATCCTTTTAACATCGATGTACCTTTTTATAATGTATCTGTTGTCGGCCATATTTATGATTCGTCATTTAAACATGCGGCATCTTTTAATTTATATGGCGGTGACTGGTGGTACGTAAGACGTAGTCTGAAAGTGACTGAAAAGTTGTTTGGTGATCGCTTGGCTTGGGCATGTGATGCGGAGGAATGAGGAAAATGTCGTGAGGAATGTTTTGAGTATGAATGTGGATGGGTGTAAGAGTAGAGGAAGACCAATGTAACGATGGATGGACTGTATAAAGGATGATATAGCAAGAAAGGAGATGCCTGTTGAGATGACGAGTAATAGCGAAGTATGGAAGAAGAAGACATGCTGCGCGGACCCCAAATGAATTGGGATAAGGACAGGAGAATGCTGGTGGTGGTATGTAAGGCACTTGCTATAAAATTTGAATCGTCATTGGTTTTTCACGCACCATTCCAAAATGACGAAGCAATTTACACCATGCCTTCGGTATTATAACAAACAGCGAGCATTTGTAAAGTATATGTATAACTAGCTATTGCCCGCAAAATTGATCAAGTTTCATACGAAATTTCAACCCTCGTTTTAACCCCTTAAGGGATGAATTTTCAAAAATCACTTTTTAGTGCACATTTAAATTATTTAAGGAACGTTTGTGCAAAATTTAATGCTTCTAGACTCAGCCGTTTCAGCTGTGCGTTGATCGATCAGTCAGTGAATCAGTTTCTTACTTTATAGATAGAAAGATAGATAACTGCCGATAAACTAGGTCATTTAATGTCCTACAATATAATCGATTTCCAAAAAAAAAACACCAAAAACTGGAAAATAACTTTATTACCGAAAGTCGGTGGCAAAAAAGTCAATGAAACACATAAAAGTAACCGACTTCCGAAAGAAAAGTTTTCTTTTTTCGCTTTTTTGTTGTGGTATGATGGTATCTCACACAAACTCTTGTCGAGTATTCATTTTCCATTGTTACTAAAAGTTATTAGCAGATCATCCACGTAGACATAGAAGAAAAAATATGTATTATAGAAGATAACTCATAAACTACTCAAGCAATGTGAATAAAATCTGTTTGGGACCATTGCGCAAATTTCTTCTACTAAATGAAAAAAGTATCACGTAAATCAGACCAGAAATCACGGAGTTATGAGGTTAAAAACATTTAAAAAAACAGCAGAATTGAGAACCTCCTCCTTTTTAGAAGTCGGTTAAAAAACTATTTATGTAATCATCATAATTATTTTTGTTTTAAGTTCTATTTAAAATTTTCCTGTTTTGTCTTTTCTGCACACTGTGTGTGTTTTCTAATCCAACTTTCCTCTCGCAGGTCTGCTGGAAGAAATTTCTTATGAAATAAGCAGTACATTTGTGCATTCCTATCTTAATGTAATGTCCTATTAAGTATTTTGTGTGCACATAAATAAATAAACCATCTGTTCACCGCTTAACTTAGCATTTGAAAAAAACTAGCAATATGTGGGTGAATTTGTCTGTCCTTTTGGCTATCACATCGGATCAGCGCGATCCAACACATTTAAATAGGTCTTTCGGCCAAGGAGATCCATTAACACCGCGCCCATTATCATGCAATGCTTCTCCATCCCTTTCACCACCCCCTCTCGTCCCCCCTTAAGAGTGCCCTAAAAGCTATCGACACCCCACTGCGTGATATGTGACGTCACAAAACATGTAATAGGCTGAACGCATCAATACCTTTGCTCGATTACAACACGGAGGGAAAAACGTGATATTGATATTTCCACTTTTTGAATTTGGAATGTGCGAATTGCTTTTGACGTTTGTCTTGTGTGGACAGGAATCGTGTGCAGGAGACTGATTTCTTATCGAACAAAATAAGGTTTATTATGGATAACGTAAGGGTTTATTTTTCTGTAAAACGTATTTATACTTTTTGCAAACTCTTTGTGACTTCTCTCAAAATCACTATACAGGGTCAGTAAAAAATCGTAGATCAAACGAAACAGGGCGATAGTTTGTGTTATTTGCAGTAAAAAATATCTCTGTGTCAGAGTCCTATCTTAATCTCCTTAAACGTTATGCTATTTGAGTGTTTTTTTAAGAAAATACCAACATTTTTACTAAATAGGCAATTAAAGTAAAATGGGTTGCTTCTAGGAAATGTATCATCACTACAAAAGTGCTTTTATGACAGTATGTACCATGATTTATGAGTATTGGCACTTTAATATCTTTTCAATATCTTTTTAAGTCTCACGAAAGATTATTTGTAACTTCAGAACATTACTGTAAAAAAATGTACTATCAAAAAATGACCCTGATAACCCCAACTATCGCCCTGTTTCGTTTGATCCACGATTTTTTACACACCCTGTATATAGGATTTTTTAAAGTTCTTCTTGATCTTAGCTGACAAACTCTAGACTTATTAAATACCTGTTTATTCTGAAATAGCCAACACGCATTGAGCAAGTATGGTGATCAATGCCTTACCTCCACTGACTGAAAAAATGTCATTGATTTCCCTGCGATGACAAAATACTATGCTGTTATTCATCTGCCTAGCCTTTCCCCAACTATGTTTGGGGTCGGATGCAGCTGCAGCTGAATACCAGTATTTTACATAGAGCGACTATCAATCTGACCTCCACAGTCCAGTTAGTACTGGGTAATAAGATACCCCTTGGTAAGACTGGTTGTCAGACTTTTTGAGCCACGGACTACCTGTAACGACGAGCTTAACCTAAAGATTGATCAGAGCAGCTGTTATTATTTACCCACGAACTCCTCTAAAAAAAACTAAATCAGTATAGTAGTGTGTTATACACTTATTCCCTAATGAGTTCAAAAATGAAGAAATAAAAACACAAACCTACATTACATTAATCGGTACCATCACAGAATTAGGCTTTGAACAGACCAGCGGTCGACCCGCTTAGGGGGTGTACAAACACGCCAGTCACCATTTGCATACGTAATGTGTTTGTCGTTCGTGTGGGTGGGTCGAATTTGAATAGCTTCATCAGACCCACGCGTTTAGGAACAGGCAGAGTTGCAGGTCAAACGGAGCGGCTGATAGAATGAAATACTGTCTGTTTATTTATGACTATTTTTGCCGATGGTGTATACAATGCCTTTTGTGGTAACGCTAATAAGCTGGTTTGTACTTCCTGGGTTATTTTTAGACTTGTTTAGTCGTGGGAGTTGGTATTTCTCTGATTTATTTTCGTGTGTTTTAAGAGTCAGCTCAATAAATTCCCTCGACGCGCTGTTTTTTGCGTTCGTTGCTTTTTCAGCTTCAAAAATTAAATACAGTGAAAAGAAAAAATTCTGAAACCATTCCATATTTTTGCACATATAAAAAACATAGAGCTTTCTGAACATACTCATCTTAAGTGAACTTCGTTTTATGAGTGATATATTAAATAGACCAAATTTCAAAAGGGCCAAAAATCACATAACCTAACATCACGCCTGTAATCCCAGAAGGGTTAGGCAGAGGTGTACCCATTAGTACACCCAAATTTTGCCAGTTATGTTTAAGTCCCATCTAATAGAGAGCGGGCTTTTTTCTCAGAGATAAGCCCGGGACCAGATGGGATCGCAAATGAATGCATCAAGTTTACTACTGGGAAAATTCCTGATGGAAAACCCAATAACACTTTGGCCGACCCTGGAATCGAACCCAGGACCTCATGCTCAGCAGTCGCGCTTCCGACCACTAGATCAACAAGACAGTAACACTGAATTTACAAGAAAAATCTACAAAAACGCAGATGCTTAAAAGTAGATTTACTTTACCGACAATTCCTTTCAGACTTAAATAAAATGCAGCAGTACCAACCTAAAAACAAAATGTAAAGATTCACAACGAAATCTGACAACCGAACAGGATTACAAATGTTTTGCCACATTTAGCAAACGGCCCTTGACGTTAGAGTTCACAGAAATCACAGTCGAGCCAAAACGAGCACATTCAATTCCGTTTCTCCGGAATTCTGAATTCCGTATCTCCGGAATTCTAAATTCCGTATCTCCGGAATTCTGAATTCCGTAAATCCTTGAAACGGTCCGCTAAACGATGCAACTGTTACCTATTCAGTGGATTGTAGACTACTGTATGCATTGAAATGAATTCATCTGCCTTGCTTTTACCAACTACATAAGCTGCCCGCGTGCAGCAAATGCAGTATTTGCAAAATGTGGGTTTTGAGATAAAAGCGGTTTAATGGCACATAACATCACGCCTGTAATCCTCGAAGGGTTAGACAGAGGTTTAGCTAATAGTACACCCACATTTCGCCAGTTATGTTTAAGTCCCAGATAATAGGGGGCGAGCCTATTGCTATCACCCGGGTGTAAATCCAGACTCCGCGGCTCCGTGGTTGCTACTAAGAAACTCCTGATGGAAAAACCAAATAACACTTTGCCAGATCCGGGAATCGAACCCAGGACCTCATGCACTCACGCAGTTGCGCTTGCGATTACTAGACCAACGAGGCAGTCTCACACATCAGACAACGATTAGACAAATTATGCGTGTTCCCTTATAATTTGACCAAGATCCAAAAAGGTTTTTTATCATTCTAGTGTTTTAAAAGCTCTTCTAATGTAATCATTTCCTTACTATACTATTTATATTTTTATGTTAATATTATAAATGCGAAAGTGTTACCTTTTCACGCCTAAACCACTGAACCGATTATCCTGAAAAATTGCATATACGTTGTCAGGTGTACAAAAACAGACATAGGATATCTTTCATTCCGAAAAAAAGTACTGCTCCCGAGGAAAACAACAATAACGTTCTTATGATAGTAGATGGCGCCACGGATCTTTCGAATCATGATTGAATTATATTATTACAAGCAGAGTACAACCCGAACTGTTTGAAAATTGGCAAAAGCTAGTTTTTGCTAAAAAATACACGAGGTCAGTATGTTGGTTTCATACTCTAGTCTAATCGAATGCAGCTGAAACCATTACTTTATAATGAGCGACTGCCTGTTAGATCTTTACAATCCAGTAACTAGATAAATGTACCTACTAAAACGAATTCCCAATGGATTATTTGCGTGGGTATGATGCAATGTCTGCATAAGGTGGGAGGGTATTTAAAGCCTTCATTTCAATGAAAATTCAGCTGTAACAATAAATGCTTCCATGGAATTACCACCTACATATAAAATAACTTTTGATTGATTTAAATTCTTTGAATTGCGGTTTCTAGAAATTAAATGTTTAATGAAGTGGCTTGTAATGTAGGTTTTATAACAACTAGCTATTTCAAACGAATTTTGATTATTAAACTAAGAGTAAGTCGCCGCCAACGTAAGCGCGGGCCTGTGGACGGCGAGTAATGGGCTAGCTTGCCGTCGCGCGCGCCTCAAAGAGATGTCAGCAACCATGTAGGGGTCCGCATTGGCCGATGCCTGTCAGGGCTGCGGGACTGTACGAAAGAGATACCGCGGCCCTGGAACACAAAGGGTAAAGAAGGAACATGGATGAATTTTAGTCAGTAGAAGTCTGGCACTCGGGTCATTTGATGATTTCCCATCCGAAAAAAGAGTGTAAGTCGCTTTCAGAGGTTATATTTTAACTGACTAAAAATATAGAACCCTACTACAGCTTACTCTCCCACTCAAATGCGATTTCGCGAATTTCAAATAGAGTATCTGTCGGTTTTAGGGGTATAAAGAACAGGGTGTACAGTTCTTTCCATCCCTTATAGAAAAGGGAGGATCCTCCAGCAAAACGGATATTGTGTCTGGTGGGCTACTGCCCGATAGTTGTTATCGGATGTTTCTGTAATTAGTCGCGGAAAACTTTACCTGCGCGATTTAGAATTTTGATGTTAGTGCTTTATTTGTGTCATAGATGGCGCTGTAGTACTTTGTACTTTGATGCTGTATCACTTTTTGTAGTGCAGCATGAACGGAATCAGCATAATATTGTCTCATCCGCTTGTCGTCCACCCAACGTACGCCGGATCGGTCCAGCATGGCCAGGCGACGCCGGGTTTGCCTCGTTTGATGCAGGTGGGCGCCGCTCTTACGACAAGGCTTCACCCTGCTTTGACTGGGTGAAAAAGAACGAAAAAATCCGACCAAGTGCGAGCTGGACTTGCAAGTGAAGGGTTCTGTACCATCGTAGTAGCCCCCTTTAACTTTAAATTTATTTTTACTATTGTTGTTATAGCAGCAACAGACAAACACATTCTGTGAAAATTTCAACTACCTCAACCTTTCAACCTATTACGGATCATGAGATACGCCCGCTGACAGACAGACGGACGGACGGACAGACGGAAATCGGAGGCTTAGTGATAGGGTCCCGTTGGTGACCCTTCGGGTACGGAACCCTAAATAGAAGGAAAAAAGGTGACAAAAAGATGTCACGAGATTAAAACGACGGCTCGCCGCAATCGGGTGGTCGGTAGTCAGCAAACAGGACGATGTCTCGTAACAAGCAGTACATTATCTTCAAAAACCTCTCCATGCATCAACATTTATATTCATCTCTTCGCATTATCTGCTCATTCATCTCATCACCTCCTCTTCTCGCAAATTTTATCATTTAAAATACTACATTATTTTTAGTATATGCGAAACCTGAATAAAGTTTGTTCAGAATAAGTAACTGAATCGATTGTAATCATTTTTAAACCATGTTATATTTTTTCCCAAAAATATTTAAAAAACTTAAAAGTTGGACACCGAGCGACTTTAAGCACCTATCGCAATAATTTAGGTACCTACTGCCAAATTATTATTATCAATGAGCTCAAGACGACGCTGGAGGCGCGCGCTGCGTGGTGACCACGATTTTGTGCGGACAACTAGGTAACAGAACAAGTTTATAACTTTGTAATTTTTATTTTTTTAAATTTTGTACATAGATTCTTTACATAAAAATACTAGACACGTGTTTCAGGTTTCGCATATACTAAAACTAATGTTGTATACAGGGTGTAAACGGCCCCTTCTCGAAGCCGTCAGCCAAGCATTCTGTACATCAAACTAAGTAACCCAATGCAAAAAATATTGCTGGGAAATGGCTTTTTTTTTCAAAAACCAGGAATATATAATATGCATTTGCATGTAAAAAATCTTGAGTTTCCTCTGACTTTCATTGATTGACCAATTTATGAAAGTAAACTTATAAACCGGTTCCTACTCACAAGTATGCGTTGCATTATGTGTGAAAGAAAGAATCTCGAACTGCTCAATTTAGGGCGCTGCCGATCCTCAGCAGTGCTTACAGCTTTACTGGACGTTGGACCCTAATCCCTATTCCAAACCACAAACTTTGTCGCAAGCGTATCGCACCAAATTACATCAGACAGTGTGAAAGCCCCTAATCGCGTCAAATTAACCTAATCCTCAGTTTACAGGAACTATTCAGTTTGCAAATGTAATGTTCAAAAGGATGTCCAGACTAATTAATTAGCATCAGCGCGCTGATAATTACTAATTAATTTGTGACGCTGCAAACATAATGTACTAATGAGACTTATTACATTGATGGCAAATCAATTGCCATTGGCTTTATTTTGTACTAGCTGTTGACCGCGACCTTCGTTCTCGAGTAATTATTACTTTCCTTTTTGAATCGGATTTTGATAACAATTTCAAGGGTTTTATTTTTTTTTGCACGGACCCTAATTATTTTTCTAAAATAAAAGCCTAAGTTAGACCTTATAACATCAGCTATTTGCCAGTAAAAGTCCCGTCAAAATCGGTCCAGCCGTTTCGGAGATAAGCCGAAACAAACAAACAGACAGACAGACAAAAATTGTGTTTTTGTTATCAGTGCCGTATATATTTTCATTAGCAGTCAGTAAAAAGCTTTTATATTGATATTACAAACAGACACTTCTATTTTATTTATTTGTATAGATACAAGATGTAGTCTGCGGTTTCACTCGTGTCCTAGGGAAATTTTGTTTGTTATAAGGACATAGTTTTTGTCCCGGGATTTTTCTTTGTATCATTTTTTTCCCCTTGTCCAAGTAAATTAGGACAAGGGGAGGAAGATGATGATGATTGTCCTTTGTTATTTGAGATCGTAACACGTATTTTTTCTTCCATACTCCCCCACTCTGTAGTTCATTTATTTTTCTCTCATATTCCTCACACAATCCATTCATCTTTTGTTTGGTCTTTATCTACCTTGGAGAGGTAGATAAAGATGCATTAACATTTATATTTATCTCTACACATTATCTTCTCATTTGTCTCATCACTTCCTTTTCTCGCAAATCATTTAAAATATGTATAAACGGAAGCTGTCAACCAAGCATTCCGTACACCAAACTAAGTAACCCAACTAAAAATAATTGCTGGGAAACGAATAACGTTAATTTTTTTTAGTTTGAAAAATCATGTTTACGGTAAAACGCAATGTAACGCACTAAAAACACAATGCTGATGGATGCATTAAATAGTAAAAGGGTCATATGGAGATATTTAAAGTAAAGTTATAAGCTTAAAAACTAGTATTTAAAAGAACTTGTGAAAAAGTTGGAACTTTGACGTCCAATATCTTCGTAACTAGTAAGTTCTCAGGTATGGTCACACTGTGGAGGCCTGTCCCGCTTGGGCGGAGCAGCGCCGTGTCCTCGTAGAGGCGATAGGCGGCGGTGACGTCTCGCGCCCGGCCCTGGTTCAAGCCATGGTCCGGAGCGAGAGAATGGGAAGCCGTCACCTCCTTCTGCGAAGCAGTCATGCTAGTGAAGGAGGTGGCGGAACGTGAGAGGGAAAGAGCCTCACGTCCCAGCCGCCGCGGGAGACGCCCTGGGCGTCGGGGGTCACGTGGTGGCCCCCGGCCACCGTAGGCGCGGGCCTGTGGACGGCGAGTTATGGGCTAGCTCGCCGTCCAGCCGTCTTATGACGACAGGCCGTGTCGACGGCGCGTTCGTGTTCCACGCGCGCCTCAAAGAGATGTCAGCAACCACGTAGGGGTCCGCACGGGCCGATGCCTGCCAGGGCTGCGGGACTGTTCGAAAGAGATACCGCGGCCCTGGAACACAAAGGGCAAAGAAGGAACATGGATGGGTTTTAGTCAGTACAAGTCTGACACTCCCTTCCGCTCTGCCTAGAGCGGGGGGGTCATTTGATGATTCCCTATCCCAAAAAAAAAAAAAAAAAAAGGTATGGTCCAGAACAAAAAAGCAGCGGCTATCCAGTGGTGGCGGCTTTAACTTACGAGCAGTAAGTCGTGGGTTCGAACCCAGGCAAGCGCATTACTTTATGTAATTCATTTCATCACCACTGCTCTCAAAGCGGCATGTCCTAGAAAAAGGCTGATTATGCTATGACAGGGAGGACACGTGCCTTTCAGCTTCGTTAAGGGTCTATTTACAACCTTATGTAGGTATGAAATGAATACCTGCATGCATCACCAATCATGTAGTCTATTCGTCGCAGCCCGTTTCCACGAACCGTTAGAATGAATAATAATCATTAGGATCCTCCCCTACCGCCTACACGGAAAGCATCAGGAGTAAAGATTCATTACAAATTCAAGTATGAGAATTTCCACAGAAAACCACCCAAATTCGGGATCAAACCGCACTTTATGCATTAACAGACCCCGGAACCAATTTGGCCAGTTGTTACTGAAACCGCTCACCCACTCGCTTAATTTACAAGTCTAAATTAGAGTTTGCATTCCAATTACACAAATTCAAGCATTTGTTGAACAATACCATGGAGTAGAAAGGTACAGAAGGACTATACAACACGTGAAAACGGGAGACGAGTAGCTACATAATTAAAATGTATGTGAAAGCTATCTCAAATCAATGATGGTCACAAATGCGCTTTGTTTCTGTGTACAGCCGCCAGCACAAAAAGTTTCCACAAACTGTCAAATATCTCCAAATGATTTTAAAACATAAAGTATTGATGGTTAAATTCAAAATCTAATGAAAAAAGACAGTTTTTTTCCGAACTATATTGTGGTCGGCTTATTCAGTCGAACCGGATTCAGCTGAATATTTTTCATGCAGTAACTGGCTATCTGAATACAACAACTGAATAACGCGGTACCTCTTGTCGAGACTGGTTCTCAGACTTTTGGGATTCTGACGACCCATAACGTTCTACTAATGACAGCCGGTACCACCGGCGTAACGTGCTTTCTGAACGAGAGTTTTCGATATGCTCTGGGTAACCAATGTTCACCCATGCATAGAACAACCTCAGCAAGCTTAGCTTGACCATGATCGAACCGTGTAACTATTATTACTTAACTATAAGTCCCTCTTGATGCGTGATCAATGTATGAGTGGGCTTTTACTCATTGCATTTTGGGTGTAAAAGTGCCCTGAACGAAGTCGACAAGCACTTGTTTTCCCCGTCATTGCTAATTTTTTTTTGTTTTATTCCATACCTGGGAACCTTCTAGTTACGGAGATATTGGGTGTTTCACAATTGTTTTTTTTTTTAAGGTTTTAACTTTACTTTATATACCTCCACGACCCCCGTACTACTCAGCACAATGTTTTGAGTGCGTTACATTGATTCCTACCGTAAAACGATGATTTTTCACCCCAAAAAAGGTCGATTTCCAGGAATAACTTTCGTAGAGTTATTTAGTTTGATATAAAGAATGCTTGGTTGACGGCTTCGTGAAGGGTCTGTTTACACCTTGTATATAACCAGCCTTCTGTTAACTTTTTACTCTGTGACAATTCTATTCTCAGATGCACTAAAGGATTGCAAGTCCTTTTTTCAGAATTGTCGGAATTCATAGCAATTTGAAACAATACCGCTTTGATACGCTGTCTGGGTGTTTCTGTAACTTTGAGCTGAATTAGTTCCGTCAAGTCGGATTTGTTGGACGACTTTGAGTCCGAGGCGCATTGGGAACTTTATTCGTTTGTTTTTTCTCTGTTGGTACTGATTGCGTTGATTGGATTGAATTAATTGGATTTATTGGTTTTTTCTTTTTTATTTTTAGCACGCTTTTATTAGCTTCACCTGTAACTAACTTACTATGTAAAAGAATATTAGAAAAAGAAGAATATTAGGAGTATATTACAACGCGCAAAATATCGGGAACTCAAAACAATCAGTAAACTGGGTATAAATATCCCGTTTCTAGTGTTAATGATAGAATTTTAGAAGTTAAATTTGACCCACTTCCTAGTTTTCGATTGAGCTGATGCGGTATGCATCAGCTCAATCGGAAACCAGTTGTACTTGTTTTATTTGAATGGCAACGCACGGTTAGATAAGTGACGTCGTTCTAAATCCAATATGGCGGACTCCCAAAGATGGCGGACTAGTTATTTTTCATTTGTTATTGTATCAGCCGGGCTATTTATTATAAAGAAGAGAGCGAGGCGCAGGGGACGCATCGTCTTGACTAACATTAAATTATATCCTTTTCCAATTCTAAAAATAACCAGCAAACCCAATTAAAATCTTTCTGAAAACACCATTTCTATTTCTACTAAACCTAAATCCGATGCTATGCACTAACAATCTTGCAAACAGACATGCAACAGTTTGTCTTCTAATCCTTAGTGAAGCAGGCGGATTACAGTTACGCTTTGCTCGCTCTGCTTATTTGAGCTGATGACGATACAGCTCGCTTAACTTGTTAGCTTGGAGTTCATTAGATGTCTTTGTGGATTAGGTTATTTTTTTTGTTGTGTTATGTGGACACCCATTACTTATCGAATTTCCTCCGTACCTCGGAAATTATGTTAGTTGAGCCGTTGGTCCTGGCTGTCATTTGTAGATCTTTGACAGTTGTTACTGGTAGTCCGTGGCCTGAAAGTCTGACAACCAGTCTTACCAATGGGTATCGTATTACCCAGTACTGACTGGGTTGTGGAGGTCAGATAGGCAGTCACTCCATGTAAAATACTGGTATTAAGTTATTCTGCAAAGCCGAAACCCTTTCGATGCGACACATATTATATCATCCAGCTTTATCATTTTCCTCCCTGTATGTTCTTACATCCTCGACTAAAGCCAACTAAACCGCCCTTAAAAAACAGGAAGAAAGAATAAGCCAAAAATAGCTCCATTCAAAACATCATCTACATCATCCCTTTCAATCAGCAAATGTCTCTATGTACCTTTTTCTAAGATAATCTTGCTTTGTGGTACTAAAACAATACGCGTCGCCCGTCGCGGTATCAAAAGTACCGGAGACGTGTATTTTTAGCGCCTTCGTTATTCTGAGTGCTACGCCTTGACGGTTTTATGGGCACCCACCCTATTGCTGTCTTGTCGAGGAAAAGATTTTTTTTTGAGACTTCACAGGTTTTGTACATTCTCCTTTATAATGTTGGAATATTGAAATGTACTTTTTTAATATTCTTTTTTTTAAGATGTCGCCTTTTGTACATTCTCCTTTATGATGTCGGAATATTAAAATGGATATGGTTTATATTTATTCAATATTTTAAAAGCTAAAGAGCCTTTGACTTGCATTGAGATAATACGGGTTTATATTAATATTGAAATATGGCGGTAGCTTGGGGGATTTTCCCGCCTGTGGGCTACTATTTACATTTAAAAAAATATGTTTTAGCTTTCTATCAGGAATTTCTCAATAGCAGCCACAGAGTCTGGGTTTGTACCCGGTTGATGGCAATGGGCTGCCCCCTTACTCCTTTTTCTTTCCCCTATTACTTAAAACATAACTGGCGAAATGTGGGTGTACTATTAAGTACACCTCTGTCTAACGCTGTGGGGAAATACAGATTCTTATTAAAATTAATTTTGCGTGTAAATAATAAAATATTAATAAAACCAAAAAAATACAATATTAATGTACCTATCAAAAGCCTTTGAAATTCTTATTTCCAACTTGGAAATAAAATTTTCATTAAATTTATTGAGTTAGTCTACAGCATTATCTGATACATATCAGAAATGAGGACATCCGCAAGAGAACCAAGGTAACCGACGTGGCCCGAAGAATAGCCAAACTTAAGTGGCAGTGGGCAGGGCACATTGCTCGCAGAACGGATGGCCGATGGGGCCGAAAAGTTCTGGAGTGGCGACCGCGAACCGGAAGACGCTGCGTTGGAAGGCCTCCCACTAGGTGGACCGATGACCTGGTGAAGGTTGCAGGGATCCGCTGGATGCGAGTCGTACGGGACCGGTCAATGTGGCGACACTTGGGGGAGGCCTATGTCCAGCAGTGGACGTCTTTCGGCTGAAATGATGATGATGATTATCTGATACATCTACGGCTCTTCCACTTTTTGCTTGTGGGATCGCGTAGGAAGAACTCTAGGATCGAGTTGGAGGAGCTCGTGGCTAAATAATAACAGCCACACGGATCAATCTTCAGGTTAAGCCGTGCTTGCCTAGGTTGTGCATACCGAGTTTCCTCCGTGCCTCGGAAAGCACGTTAAGCCGTTGGTCCCGGCTATCAAATGTAGGTCTTTGACAGTCGTTACAGTTAGTCAGTGGCCCGAAAGTCTGACAACCAGTATCGTGTCACCCAGTACTAACTGGGTTGTGTAGATCAGATAGGCAGTCGCTTCATGAAAAATACTTGAATTCAGCTGCATCCGATTAGACTGGAAGCCGACCCCAACACAGTTGGGAAAAGGCTAGGCAGATGATGAAGTGGGATCGAGTAATGTAAGGCGCTGACTGCACAAGAAGCCATGATACTCAAGTTCCCAACCTCATCTTTCTACACGACGGATTCAGTTTTTAAGCGAAACAATTACGATTTAATTTCAACAACACATCTCTTATGAGAAAAGATGGGCGCCCACACCGAGTCTAGTTTTACCCCGAATATGAAACTACATAAGGAAAATAAAACAAGGAAAACGAGTCTGCGATAATAAATTATAGCAGTGCAACAGTGTGGCAACAGACTGTGCCATTTATTATAGCCTGCCATATTGTGTGGCCACGAGAAATAGAGAGAATTGGTTAACTTGTATTAACTATGCTATGTGGGACAGTATGCTAGTAATTACTTGGGAAAGTATATTATTTTCTTTAGATACAAGCTGTGTGCCGAATGCAAAGCTGAACCGAAATTACACAGTAACATCACGCCTGTAATCCCCGAAGGTTTAGGCAGAAGTGTACCTAATAGTGCAAACACATTTATCCGTTTATGTTTGCGATCCATGTAAAAGGGGGCGAGCCTATTTAATTGCTATCAACCGGGCACAAATCCACACTCCGTGGCTGCTACAAAGAAATTCCTGATGAAAAAAACCAATAACAACTTGCCCGACACGGGAATCGAACCTAGTACCTCATGCTCAGCAGTCGCGATTGCAGTCACTAGACCAACGAGGCAATTAAATATATAAACAATCATTTTTAAAAACTCATATCCTAAACAGGACAGGTTAAAACAAAACCCGTTCCTTAGTGCTCATCTTCTTAGTTAAAAAAGAACTCTTGCGCAATATTTAGATACACCACCCTTTGCCTAGACTTTTCCCAACTATGTTGGGGTCGGCTTCCAGTCTAACCGGATGCAGCTGAATATCAGTATTAGTGTACCAGTATTAGTACATGGAGCGACTGTCTATCTGACCTCCAGTCAGTACTGGGTAATACGCTACCCCTTGGTAAGGTTAGTTGTCAAACTTTTGGGCCACTGACTACCTGTAACGACGTGTCAAAGATCTATAAATGACAGCCGGGACCAATGACTTCACGTGCTTTCTGAGGCACAGAGGAAACTCGGTATGTAATATGGTCCATTCACAGACCAACCTAGGCAAGCACGGCTTAACCTAAAGATCGGCCCGAGTGGCTGTTATTATTTAGCCACGAGCTCCTACAATATTTAGATATAGCGGTTTTTAATTCACTGAAAAACGCGCGATGAACAGACTACTGTGGGTCGTCTTTCTGTAAACATTAAATATTTTTTTAACGATAACCGCTTTCAAAGGTAGTTTATCTTAGTAATAAATTAAATTTTTGCAGATATATTTACACCTACCACTGTTTATCTTTGCATCACCCAAAGGTTGACTGGTAGAAAATGCCTATGGCATTAAGTCCGCCTCTGTACTTTGTGCTTGAAGTGTTAAATAAATAAATAAAGGTCCTCTGTAATTCTGTCCACCCCTAAATGAGACTAAGACTAAATCAAGGGCTTATTTACACCCTTTAGGAGTCATCATTCTCCTGTCCTTATCCCAACTTATTGGGGCCAGCGCAGCATGTCTTCTTCTTCCATAACTACTTCCTTATATTACTTGCCTTCTCAGCAGTCGTCTCCTTTCTATCCACCTTAGATAAGTAATGTCTATACTTTACTTCGAAACTACAGCATATAAGAATGAATATTCAAAATGAGACGTAGAAAGAAAAAAAATATTTGTCTCATACACACCAAAACAAAAAATTAAATTAACAATAAAATAAAACAATATCGACCTATATACGTCACTGACAGGACTTTTGTTGCCAATAAGCCTGACATGGTGGTGATAGATCGATTGGAGGGCCGCGCAAAGATTGTTGATATAACGGTCCCGCATGATGAGAACCTCGTGAAAGTAGAGAAAGATAAACAATTCAAATATCTAGATCTGGCTCGCGAGGTTGGCGACATGTGGGACGTGAGTACAGCAGTCATCGTGCCGATAGTCGTGTCGGCCAATGCCTTAATTGCCAATAGCTTCGACCAACATCTGAGGAGGCTCTCGCTTGGCAGCTGGATCAAGGGCTTGATTCAGAAAGCAGTACTTCTGGACACGGCGTGTATTGTTAGGAGGTTCCTCTCTCAAGAGCCCTCACCACCGGTAGCTCGGACCCTATTCCCGATGCTGGTGGGCTACTATTTTAATATTTTTAAATGATTTTTTTTATATTGTTTTATATAAATGTAATAGAATGTTTAAAAATGTAATTAATATGTTAAAGAAATTAATAAAGGAAACTATATAATATTAAAAGTAAACGTAAGACAAAAATAAAATAAGACAAACGAAATCAGTCCTGAAAGAGCCCAAAAGGCCCGGGTCTCAGCATGGCGCAGTAACATTTAAAAAAAAAATGTCACAGCGCTGGCTCACGTAGAATTTGGTTGTCTATGGATCTAAAACCTAAAAATTGTGGCCCGACGAGGGTCATAAGCCCGTTTTCACAGTTTCAAGTTTTACTGCACCTTCAAAAGTCGACGGAGAAACTTTAAACTGAAAAAGCTGTAAATCGACTCATTTTCATTAGCTAAGTAACCAAGTTCCTCTAAGTTATTACTAAGCTATTGAAATTCAAGTCGTTTCAGGACGTTTTTTATTAAAAAAGTGTAATTAGCAGACATAGCGCGGGGGAGTCATTAGTGCAGTTTTACTATTAGGAGTTATAGAAACTAAGTTATTGAGAGAAACTCGTTAACATTTTTCTGTGAGCTAAGTTAAGTTCAGCTGGTAGTAAAATAAGGTTTGAGTTAAAACCTTTCTCAAAGAAAACAGTTCCAGGCATTTATTTGTGATGTAATCTTTACATAGTATACTGATACTGATACTGCTAGCCTGCGTCATCCCACTGCTGGGCCTCTCCCCATGACTTCCAGTTGCTACGATCCAGGGCTAATGTAGGCCACTGGTCGTTTGTTTTGTCAAGTTCGTCCCGCCATCTGCTGCGAGGTCTGCCGCGACTCCTTCTGGCTGTGTCAGGGCTCCAGAAAGTGGTTATTTTGGCCCACAGCTCATTGGGCATGCGGCAGACGTGGCCAGTTCAGTCCCACTTCAGCTTAGCGGCTTTTTGAGCAACGTCAGTAATTTGTGTTTACATAGTATAAAAATATTAAATTTATAATTTAAAAAACACCCATCGCAACAAAGAAAAGCGAACAAACATTTGAAAAGTCAATAAAATGGCTGAGCTGGTTTTGATAAAACATGTCTAATTTTAATATACACATCATGCCCTCTCATTTGATACCCCACTTGGGTATTTTTGAAAATATTCGATTATTCATCACCACTTTCATCCCCCATATCTAGTAAACGCCTGCATCGATTTTGATAAAATGTTATATTATCTAAGAACCATCGCCAAGAAACTAGCTTTCAAATAAAAATAACTGCATCCAAATCGGTTCACTCGTTTAAGAGCTACGGTGCCAGAGACAGACACACACACACACCTTGCGGTCAAACAGATAAAACCCCTCTTTTTGCGTCGTGGGTTAAAAACAAAGTCGCTCCCGCTGTTTGTACGCTTAGATCTTTAAAACTCCGCAACGGATTTTAATGCAGTTTTCAGCAATAGATAAAGTGATTCAAGAGGAAGGTATGTATATTGCACTCGTGCGAAACCGGGGCGGGTCGCTAGTAAGGAATAAGATTTCATTTTATTTTCTTCAAAGGTGATTTTTTGCAACATTGGATTTGTGTGCATTTATGTGTGTGTGTGTGTGTGTACTTGGAGTGCTAGAGCTCGTGACTCAAAAAAAACTGCGGGTCGATCCTCAAGTTAACCTGCGCTAGGTTGGTCCTTGGATGGGTGAACCCATTACATACCGAGTTTCCTCGGTGCCTCGGAAAGAGCCGTTGGTCCCGGCTGTCACATGTAGATCTATGACAGTTGTTCCAGGTAATCAGTGGCGCGAAAGTCTTTGGTAAGACAACCAGTCTTACCAAAAGTTTTGAAGATTGATGAGGTCAGATAGACAGTTGCTCCATGTAAAATACTGGTATTCAGCTGCAACAGTTAGATTGGAAGCCGATACCAACATAGTTCAACGAACGGAACAAGTGTTTTACGAACTAGGATTGCGTTTCGCCGCTACTCGCCTGATGTGAAGCGATGATGCGTCGAAAAGAAACCGATTCCACAGACTGGCGGTTCGCATAAATGTGAAAGCATAGCACTACTTTAAAGCAAACCAGTATACGCCATGTTGCTGAATTTTAGAATCAGAAACAATGTTGAACAACATTTGTATACCTGAATACGCTTAACGCCAAGCTCCCTAGCTTTATACCCCAGCAAGAAACTCCATTCGTTTGCATTCTAATCCTTCAACAATAATTTTAACACACTATATCTCAAGAGGCAATCATAATTAATTAATACATCAACATCAAATTAAGCTAGACAGGTATTTACATAAATAAATCAAAACTTCAGTGCCGTATCCAATCTAATTTGGACCTTACTGAACACTTTCCGTCGTTTATTCAAAGACCGTTTCTCGCCTTGCCTCATTGGTCGCAAGCGCGACTGTTGAGGATGAGCTCCTGGGTACGATTCCCAGGTCGTGCACATGTTATTGAATTTTTCAATCAGGAATGTCTCAGTAGCAGCTACGGAGTCTGGATTTGTGCCCGGTTAATAGCAATAGGCTTAAACAAAACTGGCGAAATATGGGTGTACTATTAGGTACACCTCTGACTAATACTTCGGGTATTACAGGCGTGATGTTGTGTTTTTCTCGCCCTTCGAGAAGTTAGTTTTTCCATGCGAGCATCTTAGGTGATTATGGCACTTTTGTATTTACACTCATTCAAAAAACTCACCTGTTATTCTATTGTGATTTCATTCTATTCATACTAATCTAGTTCGACAGTTTTTTTTAAAACGGACGTACTGTCGTTTTCTGTTAAAAAAGCGAATCAAAAACAAATAAACCGCCTGGCATTAAAATGATTGATTGAATCAATTGTCACCTTGTGAGACACTAGCATACAGGGTGTAAACAGACCCTTCACATAGCCGTCAACCAATCATTCTGTACATCAAACAAAGTAACTTTACGCAAAAAATATTACTGGGAATCGACTTTTTTTTTTGGGGTGAAAAATCACGATTTATGGTAGGACTCGATGGAAAGCACTCAAAGCATTGTGCTAATGGATGGATTAAATAGTACGGAGGTCGTGGAGGTGTGTAAAATCTTACATTAAAAACATGTATTTAAAAAAAAACTTGTGGAAAAGATGGAACTTCGACCCCCAATATCTCCGTAACTAGAAGGTTCCCAGGTATGGTCTAGAACAAAAAAAATATCGCAAAGACGTGGAGAACAAGTGCTTTTCGGTTATGTTAAGGGTCTATTTACACCCTTTAGATAGTAGGTTCAGCTAACCCCACTTCAGCAGAAACAGTTGGAGCTACGATAACGACTCTTAATGCTGCGAATTAAAGGCACTGTTGAAGACATATTCTATTCGTCGACGTACCGTTGACTATACGTACTGTTTACGCGAGTCAACTTTTCTTGTTAGAAAAGTTGACTAGTGTACAATACAACAATGCATTCAGGGTGTTGATGGCGTTGCCGTGCTACTGCAGTGCTTCTGGACCGTGTATGTTCGCAGATCCGGGCATAGATGGCTTTCACGCCATCATGCGCAAAAGTTGCGCTTCCATCATGCGCAGGGTACGCGTCAGCCCCAACAGCATCCTAAAAACTATAGCGGACAGATGGGACAATCCTATGCTGGGGCATTGGATACGCCTACAAGCCACAGTAGCGTATAATTAATAATTGTTTGGCTTTTGTTTTTCTAGTAGACGTAAGTACAAATGGACTTTGTCTGAAATAAAAAAAAAACATTTTATTTTTATTTATAATCGGCGAGGCGAGTTCGGGTCTGCGTGTAAATGAGCTTTTTTAATTAATGTAAAGTGATCAACGGTGTGGGAGGTCAGCGTCTCTGGTCAGTGTTAAGTAAAGCATTATGTAAATCACGCAACAAGTTGCCATGTTGAGGTTCGTCTGTTAAAGCCGGGATAAAAGAAATATTCTCCTGTTTTATGCCGTTACGGTGGGGACAGAGAACGGAGGGAAGATTAATGTCATGGTTGGCTTTATGGGCTCAAAGCTTGGTATGTCATGATTTAAATGTCGTTATATTTTTGGTGGTTAATGCAGATGGTAAACGCAACTTTAACAGTTAAAGCACGGAATGTATTTGAATATTTTACTTTAGATATTTTTCGGTAAAAACTTGGGATCCCACGCCACGTGTCAACATCCCACTGCTCATACGGTTAATAAAATATTATAGTTTAAAAAGACTAAAAAACACGCTTTAGAGTGACGTCGTTTTATTTCTCGTTTTTTTCTCAGCAAACCCTTTCATTTGACACCCATATCATGGGAATGCATAAAAAATAAGTAGTCCGCCATCTTTGGGAGTCCGCCATATTGGATTTAGAATGACGTCACTTAACTTTCCATGCATTGTCATCCAAGCTAAACATGTATGCAAAATTTCAGCTCGATCAAAAACCGGCCAGTGGGTCAAACTTTAACTTCTAAGATTTTTTTATATAGTTGGTGAAGCTAATAAGAACGTGCTAAAAACAAATGCAGTATGAAACTACCACGTGGTCTCAACATTATATTGTAAATATCGTACTAATGCCCAAATATTGTAACTTATCTTTAAAGCTCATTGTAAGAATTTTTAAATATTATTCAAATTCATTTATTGCAAATATTTTTGAAGAACAGAAAAGTAGTTAGTGTCACCATATTCTGCACTAGGCATGCAACATTTAGTTCGGAACGTGGTTAGTCCCTAAATTAAAAATTTAAATACATTAAAGTTGAAAATTACATATCTATTAAATTGTCTAATAAAGTCAAAGTAAAAAATGTCAAAGTTAATCTGTTATGCATTGTGAAATACGCAATTTATGTCAAACTTAAGTAATAAACATTATTTAGAGTTTGTCACACAAATATTCATTAACACTATAATAAGATTTTATAAATAACATTTTTTTAACATTACATTTAAATTTATTTTTTTAATTATGGAATGCAAATAAAGATATGAATATCGTTCGAAGCTATTCGTCACGGAGCAGATAAAATCCAGTGCCAATTTGGTCTAGTGACCAAAAAAAAGGTTAAAATACTAATAGTGAGCACTTGTTTCCCATCCTCAAAGGTGACCCTCAACACACAAGGCTCCGAACTCTCCAGTGAAGGTGGAACGCACGAATGCCCTTTCCATGCTACATTACTCTCACAAGCAAAGAATAGTCGGAATATTTTCTGTAAGAATACCTGAAATATGACTTTTACAATATAACGATGGAGCTCCGATCTTTATAGCAGAACGCACGAGTGCTATTTCTTTTCCATTCTGGCACTAGCGAAGTAATATCGGAATTTTCTGCAGGAATCTGTACAGATAACTGACAATTGATTCGGCTCCTATTTATCAGAAAAATGAAATTTCTTATGTTACTAACCGATCCTTTCGGTTGAACTACAACATCAATATCAGACGCTCTTCTTGAGTGAAAAATGTATTTTTGCACTCCTCATTTACTTTGGATTACATACATACATACAGGGTGTAACCCTTCACGAAGCCGTCAACCAAGCATTCTGAACATCAAACTAAGCAACTTTACGCAAAAATTATTGAATTGATTTGAAAAATCACGTTTTACGGTAGGACTCGATGGAACGCACTCAAAGCATTGTGCTTATTGATGGATTCAATAGTACGGAGGTCGTGGAGGTGTTTAAAGTAAAAATCTTACATTAAAAATATGTATTTAAAAAAAAACTTGTGAAAAAATAGGAACTTTGACCCCCAATATCTCCGTAACTAGAAGGTTCCCAGGTATGGTCTAGAACAAAAAAAATGATCGCAAAGATGGGGCGAACATGGATTTCGTCAACACCCTTTATTACATATATAAACTCACGCCTTTTTCTCATGGGGGTAGGCAGAAAACACAGAACGCCACCTGGATCCTTACATACTCCTTTGGCCTCGTCCACGTTCATACCTCTTGTCATACACGCACGCCGGTTGCGATTACTACGCAACTAAACTTTCTTAAGAACCTCACCAATTAGGTGTATGTCCTTCTAGCGCGTCCTCTCCCGGCGTTGCCACTCATATCTGCCCTTCACTCATCCTCTCCACATAACCAAACCATCTAAGCATACTCTTTTCTTTTATTGTTACTATGGATTGATTTTGTGTTAAACGATTCAATTCGAGTGCAGAAACTCAAACAGAAAGTGAAGCACCTAAATTCGGCTCCTACCTTTTCCTACCCAAACACAAATACACGAAAGAAAGATTCAGAATAAAATTCACGGTGGATTTCAAGCTCAGCCCGGGGCGAAAAACTCCGTCCAAATATAAAACAAAAGGGTTTTTCCCACTCTCTCCTACGGAACCCTATTGGATACGTGTTCCGAATATAGGATTAAGTTCAAAACAATACTTTTATTCGTGCTGCGTGATAAATTGAGCTAGATACGTCATAGTGCCGCCATCTTGCGAGATATCTTTTTGAAGATGGCAGATTTTTGGGGTAAATTTTTGAGATATCAGTAGTAGGTAATCAAACTGGTCTTATTTCGACTAATATGCAATATGGAACCATCTTAGTATCAATAAATTATCATCATCATCATTTCAGCCGAAAGACGTCCACTGCTGGACATAGGCCTCCACCAAATGTCGCCACTTTGACCGGTCCCGTGCGTAGATTATAGGTAGATATATCTTTTCCAAATACAGGTAGGTCGTTACAGGTAGTCAGTGGCCCGATAGTCTGAAAACCAGTCTTACCAAGGGGTATCGTATTACCCAGCAATGGCGAAGGTTCCTTATAACTCGATTCCTACCGGATTCCCTTTGAAAATTGGCCCAGTCAGTTTTCTATAGACAAATAACATAATCACATTAAAGATATGTACTCTGGCTTACCTCTAACAAAAATTGACCCTTTGCTACTGTTACCCAGTACTAACTGGGTTGTGGAGTTCAGATAGGCAGTCGCTCCAAGTAAAATACTAGTATTCAGCTGTGTCCGGTTAGACTGGAAGTCGATCCTAACATAGTTTGGAAAATACTAGGCAAACCTAACCTAACCCATCCTCGGACCGACCTAGTCAAGCGCGGCTTAACCTGAAGATAAACCTACATATTTTCCGATTAACGTTCGCGTTTTATCTCATCCTGAAACCGTTCTGTTTCATTTTAATTAGATTTTATCCAATATAAGGTCCCATTAAAATAGATACAAATTTTAACACAGCGTTCAGTACGTCTAACCAAAGATATCCAAGCAAATAAAACACTGATTAAAGTGATTTTATTTTGACCTAAAATCATTGGGTAACCAACATTTTTGGTGTATTTTCTTTTGCTGTTTTTTTTTCTTGTAAGTATCTAACGCGTTTATCTTGATTTTTTTTAACGTTGTCCTTATTTTGGTGGTCTTAATGATTACTAAAAGTCTGTCCATCTATTTTAATGGGACCTTATATGTATATGTTTCGAATTTCCGATAAATTCTAAAACTCCATTTTCCGAAATCTCCCGAGCAAAACCGAAGTCTTTCGGAATTTTTGTACCTAGGTTTAATATTTCCCGTCAGTGTAGTGTAGACGTTGATAAATTTACTGTTTGTATTGCTTCGCCCACGCTACGTATATGAACATATACCTAAGGTCGTATGTGGATGTAAACGGACTACTAACGTCCAGCACAGCTCTGTGTGTTTTACTACACTGTTAGCTGCTTTTATGAGCTGGTTCTTTACTTTTTTAAATTGTTGCCAACACGAGTGTAAGTTATATTTTCTGAAGACTTAGGAGAAAGATTGATGGGGTTATTATGTTGGAAAGTTTAGCTACGGGGGCGTGTTTTTATCCTTATTCTCTAAAAATAATAAGAATAAAGGACAATGGCCAATTTTCGACTGTTCTTGCATTTCGACTGAATCATTGGTAAAATATAGAAAATGCAGTCCCGGCTTATGTAAATGAAAAGATAGATTTTTGTATAAAAATGGAAATGATGCAGCTACAACCTGCCTTATGGCATTATCCTTTGTTTTCATTGTGACAGACCTTAAAGCTAAGCTTAAGCATAATTATTTAATGTGTAACTATTTTACAATTGGTTTGTGCGATCGGTGGTCCCCAAACTAAGTCGTGCCTGTATCTTAGGGACCTCTTTTTGTGGGTTCGCAATACCTTCGTCATTTTATGTTCCCACGGGACGAAAATCCTCCCTCATTTTCGGATTTTCCCACACTCTAACGGCTACCTCATGATTCATCGAACATTGCGTCATCAGATTTTCGTCTGGAGCCCTGTGACAAATTATGTAGATTAAAGGACATTGGGCATAATCATACATTGGCTGATCACAGAAAATTGTTCATTAATGAATCTCCACCTAAGCAGGTCTTCTTACTGCGGCCAACCATCAACCTAGCCAACTAGGCAGATGATGATAATTAATGTGAGTAGTGTGTCTAAAGTAAGTAGACGAAGTATCACCATAAAAGAAATCGAAGCCTCCAACAGAGAGCTCAAAACAACTTCAAAATGAAGAAATAAATAACCTAACTAACCAAAGCTCTAACATTTAAGTCTTCAACATTGAAGTACAGACTTTGAACATAATTCCCGTTCAAGCAGCCATTTTACTGCTGCGGTCACAAAACATTATACGCGGACCGCGGCGGTCATAAATCATAGCTTTATATTGCTGCGCCACGGAGTTAGGAGAAATGGAATAGTTATGGCAACTGATGGAGTTTAAACTGAAGTGGTGGATACTGAACTTAACTATTGATGGAAATAATTCATTTTTTTTTTAAATATTCTCAATAAATCATACTTAAATGTCACATCTATACTTAAGCCCGCGGCTTCGCCCGCGTGGAGTTCGGTAATTATCCCACGGGATCGTACTACCGGGATAAAAATATCATATGTGTTAATCCAGGTTATAACCTATCTGGGTGCCAAACTTCATCCAAATCCGTCCAGTAGTTTTTGCGTGAAAAAATAACAAACATCCAACCATACATCCTCACAAACTTTCACATTTATAATATTAGTAAGGTTAGTTAGTAGGTTTACAAAGAGGTCATTTTGTTTGCATGTTTGTAAGTTTGCTGATCCGATTCCGAAAATTCCTTCACTAACGGAAAGCTACATTATCCCCGAGTGTTATAGGCTACATTTAAAACATTCCCGTGGGTTGGTTTCTGTACATAAAGGGAAAAAAGCCAGTTCATTTATAAGTAGGTAGGTAGATCAGTATCGACCTAAAGTGGATTTCATACAAAAACACAGTTGATTTTGTTTGAAATCCACTTTATATGATCATCCTTATATATTATTTGGGAATAGTATGGCGAGCTTGTCCCAAAAAAAAGAAGATAAACTTATAAGAGAACAAAGAGAAGTCGTAGTTTTTAAATGATTTTGAACCGAATAACGCAGCACTGTAGATAAAATAATTTTTTCTAGACTCTTTTTTACAAATAGGTAAATGCTCAGATTTATTAGCGACTAAAGAAAACGTTCTAAAGAACGACCGTCCACGTACTGGACGTACTTTAAAGTCAAATAAGTGCCGTTTCCAGTAACTTTCAACTTTAATTCTTGAAAGCTACGTTCTCTTCAACTTTGGTCTAAAATTAGATCAATACCTCGTAAACTATTGTAACTTCTATATTTAGAACAGATTTATGGCTTTCATCATGCTTTTGTGAGGATTTTGACCCACAAGGACCTAGTTTACCGTCACATATCAGGTATTTAAGCCAGGTGACTAGGTATTTTTAGAGGCCCCTGGGTGGAGGCCTTACTCTTAAGGTATTCACAGGATAGTCCGGTTAAGCAGAAGCCAGCCTCATAGGTTGACCTGGGAGATGCCATGGCGAAAAAAAAAATACATATATGTCGGATCCGATCGTTAGTACGGACATAAAATGAATCGGCAAACACGCCAGTGGGCACTGGTGACATGACGCGACCTACTTACCAGTCTACCTACACCACAGCGTGTTTCTACAGAGCCCTGATGTTCTGCTCGAGGCGAGGGCGACAGTCAATGGATCGCGGCGGAGTTGAGACGTCTTGGAACTGTACCCGATTCATGGTGCCCCGTGAATCTCAAGTAATTCGTTGGTTTTGCAGTATCGCACCCAGTGTGTTTTCATAGCAAGAAACCCATCGTCTGCCCACTTGATGTTCGAGCCTAACGGAATAAATCCTGACATATCCGACACATACATATTTTTAGAGGAGCTCATAGCTAAATAATAACAGCTACCCGGATCAATCTTCAGGTTAAGCCGCGCTTGCCTAGGTTGGTCTGTGGAAGCCATCACCCATTACATACCGAGTTTCCTCCGCGCCACGTTAAGCCGTTTGTCCCGGCTGTCATTTGTATGTCTTCGACAGTCGTTACAAGTAGGCAGTGGGTTGAAAGTTTGACAACGAGTCTTACCAAGGGGCATCTATCGTATTACCCAGTACTAATTGTGTTGTGGAGGTCAGATAGGCAGTCACTCCATGTAAAATACTGGTATTCAGCTGCATCCGGTGAGACTGAAAGCCGACCCCAACATAGTTGGAAAAAGGCTAGGCAGATGATGGTAGGATACCGTACTCAAAGTAGGACCCCCAAAAAGTTTACCAATGCTTGTTTGTCTATCCTTATTCCTCATTAGGTTACTCTGAGCCATGTTATCGTGAATGAACACGAGGTTCATTGATGTTTGCGTAGTAATAACAATTCCATTGATATTCTGGAGTACCTACGAACAACAATAGAATGTTTATTTTGATGTCGGAGTTACGGCCTATTAAATAAACGATGCTTTGTTGTCGCATTAATGAACTTTTAATATCGTGTTAGTATTTAATGGAAATCGGACTTGGATTACAGAGTTTTTCCTTCTAGTTAGGTACGCATGACGACCACTCGAGCTATACAAAACCAGTTCATGCGGATCTCTTATTATACAGGAAATATAAACAAAGCGAGGCCATGTTATTCTGGCAATGTATAGCTTGATCTGTCGCCTTGTATACTAATGGTATCTCGCAGCTCCACCTATTAGAGTATTAGTTGCTCAACCATAGATCATTTAGGTACTAAACCAGAATTTTCTCATCATGTACCTTTCCGCAACTTTGTTGGAGTCGACTTATAATCTAACCGGACGCAGCTGAATACCAGTAACATAACATAACACCACGCCTGTAATCCCCAAAGGCTTAGAGTACGCACGACGGCCCATCAAGCTATACAAAACCATTTTATGCAGATCTCTCATTGTATCGGAAATCTATACAAAGCGAGGCCAAGTTATACTGGAAACGTACGTGTGTACGTAATAGTGCACCCACATTTCGCCAATTATGTTGAAGTCCCATGTAAAAGGTGCCCGGTTGATGGCAATAGGCTCTATTGCCATCAACCGGGCACAAATCCAGACTTCGTGGCTGCTACTGAGAAATTCCTGATGGAAAAATCCAATAGCAATTTGCTCTACCCGGGAAACGAACGTTCTATATGGTGTCCGGACGTAAAGAATAGCACCATCCCATATCTTCCCGTGGGTGTCGTAAGAGGCGACTAAGGGACTTACCAGAGAATGGGCAGCAGCGTTCTCTGTGTTTTATAACAACCCTACTGCGATCGCCAACCCGCCTGCCAAGCGTGGCGATTATGGCAAAACCCCCCTCTTGGGGGAGGCCTATGTCCAGCAGTGGACGTCTTTCGGCTGAAATGATGATGATGATGATGGTGGGAAACGAACAAGGACTTCATACTCAGCAGTCGCGATTTCGAGCACTAGACCAACGAGGCTGAATACCAGTATTTATATATGTATATGAAGCGACTACTTATCTGACTTAAGCAACTCACTTTGTTTACTGACTGACACAATATCCCTGGTTGACAGACTTTTAGGCTACTTAATTTCCTGTAGGGTTTCCTTACTAAATGAAGGCCTCCAGCCTCCAGCCAGGGCATCATCATTCTCCTGCCTTTATCCCAAGTAATTTCGGGCCAAATATAATGCCTCCAGCTACGACATGAAACACTATGCGGCTAACCACACTAATTGAGCTCTACGCTTCTGAATAGACGCGGAAAGCTGAACGGATTCGAACGCATCTCCTTAAAAAATCGTTGTTTTCTATGAAAAAAAGCTGATCAGTACTGAATAAGTGTGGTTAGTCCCTAAGGGCACCCCCCCTGGGTAGTAAACAATCGGTTACATAAAAGATCCACTCACACAAAAATATCTTGTTATCAGGAATACAAATAGACACGTTGTTTGTACTGCGGTTCCGCAAAAGTATTTTAAAAGACAAAGACAAGACAAAGATGATATATATAGCAAGGAGAAAAGTAAACACGTTTCTTAGAGAAGTATTGTGAAAAATAGTGGCAAGCCCTGAATAAATATAGACAGGTAAGGCCGCCCTCTACTACTTAAATATATCCGTCAATATGTGGGTAGTAAACCCCAGGATTACAGGCGTGATGTTAGTTGTAACCACTTCCCTATTTTAATTTCAACGGTTTTAATTTTTTTGCAGAAAACCCTATAATCGTTTTTCTAAAATAAAAGTAACCTAAGTTACTCCTTATAACATCAGCTATCAGACAGTAAAAGTCCCGTCAAAACCGGTCCAACCGTTTCGGAGATTAGACCGAACAAACACACATACAAAAAATCCAAAAAAAAACGTTTTTTTGTTAGAAAACTTGTATTTCAAAATTACAAACAGATAATTCAATTGAATTTATTTGTTTAGATGTATAAATATGGGCAGGAGTATTACATACAGAATTCTTCATAATATCAGTGGTATTTTTTTCCATAAAGACGACAGCGGCCCACGCGTAAGCTATACGTATATGCACGTGAACTTAGCGACTTTAGCTAAGCTTTGTACGACAGTGTAGGCGGAATCGTCCACTGCGACCCACGATCACGCTACGCAGGTAACAAATGCTAGCAAACAAATGAAGCGCGCAACTATAGTGGCAAATCTCTTCGTGCACACCAGAAATATACTCGTACAATGTGTCCGGTCATCGATTAGTGATATTCCTGGTACTTATAAAGGGCGTAACAAGACCCTTAACGACGCCGAAAGGCACTTGTTCTCCCCGTCATTGCAATCATTTTTTTGTTCTAGACCATATCTGGGAACCTTCTAGTTACGGAGATATAGGGGGTCAAAATTACAATTTTTTTACAAGTTTTTTTAAAATATGTTTTAATGCATGATTTTTTACTTTAAACATCTCCAGGACCCCCGTACTATTCAATCCATTTATCTGCACAGTGCGTTACATTGAGTCTTACTGTAAACCGTGATTTTTCACTCCAAAAAAAAAGTCGTTTCCCAGCAATCATTTTGGCGTAAAGTTACTTAGCTTGATGTACAGAATGCTTGGTTAGATAAAAATAGGCTTATTCGGAGGGCACCAATGTTGTTTATAGTTAACATTACGAAATAATGGGTTCACATTTTTGTAAGTTTCAGAAAAAAAGATTAAAATCAAAAAAATATTTTAAAAAAAATCAAATCGAACAAACCAACCAATTCGACGAGAAATTCTTAGCAAATCAACAAATTCGTGTATTAGAATAGTTGGTATATAAGTAGGTACCTAGAATATCGCTAGTCCATGACCGGACACTTTGTAGATAAACCGAGCCCTATGTAGCAGTGGACGGCCGACTCAAAGTTGTAAGCTCTGCATGAGATCAGCACCACTTCAACTTTCAACTCCAGTCGTACGGAATTCTTTCTGTGAAACTTCAAACTGCAACGCCCACTATAAGCACTGATTGCAAAGCCCACGATCAGGATTAGCTAAGTAAAAACACAGTGAGGCGCAGCCTTTCCGGTGCAGTGCTTTCAATGTCAAGATGTCTAATATAAACTCAGAAGACATTTACCTATTCATTTCACAGAAAAAATCATACTACAAGGTATAAAGTGAAGGGTCCGTTTATACTATAAACGGACCCTTTACGAAGCCGTTAACCAAGAATTCTTTCCATCAAACCAAGTAAAAATTATTGCTGGGAAACGACTTTATTTTTTGGGGTGAAAAATCACGTTTTTATACCATTCCATGCTTGCTAGGTTTCCAACTGATCGTGTTCCCTTGCAAAATCCTTCTTCAATATCGCTTGTCTTTGCCTTGACCCAATTATTGCTTCCTGAAGTATTTTATTACGATCTTCACTGAAGCGTGATTGATCAAGAAACAAACAAATAGGACCACTCAAAGATCGATCGAGCGGAAAACAGCTGATGATTGATTCAAGCCCTGCAGCTGTTACTATATACTAGTACATTCATAAGTAGAATGGATTTCTGATGTAATTTAGTAATTATCATCAACACCCGCCTAGCCTTTTCCCAACTATATTTGGCTTATGACTTGCCCAAGTATTCAGCTGTCAGGCTGTCAGCTGTCAGCTGGCAGGACAGTTTTCAGCTTTTGAAAAAATGTTACATGATTCAGCAATGTCTTATCATCTGCCAAGCCTTTTCCCAACTATATTGGGGTCGGCTTCCAGTCTAACTGGATGCAGCTGAGTACCAGTATTTTACATGGAGCGACTGCCTATCTGACCTCCACAGCCCAGTTATTACTAGGTAATACGATACCCCTTCGTAAGACTGGTTGTCAGAGTTTCGGGCCACTGACTACCTGAAACCACTGTCAAAGATCTACAAATGACAGCCGCGACCAACGGCTTAACGTGCTTTCCGAGGCATGAAGGAAAGTTGGTATGTAATAGGTAGTCACCCATTCACACACCAACCTAGGCAAGCGCGGTTTAACCTGAAGATTGATCCAAGCGGCTGTTATTATTTAGCCAGGAGCTAAATAATAACACATGCGGGATGTGTTATTATTTAGCTCCTGGCTAAATGCGGGATGAGTGGTGTTACGCGAATGGATAACATAAGAAAAGAAATGAGTATACAACATTATTTTTAGTATATGCGAAATCTGAATATAGTTTGTTCAGAATAAGTAACTGAATCGATTCCAATAATTTTTAAACCATGTTATATTTTGTCCCAAAAATATTTAAAAAAAGTTACAAGTTGGACACCGAGCGACATTAAGTACCTATCGCAATCATTTAGGTACCTACTGCCAAATTATTATTATCAATGAGCTCAAGACAACGCTGGAGGAGCGCGCGCGGGCACGCTGCGTGGGACCACTTTTTTGTGCGGACAACTAGGTAACAGAACAAGCTAATAACTTTGTGATTTTTCATGATACAGTTTTGAAATTTTGTACATAGATTCTTTACATAAAAATACTAGACACGTGTTTCAGGTTTCGCATATACTAAAACTTATTGTTCTGTATGGTGTCCGGACGTAAAGAATAGCACCATCCCATATCTCCCCGTGGGTGTCGTAAGAGGCGACTAAGGGACTTACCAGAGAATGGGCAGCAGCGTTCTCTGTGTTTTATAACAACCATACTGCGATCGCCAACCCGCCTGCCAAGCGTGGCGATTATGGCAAAACCCCCCTTCTTGGGGGAGGCCTATGTCCAGCAGTGGACGTCTTTCGGCTGAAATGATGATGATGATGAAAACTAATGTTGTATAAGAGGAAGTCCGGAAGTGGCGCCGGTGGCTAAAAGTTATGTAACTGATTGTCGTGGTATGGGCTAAGGGCAAGACAATGATGATGACGAGCTCCTCACATGTTTGTCATACACCTTATCTAAATGATTCAGCTGCCAACGCATAAAAAATAGTTATTTTCAGTAGATATTTCATAACCACACAAGTCTACGGGCTGATTTCCACCAAACGGCAATATATATTAAATGTCATCAAATCAAAATGTCTCTCCATGAGTAATTGACACGAAACAAATCATAACCGAGTTCTATTTTTAGATAGCGCCCGACCTGACCTATTGTATACTAAGTTTACATTTAAACTTTTGATGTTATGCCCGTATTCATAACTGCGGTTATGTATTGGCCGGTGTCTGATTTGTGGGTAATAACCAGAAAAAACAGGTTATCGATCTTATATTTTTGTCTGAAAGACTAGGATGTAATTATAACATCATATCAAGCCTGTAATCCGTGAAGGGCTAGGCAGAGGTGTACCTAATAGTACACCCACATTTCACCAGGCATGTTTAAGTTCCATGTTATAGGGGGAGAGCCTATTGCCATCAACCGACGCAAATCCAGACTCCGTGGCTGCTAATAGAAAGAGCCTCACGTCCCAGCCGCCGCGGGTGACGCCCTGGGCGTCGGCAGTCACGTGGTGGCTCCCGGCCACCGTTGGCGCGGGCCTGTGGACGGCGAGTTATGGGCTGGCTCGCCGTCCGGCCGTCTCATGACGACAGGCCGTGTCGACGGCGCGTACGAGTGTTCCACGCGCGCCTCAAAGAGATGTCAGCAACAATGTAGGGATCCTCAAGGGCCGATGCCTGCCAGGGCTGCGGGACTGTTCGAAAGAGATACCGCAGCCCTGGAACACAAAGGGCAAAGAAGGAACATGGATGGGTTTTAGTCAGTACAAGTCTGACACTCCCTTCCGCTCCACCCAGAGCGGGGGGGTCATTTGAAGATTTCCCAACCTAAACGAACGAGGCAGTGGATGTGATTATTTGTAAGTATTTTTTGTCTACCATGTATCTTATTTAAAGAACATTGGCGACCGGACTCTGCTCGAATGAAAATAGAGAAAACTAATTTTACCAGATATGAGTCCTACACTGGGTGTAACAGAAAGGGGTCTTAATATAAAAGAATATGCTGCTGACCATCAAACTGAACAACTTTCTCCATGGGTCCAATATCGAAAATGTGAAAAACATATCAACTGTCCCATACTAAATTTAAATACCTACTCGACCCAAATGTATGGGACAACTGATATTTTTTTCGCATTTTCATACGACTATTTCCTTTCTGTAACAACCTGTATAGCTAGATCGATTTTTCGATCTATAATTGCCAGCCGGGACCAACGGCTTAACTTGCTTTCACAGGCACGGAGGAAACTCGGTATATTATTGGTGGTCACCTATCCACGGACCATACCATACACTTATTAATTCTCCTTCAACTACATAAAAACACACGCCTATACTATGCATCCAAACACTTTGAGGATTGTGAGAAACTGAGCAGAAAGAATACCAATAACCCTCAGGGTATACTCCTAACTTTCTCGTATCGAAGGAAATTTCTTGCCGAGTCTGACAACATTCCATCCCAAAATAAATCTCATCAAGTGTGAGTGGTTTAATAGAATATGTATCGATAAAAACGAAACGTTATAAACTTTAAACATATTATGCTCGTTTAAATATGAACACAGACACTGACAACCAGACATCATCATCTGCCTAGCCTTTTCCCAACTGTGTAGGCAGATGGGTCGGCTTACAGTCAAACCGAATGCAGCTGAGTACCAGTATTTTACATGGAACGACTGTCTATCTGACCTCCACAACCCAGTTAGTACCGTGTAATACGATAACCCTTTGTAAGACTGCTTGTTAGACTTTCGCGCCACTGACTACCTGTAACGACTGTCAAAGATTTACAAATGACAGCCGGGACCAACGGCTTAAGGTGCTTTCCGAAGCACAGAGGAAACTCGGTAAGTACTGGGTGGTCACTCATTTACGGAGCAACCTAGGCAAGCACTGAAGTTCTCATTACTGTTGAAAATAAACCTCCAATTTCCCGCAACTATTTATTTATTTATTTATTTATTTATTTATTTATTTATTTAACACTTCAAGCACAAAGTACAGAGGCGGACTTAATGCCATAGGCATTTTCTACCAGTCAACCTTTGGGTGATGCAGAGACAAACAGTGGTAGGTGTAAATATATCTGCAAAAATTTAATTTATTACTAAGCTAAACTACAAGGATATATAAAATACTATAACGATATATCAAAATATAACTATGTATATGAAATTATCAGTCAGTATCCTACTAATCGTATAAGGAACTCGATACTGCGTTCCAAACCTCAAATTGCCGATGTAGTTCACACGGCTGCCAAGCTCAAATGGAAATGGACTATCCACATCTTTCGTATGCCGGAGGAGCTATGGGATAAAGTTACCACACAATGGGTACCAAACAGAAGTCCCAGAAGGAGATAGCCGGACGAACTCGACTCCTTTCAGAAGAATTGGCGTATAACAGCATTGGATAGGGTCAAGTGGAAGGAGGGAAGGGAGGCCTTGCCCTGTAGTGGGACGCAAATGGCTGATAATAATAATAATATGAAAGGTTATCGTGAAAGCAGAGAAAGATAAATAATTCAAATATCCAGATCTGGCTCGCGAGGTTGTCGACATGTGGGACGTGTGTACAGCAGTCATTGTGCCGATAGTCGTGTCAGCCAATGGCTTAATAGCCAATAGCCTCGACCAACATCTAAGGAGGCTCTCGCTTGACAGCTGGATCAAGGGCTTGATTCAGAAAGCAGTACTTCTGGACCCGGCGCGTATCGTTAGGAGGTTCCTCTCTCAAGAGCCCTGACCACCGGTACCTCAGACCCTGTTCTCGACGCCGGTGGGTTACTATTTTTTATATTTTTAAATGTTTTTTTTTATATTACATTGTGTAGAAATATTTAAAAATGTAAATGATATGTGTAAATACGAATAAAGGAAATAATATGAAAGGTTAAAAGGAGGAATTTCCACAATCATAAAGCAGACATAGTGCATCCCACTTAGGGAAAGCACTTAAACCCCAACCATTCCAAAAATAGACACATAAACGCTAACAAAATTTCAGGAACCGATTGGTCGATATATTAATAGGTTATACAATAAACCAAATTGGTTCCCGAATTTATGCGAAAATCATTGTATGTATTGCGTTGTTATTGTTAAGCTGTATACGTTCAATTAATTCAATAGGATCTCGAGAGATGTCAAAGCAATTCATAATGATAGGAGTCCATTCAGACCAGGTAACCCTATAACATGTACGTGTCAACTTAGTCTATGGATCAGAGGGTTTATTAATGACAGCAATTACCTAACTAGTACCTTACTACCTATATATTAGGGTTAATTACTCTTTACATAATGTAGTTTTAGTGTAGCTATTAGTCCAAGTTGTTAGGTTGACGTTTGATAGATGTTTTCCTTCACATAGGTTACTGTAAAGAGTTTGAAAAAAAGAAAGAAGACATGTTTATTTGGCATACATGCCACAAGTGCACACAAAATTAAATTAAATTTAAACAACAACATAAAAACCTTGTTTTTATTATTTGTTGTTATAGCGGCAACAGAAATACACATGCCGTGAAAATTTCAACTGTCTGCCCATTACGGGTCATGAGATGCAGCCCGCTGACAGACAAGTACAGACGGACGGACGGACAGCGAAGGTTTAGTAATAACCTTTAGTAAAAGCCTTTGGTTACCTGATGGACCTTGGACCTGATAATCATTTGCCCAGCAATAACGTTGACGACCACTAGACCAACAAGCTGGCAATTCAAGTGTTTGTTGTCCCAGCGAATGATAAGAAATCCTCGCGCATCGTCCGCGACAAAGTTAAGCAGCTCTACCCCCGACAGTAAGAAGATGGGTGATCATTCTCTACACAACAACATATCTATGAAAACGTAATAACAAAAACCTCGACACCAAAAGTCAATACAAGTTAAAAAAGAAATAATAAAACTTCTAAAAACGTTCAAACAGCTTACCAACTTCAAAACTTCAAAAGGTCCCCTTGTAATTCATAAATCCACTAGAAAAGATTAATTTCCATAAAGATATTTCCATACAAATAAAAGAAAAATCACCGTTCATTCAGATCTGAATTCCCTTTTCGAAAACAATAATTCAAATCCGATCGATTCTCAAGTTCTTTATTCAAAAGCGTTCGGTGTTTATCGGGGGAGATCGGATGTAGTCTGATTCCAATTCGTCGGCGGATATTGAGTGAGACAGGAAAGACGGCTCCAATCGGGTTTTGCTGTTCGACTTTATAGGTATTTCCTATGCTAAACGCGAAAAATATTATTTGGATTTGAGCGTTCAAATATTTTCGAGATTCCTTTATTGCATTTACGGATCGATTTTCGGTGTGGAGGAGCTCGTGGCTAAATAATAACAGCCGCTCGGATCAGTCTTCAGGTTAAGCCATGCTTGCGTCGTATTACCCAGTACTAACTGGGTTGTGGAGGACAGATAGGCAGTGCCCCATGTAAAATACTGGTAATTCAGTTTCATCGGGTTAGACTGGCAGCCGATACCAACATAGTTGAGAAAATCCTAGCCTAGCCGGCTGAACGTATGAAGTATCATTCTTCATGAGAACAGCTCAATAACGATCATCATCACCATTTCAGCCGAAAGACGTCCACTGCTGGACATAGGCCTCCCCCAAGTGTCGCCACATTGACCGGTCCCGTGCGACTCGCATCCAGCGGATCCCTGCAACCTTCACCAGGTTATCGGTCCACCTAGTGGGAGGCCTTCCAACGCAGCGTCTTCCGGTTCGCGGTCGCCACTCCAGAACTTTTCGGCCCCATCGGCCATCCGTTCTGCGAGCAATGTGCCCTGCCCACTGCCACTTCAGTTTGGCTATTCTTCGGGCTACGTCGGTTACCTTGGTTCTCTTGCGGATGTCCTCATTTCTGATTTCAATAACGATTAAGATTTGATATTGAGCGAATTCAGAAGAAAGTAAATAATTTCAGACCTCAATTCTAGCAGATTATTGATCAACAGTTTCAAATAACGTCCAGTAACATCCTGTGTTATTCAATGATCCTCAATATTTTTTACGGATTGCTTTCCACTAATCAACTGTGTCTTTGAAGATTCTTTCCAGAACATCGTTTAAAAAAAAAAAATATATAAAAAATTCACGCCGACGAAGGTATAATTACTTCAATATTTGAATCAGATTTTGTTAAAAATTCCAGGGTTTTATTTTCTGCACGGAATCCTAATCCTCTTTCTAAAATAAAAGTCCATGGTGCTCCTTAGATCATCAGCTATCTACCAATGAATGTCACATCAAAATCGGTCCAGCCGTTTTGGAGACTGGCCGGAACAAACAGACAGAGACAAAAATTAAAAAAATGGGTTTTTGTTATAAGCCGTATATGTATACTTTCGTATGCATTCAGTAAAAAAACTGTTATTTTGAATATGCAAACAGACACTTCACACAAACAAATGTTATAATAAGTAAAATACTCCTTCATTTCACATCAGCCACTGCAACATTTTACGATACCTATTCTGAAAATAAATATATCGTAGGTACTTTCATGAACAAATATCAATATTTCGGGTAAAGAACGGAGCTTAAAGCAAACAATGTGGGTAGTATCAGCTCTTTGTAGATAAATCGGAAGCCAATGGAGTGTGCCACTGGAAACACGAGCTGGGTAATGATGCTTGCAGTTTTATCAAAAGGTAATTTAAAATGTATGGAAGAAAAATATTGTTTGAGAGAATTTTTAAAGAAGAATTAATGCTTATTTGTTATGATGTTGCTTTGGTTTTGGTATTCAGAAAGGTCAGGTAGTGCGGCGTGTGTGTATGACCACAGTGTATGAACGTGGACGAAACAAAAGGAATACCTATGTATGGATCGTAACTTGGAGAAAAGACGTTTTTTCTAGATCTTTCTTATATCTATATTCCGAACGGTAACATATAAATTTTTGATCGCAAAAAGAAATCTGCAGTTTCCTACAAAAGTGCTATACCTAAACGATCAAAATGTATGGAATTTCTATGTGGGGAGGGGCGGCTCAGAATGATGTACTAAATACGTGGTAAGCATTTCTATTTAAAGACGAAAACTTCATTAACCGTAGATGAGCCAAGAAAATATTTTTTCAATATTAGGCAATATTTACAAAATGTTTTCTATATCATTCATCGAAAATTAAGATTTTTGCCAATGGGAAATTCTCACCTCGTCCCTTCAATTTCGTTCTCTTAAAAGTTTACATTTGTATAATCTTGAGTTAGTCACCAAAGCAACCGAAAAAATGTGACTGTAAAAGTATTTTCAAGGAAAACGGGGCCTTTACAAAATTTAACAAAAAAACTCAGAATCCTAATTAAGAATTCATAAAACCACGTCAAGGTCAAAATAAACTCATTTTTCACCGAAAAAATTGCAATTAAATGTCTCTCTTCATAATTAATGGTTTTAGCTAGCTATCTCGGCTTCTAATTAAATTAGAATTTCTACAATACGAAGCAAGAGCAACCAATTAATTTCGTACGAACTAGTTGTACCTAATGCTTAGAATTTACTGTTTCAGAAACTTTTAATTATGTAGCAGGTGTGTCTTTTAAGCAAGGATTAAAACGAGCGTGTAAGCGAGCTTAATTTACGTCGCTAAGCCCCGGACTCCAACAAAGCGGATACAAGTGGAGAGAAGAGGAGATGCGTAAAAGCTAAGGTGTATACACCACGGGCCTGTGGACGGCGAGTTATGGGCAAGCTCGCCGTCCGGCCGTCTTATGACGACAGGCCGTGTCGACGGCGCGTACGTGTTCCACACGCGCCTCAAAGAGATGTCAACAACCACGTAGGGGTTCGCACGGGCCGATACCTGCCAGGGCTGCGGGACTGTTCGAAAGAGATACCGCGGCCCTGGAACACAAAGGGCAAAGAAGGAACATGGATGGGTTTTAGTCAGTACAAGTCTGACACTCCCTTTCGCTCCGCCCGGGGGAGGGGGGGTCATTTGATGACTTCTCATACCTACTAAAAAAAAAAAAAAAGTTTGTATCCACCGAAGCTGTACGGATATGTACAAAGCTGAGAGGAGAGGAGATGTGCACCGCCCACCACCCGCTCCTCACAGCTCGTCTCTTCTCATCTCCGCTGCTGCCGATTGCGGAGGCCAGTCTAAACAATTACGAGACAACAACCTCTTTGATCAACCGTTTCCACTAAAGCTAAGCGGAGACGAGAAGTGTAAATAACGAAATTCCATTGGTTATGGTCTTGTGTCCGCTTCGGTGGAGTCCGGCCCTGTTCGTACGGTGATCTTTATTTTCACCGCCTGCTTGGCTGCTATCGTTGGTAAAATGTCTGTATGGATTTCAGTGGTAAACGCGAGTGAAATCGCGTGTGACGGTTAACTCCATCGATTCATCATGAAATAATATATCGGGACACACAAATCGCCCATTTGCTATGTTGCCAAATCAGCGTTTTATCATGTTTGACGCATATATTGGTCTCCAGTCTTATACAGAGGGTAACAGAAAGGATATAGTCATATAAAATGGATATGCTGCAGACCTTCAAACTGAACAACTTTCTCGTAAATGCGAAAAAAATATCAGCTGACCCATACAAAATTTCAATACCTACACGACCCAAATGTATGGGACAGATGATATTTTTTTCGCATTTACGAAATTGGACCCAAGGAGAAAGTTGTTTAGTTTGATGGTTTGCAATGCTGCAAACCATCAAGGGTATAGTCATATCCTATCATATGACTATACCCTTTCTTTTACACCTTGTATAGGATCACTGAAATCATGGTAATACATTCCATTTATTAAAATTATGCTATTTGCATCAAACTCAAGTTTCCAAGCGACTAAGACCGCTTTGAAAGACGAAAAATGAGACCAAACATTAAATAATAATTTGTAAAAATAAAAGATTTAGCTAAATATTACAAATTCATTGTCACAAAATCACATCAGATGAACAATGATAGCATGAAAGGCTTTTTAACTTTTTTGAGAGGTTATTATAGCAAAACTTTTATGTGATCGTTAGGGATTCAGAGAAAAACGGCTATACTGATGAAACGTTTAATACTGAGAAGTCTATGACCTAAGTACACACGGCGGCACATGAAGCTGTACAGTTCCAGTATAACTTGGCCTCGCTTAGTATAGATTTCCTATACAATGAGAGATCCGCATAAACTGGTTTTGTATAGCTTGATTGGTCGTCGTGCGAACCTAGGCCGAAAGGTCTGCAAAACGACGTACTTACAATTTGAACGGCACTTTAATATTATTTTGTCATTAAAACGAGTTCGAATTGTTTTATATAATTAGTAGTTTCGTGAAACACCAACGGCTTAATTATTAAAACGCGGTTGCGTGTTTGCCACAGACTAAATATATTTTATTAGATGTAAATGACATTACAAGTTGAGATGGCCAGTTACATTTATTTTGATACTTTAAAGTATTGTATTGTATTGTATAACAGGCTGGTGTCCGCAACTCCACGTCCAAAGCGCGTATTTTGCGTGCGTACTTTAAACTAACAGAAATATGGGTGTACTACATGTATAAGGTGCAAATTCGCCCAACCTTTCGGAGATTACTTGCGTGATGTTATGTAGTTTTATGGAATCCTTAAATAAGTTAATAATATTGTCGTTCGAAAATATGTATAGAACTTTAAGTTATTTTTTATACCATTTTGACACTTTAATTAACACTGGCAATCCTAAAATAACGCCGTTAACGCCCTCTAGCGTCACTTTGTAACACATCAGCGAGTTCAATATAAACGTTTGGTCGCTTCACCGTGAACTCAAGTTGAGCAAACAGGGCGAGCGCACCGGTACTCGGCCCACTCACTTGTAAACAAAGGGTTGTGCTTTGTTTTTTAGGGCCAAAGTAGTAGTTTCCGACAAGTATATAGCTACCTGGACAAGTTTACCTCCACGTGAATCAATATTATACAATGAGTTTGTACACTTTCCATATTGGACCAAGAACATCGTAATCGCGAAAACAAAATCAGCAATCCCTTGTAAGGTCACACAACTGATATTTTTTTCATGATTGCGATGCTACTCCCATTGAAATTTTTTTTCAGTTTTGTGTTTTTTTCTGTATTCATAAAAATTACCACGGGTTACTTGTCTAACATGCTGTATAGGTATAATTAATATCGACATTGTAAGTATATAAATCTCCGTAAATTAGATATCTACTCCAACTTTTTAAATTACAATCATGACATCTAAATTAACACAATACCTTAATTTCTTCATCTTCCTGCCCTTGACCCATGTTACTTGCGGTAGGCGCAAAACGTTTTTTCTTCCATTCTCTCCAGTCAATTGTCACGCTATCATTTACTCCTTAATACCTTAATTGCTACCACAATTAAACGTAATTTTTGACAGCTGGCAACCCTAGCTCCAAACTAGGTCGAACACTTGGATAGTTTACTTTCCCGTGACAGCCCTGTATACACAGGGGGCGTAGGCGATTTCGATCATATTGTCACTTAAGCGAAATGGCGGGAAAAATATTTGTATGGTAGTTTTGGATGTAAGTATGGTAGAAAAGGGGTTGAAGAGTTTTTATGTCAATGTTGGTAGTGTGGGTGTTAGTTGTTGTTGATTTCTGTACCTAAACCCACACAAGGCATTACGTAAGTAAAGATTTTGTGAGCGATCTATTCACAGGCAAGGCCGTAAGCTGCTAAAATGAAACTGCACAATTTAACTTGGAAACTTCTGAAAATCGAGTAGTTTTACTGTAGCTTTTGTGAAAATCGAAAATTAAATCACAATTACTCCTTATGTTTAATTCACCGCCACAACTAGAACAGTCCATACAAGCGTTCAATATCACATGACAATAAAAAATACCACATACATACCTGTTCCATGTCACTAGTATTTATCATAACAGGTATTTCCTTTAGCGAAGTCCAACTAGTCGCGCTTGGAACAACTGTGACAAGTGGATAAAGAATAGGTTCCGACAGACAACAACATGTATTTATTCAAGGCTTCCCTATGTAGCTATATGATACACTAACAATTTTCTTTTGTTATAGAAAAAACTATTGAAATATTGAGTGTGAGACAACTGACTACCTAACTTACTGAAGATAGAAACAAACAAAGTGTAAACAGACTTTTGACGAAGCCGTCAACCAAGCATTCTGTACATTAAAATAAGTAACCGTACGTATTAAAAATGATTGCTGGGAAACGACTTGCTTTTTGGGGTGAAATATCCTGTTTTATGGTAAAACTCAATGTAACGCACTCAACACATTGTGCTGATGAAGGCATTGAATAGTACGGGGGTCGTGAAGGTATTTAAAGTAAAGTTAAAACATTATAAACTTGCATTTATTAAAAAAAACTTGAAAAAATTGGAACTTTGACCACCAATATCTCCGGAACTAGATAGAATCTACAACAACAAAAATATCGCAATGACGGGGAGAACATCTGCCTTTCGACTTCGTAAAATGTACTTTTACACCCATTAGAATTTCGAGGAGGGGTTTCTGAAAACCTATTGAATTCATGACGAGTGATTTAATTGGCTAGATTTGACAGCATGTTAGTACATTTTTGGTGAGAGCAGCGGTGTCCCAGTGGTGGCGGCCCCGACTTACGAGCAGTAAGTCGTGATTTCGAATCCAGGCAGTTACATTACTTTGTGTGTATTTCATTACCACTGCTCTCAAAACGGCGAAGGAACAACAAACATTGTGAGGAAACCGGCATGTGATAGAACCAAAATTCGAAGACATGTGACATCTACCAACCCGCACTGTGCCGCGTGGTGCATTCCCTCTCATAGATAGGAGGCCGTGTGTCCTAGCAGTGAGAACATCTGCTGATTATGCTATGTTTTATTATTATTTTCTTTTATCTTTTCATGACAACTAATTTAAATGGCCAGACATTATAGTTAAGTTATTGGTGGTCTGGATCCAACACGAGCAGTAAGAAATTGGATTTCTGAAAGGCTAAGAAAAGACTTTTCGAAACTTGAGGATTAAAGTTTGCAAAGTCGCGGACCGCTATCTTAGGTTTTAAATATCAATTTTTCTATTATATAATCTGAATTTAATATCATGTTTCAGCAGAAGTTTGTAGCCCCTTGGCTAGTTTTCATAGAATATGCTGGGAAAGTTTTGTATTAACTTAAAGCTTTTTAAGTTGGGAAAAGAGTTTGGCCAATGCATGATATTTATAGAAGAGACAGTATTTCGACGCGATTTTAATATTTCAATGATAACTTTTTGCTGGAAAATGCTATTTTACTTTTTATTTTTTTAAAAAACGTTGCCCCTCACTAGGTATTTGTCGTGTACCGCGGGTGTGGTTTACAAACATTTAAACTCACATACACAAACAGCCAGACCCGGAACAACTAACTGAAGGTCATACAAATTTTTGTTCTGACACGCAGCGCAGCAGCCAATCGCTCAGCCACTGCGCTAACCATGCCGTCAAAACGTAACGTAACCGTGCCGTGCTATTCTATTTTGTAAACATTTTAGCATTTACCTGAAAAAACATTCAAAAGTACAAAACATTTAAAAGCAGACGATGGACTATTCGTCCGACGGTTAGACACGGACAATTTGCAACAGAAATGCATTCTGTCCATTGGTCATTGGACAGGATTCATTCCAGCGGCCTTTTGTCACTAACAATAATACTTCGTCACATACTCAGGACCAGGACCTTAATGTACCTACTAAAGTGAGGTACTCATAACACAACATAACATCACGCCTGAAATCCCCGAAGGGTCGTGTAGAGGTGTACCTGTACAATTCATTATTAAACAAATCTACGCCAGACATCGCACACATCTGGCGTGCAAAATGTTCTTATTCGCTGCGGCTATAATGTGCTAAAATAATTCATTCTAACTCAATCCTTCTTCCACAGCATGTGGTCCCTCTGGCGCGCGTGGAGCGTGATAGCCTGCGCGTACGCAGTGGTAGCGCAGCGTCTGGACCAGGACGCCATATTGTCGCCGAGGCCGGCGCGCGTGCGCGACCGCGAGCTTGCAAAGACGGATGAGCCGACCTGCGATCAGCTGAAGGCGATGTGGAGGTAAGTTGAAATTAACACTAATAAGGCATACTCACTTTAAAAAATACTGTTTTTGCTCCTTTTAGACAAGGCAGATGGAATCTTTCTGTGTACCCTTCTTACACCAATCGTACCGTAATCATAAGCTAAATAAGACATCTTCTTCATCTTATCGATAACTCCACATATATTATCTTCATAAGTTCGACCAGGACTCAGCCACGTCGATATTGGCCTCACCTAGGTATTTCAGGAATTGTACAGAGACAATAAAAAAAAAACGAACTTCGTAGTTTTTCCGCGTCAAAAGTTATACTAAGTAAAAATTACCCTAAAATGGCGGCACTTCCCCCTCCACCCCGCCCGATACGTCACAGTCCACACTTGACGTAATGAATTCTTTGATCTTTTAGCCATCCAATGGTGTAATTGAATTTAGGATGGAGATAATAGATATGAAGCTGTAACAACAAATTGTATCCCCGGATTTTGTTATCATTCGTTTTTTGACTTAGCTCCCACTACAAACGCAATTTTGAAGACGTTATCACGTCAAAAAAAAAAGTACAGCTCTACAATAGCATTGAAAAATTAGTTTAAAACGAAGTGCCCCACAATCTGTGATCACAAGAATCCAAAACGGTGCAAATATGTCAAGAATACAAGACCTGCCCTCCCCATGAATATATCAACTTTCTAACGTGCTACGACACTCATAACTTCAGTTGGACGTCCTCAACACAAATATTGGTCCAATTCCAGACACACACAAGAACAAACAGACAAACATAAGCACAAATCTTGGCCGAAAAACCTTACTTGATACCAAAGGTTACTTGAGAATTTTTCACCAAGTTTCATGAAAGGCCCAAAGTCCCAACAATAGGCCACCGGTATGCCGATAAAATATCATCTGCGTTTCCATTTACATAATTGCCATTTCTACCCCCGACTGGAATTCAAATGGACGATATCGGCCGCTTCTCCCCTCAAGTCAGATCGCCAGATAAATTGATACTTTGATAGTAATTGTTTCGTATAGACCTCGCCAACTTGATTTCATTTGCCAAGTTATTGGGCGATATTAAATGCCGCTTTGGAGGGATATTATTCGTGTGACAAGATTTAGGTAATGCTTTGTGTAAGGTTGAGACATGCTAAATTGAATTTTTAATTGTTTAACGACATAAACACATGAGTATAGAGTATTTTGTTTATTGACACGATTCTTTGAAAATCTTTCTTCTCGCTTTTTCTTCTTTTCGTGGCCATGAAACTCAAACGATGTTAGACCAAAATGGCCGCCATAGCAGGATCATAATAGGAAAATAATATGAGTTACGTTACAATTCGTAAAACGGTCACAAAATTACAATTCATAATATTAACTGCGTCTGTGACTCATCATCTGCCTAACCTTTTATCAACTATGTTAGGGTCGGCTTCCAGTCTAACCGGATGCAGCTGAATATCCGTGTTTTACATGGAGTGACTGCCTATCTGACCTCCACAACCCAGTTAGTAGTAGGTTATACGATACCCCTTGGTAAGACTGTTTGTCAGACCGTTTGAGCCACTAGAGTTAGTGGTTTAATAAACAACCTAACAACAATAAAAAAGCTAATAAAGTAAAACTTCTTCTAGGGAACTATTTAGTTTTCAGAAAACTTTAAACCAAGATTTTAATTTTGACTTTAGAAAAAAAAGCTAAAGAAGTAAGGTCGAATGTTGGAAAAAGAATGGGATGTCATTCATTAGTAATCTGTCTTTTCAATTGATAAGTGAAACGTATAGTGCCAACGCCGAACAACATAGATCTGTTACATACTGGGGGTCTAAAATGGCTGCTTTACCAGAATCATGAAAGAAATAATACGAATCACGTTAATATTCTTAAAATAGTCACAGACGCAGGAGGAGCTCCTGGCTAAATAATAACAGCCGCTCGGATCGATCTTTAGGTTAAGCCGCACTTGCCTAGGTTGGTGGATGGGTGACCGCCCATTGCATACCGAGTTTCCTCCGTGCCTCGGAAAGCACGTTAAGCCGTTGGTCCCGGCTGTCATTTGTAGATCTTTGACAGTCGTTACAGGTAGTCATTGGCCCGAAAGTCTGACAACCAGTCTTACCAAGGGGTATCGCATTACCCAGTACGAACTGGGTTGTGGAGGTCAGATAGGCAGTCGCTCCATGTAAAATACTGGTATTCAGCTGCATCCGGTTAGACTGGAAGCCGACCCCAACATATTTGGGAAAAGGCTAGGCAGATGAGATGATGATGTTCCCGATTCGTAATCTTTGTTTTTTTTTTACACCAGTTTGAATTTACCTATTACTGCGTCTATGGTTTGCGAGTAAAAGTGTGAAAAGCATTGCATTTCATTGTTCGATTTTCGATAGTCCAGGCTTGGAGCTGTGCCCAAAAAGCGGCACTAAGTCATCGAAGCACATTATACTGTCGGAAAACGGTTGGGGAGTGTATGAAAGTGCACTTCGGCCCACAAAATGGTGTTATCTTCAATTTAGTGGTTGATAAAGATGATGTTTCATTTAACAAGCTTATATGCAAAGTGTAAACGGACCCTTCACAAAGCCGTCAACCAAGCATTATTTACATCAAACTAAGTAACCCTACGCAAAAATTATTGCTGAAAACGACTTTTTTGTTTGGGACGAAAAATCACGTTTTACGGTAAAACTCAATGTAACACACTCAAAACATTGCTGATGGATGCATTGAATAGTACGGGGGTCATGGAGGTATTTAAATTCAAGTTTTAACCTTAAAAACTAGTATTTAAAAAAAACTTATGAAAAAGTTGGATCTTTGACCCCAATATCTCCGTAACTAGAAAGTTCCCAGGTATGGTCCAGAAGAAAAAACTGATCGCAATGATGGAGAGAATAAGTGCCGTTCGGCTTCGTTAAGGGTCCATTTACACCCTTTATGTAAGTGCTGCTTTTAGGACAGTTGGATGGAAGATAGTAAATGAACCGTAGGTTTTCTAAAGCCTTAGTGTGATCTGCCCTAGAGCGAGCGCGCTGCGTAATGTAAATACGTCGAATTTTTGTTTCACTACTTCAAGTAGGTTATATTTTTAGTTAGGTATATTTTTGTCATAGACTATGTTTTGAGAATTTAAGATACGCAGTGCAGCGCAGCTTTTCTCACAATATAGTTTGCAATTAAATCATACATAATCGGTTCAGAAGTTTCCAATAAAAAAAAAAAATGTTAGTATGGAAATATCACTTATCACGAAATCGTCCATACAAATCGGCAATTTCATACTTTAACCCTTAATATGAACTGCGTCGGTAACCATTTTAATTCATATTAAATTGTTTTTCAGAAACCGAGAGCTTGTTCAACTGAATAAATTCAATCATTAAAGTATGTGTAATTAAAAATATTTACATATAAGGTCTAACTATTCATACACGAAATATTTTAAGGGAATCATCTAACAGCTATAACGAAGCCATTTCAAGGATTTTTTTTTATCTGAGTATATTTTTATAAATAATAAATAATTTAAAATTACTTGACCCACAAAATAACAAAATTTACCTGCTGTCATTGTTAGAATATGAGAGTAAAGATTTTATACCAAAATTCTCAAAAAAAAAAAACACTCAGATAATTTTTTTTTTCGTTGCTATGGCGTCTTTACGACTTATAGAAGTTACTCTTAAAATATTTCGTGTATGAATAGTTAGACCTTATATACTTGCAATTTGAGTCAAAAGCGTACAATATTTATTTGGAATCTGATACGAAAATGAAAACCATTTATTTGCGATCTGTGTCGAAAAAGCAAAATATTTTCAAAAGTGTTGCCATTGCTAAAATAAACATAATATTATCACAAGCTTTAATATTTTGAGATGATGAAAAAATGTTATGAAATTCTAGGAACCGCCTACAAGAATAATGCTGGCAACATGTGTATTAGCTTAGTTGGAAAAGCTAACGTGAATTTTAATATAGTGCATACTTGACTGCTGTAATATTAAAACCATATAAGGTTAAAAAAGAGATATTGCTTTACAAGCAAAAATAAACTTCCTACGCAGACATTACCTACTCGTTGTTATTAAAATATTAGAACATAGCATCACGCCTGTAATCCCCGGCGGGTAAGTCAGAAGGTGTACCTAATAGTACACCCACATTTCGCAAGTTATGTTGTAAGTCCCATGTAATAGGGGGCGAGCCTATAAACATCGACCGGACACAAATCTAGACTCCGTGGCTGCTACTGAAAATTTCCTAATGGAAAAATCCAACAACACTTTACCCGACCTGGGAATCGAACCCAGGACCTCATGCTCAGCAGTCGCGCTACGACCATTAGACCAACAAAGCAGTCCCATCGTAAGGCGTTAAAATAACATCACGACTTTCTTCAAAATGGAGGAGGTTCTCAATTTAGTTGTTTTTTTTTTGTTCCCTTATAACTCCGACATTTATAAACCGTCAAAGTCACGGACTTCCGAAAGTAAAATTGTTTTAGATTTTTTTTTGTTTTTTTGGAAGTCGGTTTTTTTTCGCAGATAGATTTTTATCTCCTATAAATTTTGGTGGTATAGTTTTACGGAGTATTTTCTAACTAAACATTTTACGAGGAAATCAATTTGAATGTTATTTAGCTCATAACTGTACTTACGAGTAATTAGGACATATTCATTGTCACTTTATACGGGGTGGAAGGGACACCGACGCGAAAACGGTTATCACGTATTCAGTACATCATTCTGAGAGAAGATTTAAAAAAAAAAACAGCTGTGCCATACATTTTGACCGTGTAGGTATTGCACTTTTATAAGAAACAGCCGATTTATGTATATAAAATTTAAATTTGACAATCAATTCGCACTACTAAAGTTTCTATAATAATATAATTCAATCATAATTCGAAAGACACGTGGCGCCATCTATTATCATAAGAACGTTATAGTTTTCTTCGAGAACAGTACTTTTTTTCGGGATGAAAGGTACCCTTTGTCCGTTGCTGTACACCTGACAACGTAACTATATGCAAAATTTCAGGATGATCGGTTCAGTGGTTTATGCGTGAAAAGGCAACAAACAATCTTACTTTCGCATTTATAATATTAGTTCAGATGACCGATGAATTTCTATGTGTATAAAAAATCTCAGAATGTCGAATGATGTACTGAATACGTGGTAAATTCAGCTTACTACCTAAATCTACGACTCAGTTTATAAAGCTGGAATATAAAAAAATCCTTTGTCCACAACAAAATGTTATTTTTCTCAACAAATCACAAAGAAACTATGGTTTAATTTCCCTTTTTTCCGCGCGAAAAAAACAATCGCCGCCGACTATAGGAATTGAACCAAGTTGGACATAGTTTATCTGTGGAAATAAAACACTAATAGAAATAAATGAAAAAAACCAACAGTGTGAAATACACTGTATTTTGAACCTAATAGTCGTGCGATAAGAGCCAGTTTCCTAGGAAGTGTATTGAAAATATTTTATAAACCCGTATCAGCTTTGAATCTAAATTCGGAACAATGAACACTAAAATACACAAAACTTTAACACTTATTATTTACCTACGAAAAACAGCTGACTAAAGGTTTTAGACACTCTATATAAGGTCTAACTATTCATACACACGAATAGGTTTCAATTCATACGAAAATATTTTCAGGGAATCATCTAACGGCTATAACGAAGCCATTTCAAGGGATTATTTTTTTTTATCTGAGTATCTTTTTATAAAAATAAATAATTTAAAATTACTTGACCTACAAAATAAATACTAGCTCCTTATTTTTGAACATCCATTACGCTAGTTTACTACGTCCTATTTACCTAGTGTCATTGTTAGAATATGGGAGTGAAGATTTTATGCAAAAAGTATCAAAAAATTTTAGAATTACAATAATTTCGTAAAAAAAAAACACTCAGATATTTTTTTTTTCGTTGCTATGGCGACTTTACGACTTATAGAAGTTACTCTTAAAATATTTCGTGTATGAATAGTTAGACCTTATATATCTATAAATAATCTGGACCTATTTCGATTTTGACCCTATCCATTGTGACACCCTTTGTTACAAATACCCAACATAAATTGCTATTCTAAAATTAGAACGGCTTCGGCTACTGACCAGGCTATTTTAGGCTTTAATTAATTTTAATTAAATGGTAAATTCCTTGTGTTACGTGTTTGCTACTATCTTACTTATACAAGGTGTAGACCCTTCACGAAGCCTTCAACCAATCACTCTGTATATCGAGCTTAGTAGTTCTACAAAAAGTATTGCTGGAAAACGATTTCTTTTTTGGGTGAAAAATCACGGTTTACGGTAGGAAGGACTCAATGTGACGCACTCAAAACATTGAGTACAGAACCTGTCAAATTCCTTTAATAGATCTTCAATTTTATAGCTAAAGCATTAGGTTCAAAGTTGATTGGGCTATGAACAGTACAGGGGTCACGTAGCTAAAGAAAGTAAACCTTTTATTTTTTCGTACCTGCTCTGTCACAGGTATGGTCCGGAAATAAAAAAAAAAACGCAAAGACGGGGAGAACAAGTGCCTTTCGGCTTCGGTAAGGGTGTTTTAACCCATTATAAATAATACAAGTAAAACACGACATGTATCCCGCACTGTGAGCCTAAACAAGTGGTAGACCCTTTCAGAACGGCACCCCCCCCCCCCCCCGTCCCCCATAGAAGTTATTCGGCAATTAAAAAACAATCAGCTGTTCCATTCTTTTTCACTTTAGTAGGAAATAGTTTTCTAATTTCTATGCAGGGACTTCGGAATGATTTACTGAATACGTGTATTGTGCGGCGATGCTCCCTTCCACCCTGTACATGTCAATCCCCCCCCCCCCCCCCCCGCTCTGGGCAGAGCGGAAGGGAGTGTCAGACTTGTACTGACTAAAACCCATCCATATTCCTTCTTTGCCCTTTGTGTTCCAGGGCCGCGGTATCTCTTTCGAACAGTCCCGCAGCCCTTGTCTAACCCCTGAGCCCGCTCTGTGGATTATGGTAAACTTCGTCTCACAGAGGATTGTATCCCAGCAGTGGGAATACATGTTAAGTTATGTTTTTACAAAGTGTCTATCTATTCGCTACTGCGCTATCAATAGCTGAAAACTTAATTAAATTCATCCAATTCGGTCAATATTTCCAAACACATTGGGCAATTAGGGTGAATGCACCATAAAATGTCCAGTGGTCTTGAATAATAGGATTTAAAGCTTCAGTTGAGCGTGCACGGTTGGTAAGCCAGACAAAATGTAAAGCTGTCACTGGCACTTAGAGGGCTATCGTTGGCTAATCTCTTTATAGAGAGCTTTTAAAGCTTTTATTTTTGGAAATGAATGAATTAAAAGCAATTAGAGAAACAATATTGCAACCTAACGTTGGTACTATTAAAATACTTTGAGGTTGGTGCGTTTGTAAAATTAATCGGATTACACAATGAAACGAAACGATGGATGTACTATGGGAAGGGTGATATGTCAAGCAAGGAGGTGTCTGATGAGATGACGAGTAATAGAGAAGAGAAGTATGGCAGTAGAAGACATGCTGTTCAGATCCCAAATAAATTGGCAAAAGGGCAGGAGAATGATGATGACAAGCAACTCTCGTTAGTTTTTGCTCAAAATAGTTTTTCTAGAATTCAAAGTGAGGTTGTGAATGTCTGTAAATAGCTTTTTCAGTATGGAAACAAAGCCATTTCATTTCTACGAAATGCGTCAAATTTATGTTAGGTGTACGTACGTAAATAGGTATACCTAAGTGCTTAATGCATATTGCCTACGGCCAAGTCCTCTTTCTTACATATAGCCTGTATAAAAGTGTTATATTTTTCATCATAAGCTTTTGCTAACAAACTTAAACTTTTCTGTTTTTCTATGATTTTCTACCTTACTGTTTTTATTCAAACTCAATTTATTTTTATTTTTTTTGTTGTATATGGGTGGCCTGAATTAAAATACATTTATTTTTTTGTTTATTTTTAAAGGGGAGGTTATTTCGTTACGAATTCTGTTGGGGTTGTTGTTGTGTTTGGGGTTGGGGTGAGATTAAGAAAAACTAAGATTAAAAATTATAAAGATAGCTATATTTCAGTAACACAAATGGGATAACGACGAGAACTAATGATATGAGATTGAGTCGAGAGTTTTACTTAGGTAATACATAAAATATTCAAGGCGAGCGCGGTGTCGCAATTACGCTGACATGTTTATTATTGTTCGGTGATTGACCCGAACAGCATCATATCATTCAGAAACGAATAAAAATGCGAAACTCTTAACAATATTGTGCATGCTGTGGTCTCCTATAATTAAAGGAGTACCTACGTAACCGTCGTTCGTCTTTTTCTTATGTTGACCTTTTATATAATTTTTGTTTTATTGTGAACTCAACCATTTTTTTTGTTTTGCCCTGTGTGAGTCTAATAAATACTTTTTCTTTCCTTTAATAAGTCACATATCTAAAAGATGTAAAAAGACCCTTAACGAAGGCGAAAGGTACTTGTTCTTCCCTTTATTGCGCTTTTTTTGTGCTGAATCTGGGAACCTTCTATTTACGGAGATATTGAAGGTCAAAGTCCTTGCTTTTTCATATTTTTTTCTACAAATACAAGTTTAAGTGTTGTAACTTTACTTAAAATGACCCTTGTATTGTTTAATGCATGCATCAGCACAATGTTTTGAGTGCGTTACATATAGAGATACACGATTTTTCACACCAAAAAAAATTGTTTCCCAGCAATAATTTTTGCGCAGTATTACTTAGTTTGATGTACAGAATGCTTGGCTAACGGCTTCGTGAAGGGGCTGTTTACACCCTGAATACGTAGTGATTTGTGTATATCTTTTGTTGGAGACCCTAATTAAATAAACATTTTCCCATAACCTTTTACCTCACAGTTTTTCTCTTAAGAATGCTTGCATATCAATATTACCACAAACAATTCCTCCCACTATCTCCCATTTTACTCAATTATTTTGATACTTATAGAAATAATTGCCCACAGATTCTCCAAGCGACAGGCGAGGGCACCGGAGATAATGAATGAAGTAAGCACCTACCGCGATCCATTGATGTACAACGAATGGCCTGTCTATACTGCGATACCGCGAGCGGCGCCAAGGTAAGATAACATGTGCCGCTACCCTATAAAATAAATGTTGACTTTGAAAATGGAAAATATTTCCGAGGTATTGTTTGTTTGTGTGAAGCTGGGATGGAAATGCGTGGTTTCACCCTAGGTTTTGTTTACGGAAAGCGCAAAAAAAAATTATAAAGTTTGACTTCATGAAGAAGAATAAAGTGACGGGATTTACACGCGAATATTTACTTACTTTCTCGACCCCTTCTTGTTTCCTGACTGCCTCGTAGGTCTAGTGGTCGCAAGCGCGACTGTTGAGCATGAGGTCCTGGGTTCGATTCCCAGGTCGTGCAAAGTGTTATTGGGTTTTTCCATCAGGAATTTCTCAGTCGCTGCCACGTAGTCTGGATTTGTGCCCGGTTGATGGCTATAGGCTCGCCCCTATTACATGGGACTTAAACATAATCGGCGAAATGTTGGTGTACTATTAGGTACACCTCCGCCTAACCCTTCAGGGATTACAGGCGTGATGTTATTTAATTACTTCTAAGTAAGAAAACGACAAATTCTCTAAAGTATAAAATCATACAAAATAAATCCTTATTCTTATGTCAATAAATAAGAGGGTAGACGCAATCAAACAAAAGTACCCTCTTTTCATTCAAATAATCCCTTTGTAAAGAGTTAAGACTTAGGTGTTAAACACTCCAAACACAATACCAATATTATTGTGGAGTAAAAGGCATTTCGTTTCCATTTTGATTTCCCGAAAAAGGCTTCCTTATCGTTGGTAGTAATTATACTCTGAGAACGAAGGCATTATTACATTATAGACGCAGCTTCGCCCGCGTTGAGTTCTGTTATTGTCCCACAGGATCGTACAACCGGGATAAAAAGTATCCTATGTGTTAATCCAGGTTATAGTCTATCTGTATGCCAAATTTCATCCAAATCCGGTTAGTAGTTTTTGCGTGAAAAAGTAACAAACATTCTTTCATCCAGACATCCATACATGCTCACAAACTTTCGTATTTAGGTGTAATATTAGTAGGATTAAGTTGATAGGTACCGTACATACAGGTGAACCAGAACAGCTATGCGCTTTGGTAATATTCGTGTTTTTTTATGAACGGTGCGCCACAGTGTCACCCCCACAGAGGTCAAACTTTTTAGTTGTGTACTGATACACTGACTCGTAGCCCTCGTAGCGTATCAACTATTGCACGTTTATACTATGTGTCCGGTCTTGGACTAGCGATACTTTAGGTACTTATAAATCAACTATTCTATTATATAAAATTGTTAATTTGCGAAGAATTTGTTGTCGGAAAATCATTGATAAATGCATAACTTTTTGATATTTTTCTGGAGATTAATTTCTTTTTTCTTAAAGTTGTGATAAGGTGAACCCATTATTTCATAATTTTAACGATAGAAAATTCTTTGCCCTCCTTAAAAGCCTATTTTTATCTCAGTAAACCAACAAAATGGCTCCCAAATAGCAGAAAAGTTATTTGGACCCAAGTGTGTAGTGTATTTGTGTATTAAAAATGTTGTTTTATAAATACCTAGAATATCGCTAGTCCATGACCGGACGCATTGTATAAAACTTTCTCTGTATTTTACTGTAAGAAATCGAACTTTGTCGTATGTCGCTCAAAAGTTTACGAAAGTTATTCGAATTGCGCGGAGTAAATTCGCTCTTCAGTCCCATGGTCCTAATAGCTTTTTAATAAATCTCATAATCGCGCGTTAAGATTTTTACCGAAGCGCAAACATTTTCTGGGAGTTTTTTACAATAGTTCTAAAAACTTTTACTGTCACCTACGGGATATCTTCCGTGATTGTTCATTATTTTGAGCTCCCGATATTTCGACGCTGTTGCAAACGCCATGATCGCGGGTTGATTGGAGAATGCAGGTGGATGGAAAATAAATTATTAAGAGCTGACAAATCTGTCTAACCTCTTTCTTTGTCTTTTGCTACACGCACTACTGGAACTCGACACTAAGTCACGGCAAAACACACAGTATCACCAGGTTTTGTGGAATTCTTATTACGATGCCGGCTGCTACTTTTGAGTTTACTCAAAACTGGATTCCACGTACTTGACAATTTGAGCCATCCTCTCGATTGAAATTTTTGTGTTTTCTTATTTCATTTGCTTCTCTGGTCCGCCTTGGTAAGTAATGAATCACGTGATCGAAATTCACAAGCCACATATTTTGTCAACGGACAATCATTACTTAGTAGCCGGCATCGTAATAAGAACTCCACAAAACCTGGTTATACTGTGAGTGTGTTTTGCCGTGACTTAATGTCGAGTTCCAGTATGTAGCAAAAGACAAAGAAAGAGGGTAGACAGATTTGTCTGCTCTTAACAATTTATTTTCCATCCACCCGCATTCTCCAGTCAACCCGCGATCATGGCGCTTGCAACAGCGTCGAAATATCGGGAGCTCAAAATAATGAACAATCACGGAAGATATCCCGTAAGTGACAGTATAAGTTTAGTTGTAAACAGTGAAAGCTTTAAACAGTTCTAAAAATCTTAAAATTCATATTCGTCTAAAAAATATTTATGTCGGTGGAATGAGATAGTTTAATGGTTTTTTTTTCCCCTAGGTTCAGATATCAATACCCTGCAATTTCTCGCGAGGCGTACGGCAGAGTGGTGACCAAGGCTCCCCCGAACGTGGTCCGCACTCCTGACTATGATGAGGTAAGACCGCAGACCACTATATTATCACTACAAATTATCATACCTAGTTGCTTATAAAGGGTGTAAATAGACCCTTAACTAAATCTAGCCTTACTGCGATGCCGTGATTCATAAAAAATGATACCGATTAACAAGATGCATCAAGTTGGTGTGATTAGAAAACCAAGTCGTTCTGCTGAAGACTTACATCACTACATAGTATAAAACAAAGTCGCTTTCTCTGTCCCTATGTCCCTTTGTATGCTTAAATCTTTGAAACTACGCAACGGATTTTGATGCGGTTTTTTTTAATAGATAGAGTGATTCAAGAGGAAGGTTTATATGTATATATTGCACCTGTGCGAAGCCGGGGCGGGTCGCTAGTACTCTATAACACGTCATTTCATCAGTTACCTACTTTCTTGCCATATCATCCTAAATACTTATATCTAATTAAACACCAAAAGAAACAATTAATGGACAGTGTGAAGACAAAAAATAGGGCGACTTTTAAGATGACAAATAATAAAGAAAAAGGTATGGTAGAAGAACAAAATGCTGCGCTATTTGGGGTCACCCAAATAAATTGAGGTATGAGCAGGAATTAGATATAGCAGTTTGGATAGATCCTAAATTCTAGCTCAAAATCGCTGAAAAAGAAAAATTTCGTTGATATTTTTTATTTAAAATCGCCCTATTTTCTCCAGTCAGTCAGTTCGTTCTATTTTTAAATTATTCATTGCCTAAGTTGAGAAGTATTTAAGGACTTTTATAATCTAGGTTCTATTCAAGATATTGATCGTTTTACTTTAGAGCCAGGTCAGCTGCAAGTTAGCGTTGGCTTGGGCGTCTATCCCATTAGAATATTGGTTTGGTCTAAGCTAAACTTACAAACTACTTTGGCTTGCGCTAAACTAGTTAGTTCTAAGTTTCCAGAACGACTATCTTGGTTCTGAAATCCGGTTTGGTCCATCTGTGGAATATCTTCCTCAGCAAAAATAAGTCGGTATAGGTACAACGTTTCAGCAATATTGTACAAACGATCATATTTTGTCGAAATCAAGTTCCCTACTCACAAAAACGTTTCCAAAATTAACTAAAATTATTACGACGACGCCCTTCAAATTTCAATACACGGCGAATTTGAAACTCGCAGTACGTGAAACTTTGTTTTCCTATTTCCTTAATTTCGTAAACTTTTCGATAATTTGCATTATACTGTTTCCCTGTAAGTCAAAGTTTCGGGGCTTCAAGTAAAACTTCCAATCATTTTAACTACTCAATTGTTAAAAACTTTGGTAAGAAGTAAATAAGAAATTTAGAGAGTACCTATAAAAAATTATTTCGAACATAAAATTCACGTGACTTCAATTTATTTCTCAGTTAAAGCATATTTTCTTAAATAGATAAGAGGATTTGATTTTCAGGCTCACATTTTTGTGGGTTACGTAAAAATATATTTGTTAAACTTTAATGTCTGATTAATGCCTATTTTACTAGAAGAAGATATTATACTAAAATAAATTGAAGGATTTTCAACGATCTAATCTGGTTTATTGTTAGATACTAGCTTATCTATTTATAAGCATATTTTTATTTAGTTCATTGATATTACCCAGGTATATTTCGGGTATTCTCAGTCGGGGAGGGGGGGGGGTTGATTATGGATATGGACGACCCCTTGGCTGACTTTCGGACCACTGACTACCTGTAACGACTGTCAAACGTGCTTTCCAAGGCACGGAGGAAACTCGGAATGTAATGGGTAGTCACCCATTCACGGACCAAGCTTGGCAATCGCGGCTTTTAAACTGAAAATCGACCCAAGCGGCTGTTATTATTTAGCCACGAACTCCTCCTCGAACTTGTCGTGAGGGGAATGATGTAGTGGCACTACAAAGAGTACTACATCAACATAGAACAAAAAGTACTACAGCGCCATCTATGACACGACGATGAACTAAACATCCAAATACACTTATATCCTACATCGCGCAAGTAAAGTTATCCGCGACTTGACTATAAAGGGTGTAAATAGACCCTTAACATAGCTGAAAGACACTTGTTCTCCCCGTCATTGCGATCATTTTTTTTGTTCTAGACCTTACCTGGGAACCTTCTAGTTACGGAGATATTGGGGGTCAAAGTTCCAACTTTTTCACAAGTTTTTTTTTAAATACATGTTTATAATGTAAGATTTTTACTTTACACACCTGCACGACCACCGTACTATTTAATCCATCCATCAGCACAATGGTTTGAGTGCTTTCCATCGAGTCCTACCGTAAAACGTGATTTTTCACCCCAAAAAAAAGACGATTCCCAGCAATAATTGTTGCGTAAAGTTACTTTGTTTGATGTACAGAATGCTTGGTTGACGCCTTCGTGATGGGTCTGTTTACACCCTGTAGAGAAGAACCCGACAACAACTATCAGGCAGTAGCCCACCAGACATAACACCCGTCTGGTCGGAGGGCACAATACATTTTAGGCCTTTCCATCATCATTTTCAGTAATGTCACTTTATCTAGGCTAAAGGGTCGGCTCATGTAGTGTAGGCGTCATATACCTAATTAGCTAAGGACCCATTATTTTACGTAAGGGATCTATCAAGGACTAATCACTCGTGTCAGTGGTTCACCTATTCACGGCCCACACAGCTTCCCTATGATAGATCTTCTTGAGTAACAACATTATTATGGACGGGTAATCCCTAAGGATTACCGTGGATAGTTAGAAAATTGTGAGATGAGTGTGGCTATATTGTCGGGACCGTTGTTTATTTATAGTCTCAAGGAGATATACTTGACATTCTCAGTAGATGTCTTATGTTTATTCACCTAAGATTGCTAAGGTCACTAAGTATGATCATGCACTAACACTCGCATCTACAGTCAAGTGAAAGTAATAACTTGAGTTTCAGTTATTACAAATGTAAACATTTTTATGCAATAGACAAGAATTTAAACGAAGTAAGAACTGTCAAAGAAAGCAAAGCTAAGAATTCAAACTTTTGACAGTTCCAACTTCAAGCAATTACAAAACTACAGAATAAAAATCATACCTTAAATAATGTCTTTTACTCAAGTTATCACTTTGAGTTTGACTTGTTTATAGATACGGGTGCTTAAAGGATTTTTCATAGCAATATGTAAATATGTTATTTCTTCAATACAATCCGCGGATTTCAATTTATGGTCGCTATTTTACACTTTTATATGCAAATAATGGGTGTATAAGTACCCTTATCGAAGCCGAAAGGCACTTGTTCTCCCCGTCAATAAGTTTTTTTTTGTTCTAGACCATACCTGGGAACCTTCTAGTTACGGAGGTATTAGGGGTCAACGTTCCAACTTCAAGTTTTTTTTTTTAAGATAATTGTTTAATGTTATAAACTTTACTTTAAATACCTCCACGCCCCCGTACTATTTAATGCATCCACTAGCGCTATGTTTTCAATATGTTACATTGAGTCCTAAGGTAATACGTGATTTTTCACCCCCAAAAAAAGAAGTCGTTTCCCAGCAAGAATTTTCCGTAGAGTTACTTAGTTTGATATACAGAATGCTTGGTTGTCGTCTTCGTGAAGGGTCCCTTTACACCTTGTATGATAAAATACCTATACTTACTTTGTAAATTATAATAATTTCAAACATCAGTTAACGCGAACGAAATTAAGAAAGTAATTATTATGCTAGAAATCGTAATGTTATCACGATTATTTCCCACATATTTTCTAAAGGTTTTTCAAAAATCAAAACATAGGTAAGTACCTAATATCTAAGGATTCGTTCGATCAGAAGCCCTCTAAAAATATCTTACGAAAAACAAAATCCGAAGTTTGACTTTTATTTCTAAATAAATATCTTCAGTAAAAACGATAAACTTGAAACAAAGCAAAAACTTTTGTTTCTAAAAATAAAAACACTTTGAAAGAACATAGATTACTTTTCGAAATACCTTTTTTATCGAACAAGACACCTTGTAATACAGCCAATAACAACTTTCATTTGAAAAAAGAATGTGAACTGGCCAGTATTACTTGATATTTCGGAGTGGCGCTGCTTGTCAAGGGAAACGTCACTAATCTGTCAAATTCAGTACAACATTTAGATTTAGTTCCCGATTTCGCCGTAAGTCAAGATACACTGGTTATGTTTGACACAACACAATGCCGCATACTGGCGACGAATTCGTTCAAAGGCGTACAATAAGGGAAGCTTGAAACAAAGGAATGTATCAAAGAGCTTCAGTCATTGAATAACGTTTTTCTTTTTCATTTGTTTGTTCGCCAATTAGTGCCTTTTGACTCTCCTGGCCTTGTTAAAGATTTGTTTGCAGATGGTCTGGATAAAGTTTATTTTTAAATACTTAGGCATTCGTTGTTGACGATTTTACTCTGTAGATACAGCTGTCAGCTACATAATTATGCGTGATGTCGTCAGCAGTAGTTACACATTATAATATCTTGAATACACTTGATTATTCATTAAAATTATTTTGGACTGTTTGAAACAAAAACAAAAAATCATTCATTCATATGTTACACATACGCTCAATTATTTAACGTCCGTTCATCGCACGGCCTTGTGACGTTCCGTTTCTTTTTCAACTTCAACCGAAACCACGTGCGTTCCATGTGTTTAAAAAAAACTCGACAAAATGTTCTTCTGTCTTGAGTGACGTCATCGCTTTACGGAGCAATGGAAAGCAATCAGTAATTTCGACAGTTTTGCTATCTGGCCCTGTGGCGCAACGGATAACGCGTCTGACTACGGATCAGAAGATTCCAGGTTCGAATCCTGGCAGGGTCGCGAATATCTTTTTTTTAATTATTTTATATTTATTCAGTATTGCGTAAAAAGTAAATCAAATTATTGATAGAAGCTTCTCCAGAAATCTTATTTCTCTTCGATGTAATGAGAAAGGTTATTGATTAATTAAATGGCTGCCGTCTCTGAGTCAATTTATAACAATTAATTCAATTTTCATAAAGATCTTCGCGTAATTGGTCCTAAAAAAGCTTTTTATAATTATTATTTCTAGTACCTAGATACTATTTTTTGTGAGATAGGCATGTCTTTGCTCAAAGCATTTTCGTATTTTGTTTCTTTTGTTTTTTCATGGCTTAAGATATTCTTACAGAACGTGGATTCCTCAATGTACGTTTCTGTAAGAATATTTTAAGCTTTCTTTGTTATTTTTTCTTTCTTCAATATACAAGAAGTTACTTCGTTAATTAAGTTAATACTTGCGAAGAGGTTCGGTAAGGAGGTAACCTTATTTACCTCTGATAATAGCTGCTAATACCTACCTAAAAATATAACACTCAATTCCGAGGCCATTCAAAACAAATTACATACAAAAGGTAAACTAGGCAGAAAACATTCTGCCTCTGCCTCAACGAACAGCCATTGTGCACAGTAACCCTATTTCCACAGAATAACTTTAGTGCCTCATTGGGAGTCGTCCTTGTGACCTTTGCGAAATGGCCGGACATTATGAACAGTGGCTGCCCACGCTTAATACAGGCATTCATCTTAGACACTGCTTTTATTTTGTTATACTTACTGTAATGTAATAAGAATGCGGGTTTTCGCGGGAATCTTAGTTGTTTGTAACAGCGCCATCTGTTGGCGAGTAGTGGAAGCATTGTTTATGCTTTTATCAGTTTTTTTTTTCTTTTTGGTCAGTCTTGATTACGATTACTCCTATGCTGGGCAAATGCATCAAATTAATTATTGAAGATCGATTAAGAAAAAGAGAGAAAGTATAAATACCTGCAATAATGGACTAAGGCTGTCACCGAATGGTGTCCAAGGACGGTGAAAAAAAATGTGGGTCGTCCGGCCGTGAGAAGGGCAGACGACATAGTTGCCATCGGGCTGTATGAGACTAGCACAGGAACGTGGAGATTGGCACAAGAAAAGAGTGTCCTATACCCAAAAGTGGGTGAATTCAGGCTGTGGATGATGATGTTGATCCAAGAAAATTGAAAATATGTATTTCTAATGAATTAATTTTGTTTGTCTTAGATGTTCGGCATGTTGAATGTGCCCCATACATCGGGCAAGATCCTGCGGTACCCTGGACCATCACGGCCACGAGGTGGACCCACCTTCATGGTTCCCCCGCAGCGAGACAGGTGAGCACATTGTTCTTAGTAGATAATAGAATCAAGTAGTAAATAGTTATAGTCAGGGAATTTAATAGGAAAGCCTAATACTACCTACCAAGTTAAATTGTCCGCTGTTCAAATCACAACACTACGTACTGTCATTCTTTGACAGAGGATGTCAATTTGCTTAACTATAAATTACTTTTACTATACACAAGCATGTACCACGTTTTATGAACTTAACTATCAGTACCTAACTTAACTGAAGTACAGCAGACGAAAAAAAATGTTATAAAAGAAATTCGAATTTTGTGGAGACATTTTAACTCTATAAGAAATTTAAAATCATTGCAATTTGAGAACTTTTTGTAGTCAGTTTCGTCACCTCGGAATTATAAAGAAGTCAGTGGTTTGTTCCCATACTTAACGTGAACTGGCCAAAACCCCAAGAAGATTTAATTTTGACGTTTTAAACTTATTCTTCTTAGCGTGTCGATCAATCAAAAGAAAAAAGGCAATCTAAATTGTGTCAGCCCAGAACAGAGCTACTAGTTAGGCGCTTTCGGTAGCGTCCATCAATTTCTGTAGTGAACAAACAACAGGACACGCAGGACACGATATTAAGTGCCCCATCGTTTGTAGAGCAGCACCACATTTACACTCCAGGGCAGAGTCATTAATGAATCTCCACCTGAGCAGGTTTTCCTTGCTGCGACCAACATGGGTCCGGAGTCTATTTATAGACTTTAAATAGATAAGGTTATAAACTTAAAAGCACTAAGTAAGTAGGTAGTATCTAGGTACTCAAGTTTTATCAGCCAGTCTCCCAAATACTTCAATCAATAAGTGGCCTTCTTTATTATTTTAAGGTAGGTACTTACACGAAGACCATTCTAAAAATATCTCGAAAAAGAAAATTAAGACGCCTAAAACTAATTTACCTTTCTAATAAAATATAGCAGGCTGTCCTTTATTAATTAAATCGACTAATATCGAGTCCACTGAGAGTTCCAAAGTAAGCTCGTTAAAAATATTTCATACCTACGAAGATTATAAGTACTTAAGAAAGTTTATGTTTTACAGAATTCTTCAAAAATGCACAGACAATAGAATATAAGCACGATTTTTACGTAACTGGCAACATTTAGAAATTCATTTATAAAGCTGTTAAACGAAAAAAAAAAGACATTCTATTTTCAAACGTAAAAATTTATGACGGCTCGAAAATGTGTTTTATCATTAATTCTATTTTTAGATATTTGATCCTTTTAAAAACTTCTGCGACGTCGAGTACTGTTATTTTTTTTTTATTACAATGTTAGTCGCCTAAGTCGCCTCGTTGGTCAGATCGCATACGCAACTGCTGAGCATGAGGTCCTGGGTTCGATTCCCACGTCAAGCAAACTGTTATTGGGTTTTTCATTAGGATTTTCTCAGTAGCAGCTACGGAGTCTGAATTTGTGCCCGGTTGATGGCAATAGGCTCGCCCACTACATGGCACTTTACTACTGCAGGCGTTGGTTTCACAGGTGCTCTGCCCAACCTTTTGGTGATATACAAGCGATGCAAGCACTGATGATGTTAAAATGTTATGTTTTACCAGGTTCGAAGCTCTGAAGAAGTTGATCCGTCAGGAGCATGTGCGTGAACTGCAGAGGAAATACGAAGCTGAACAAAAGCAGGAGCTGAAGGACTTGACCTCTGGACGCGGGTATGCTTAAAATTATAATAATTGGTGTGGACCCTTCATGGAGCCGAAAGGCACTTTGTTCTTCCCGTCATTGCGATAATTTTTATTTCTGCGAGCCGACACAAATGAAAAACTAACAGCAAAATTCTCCGTGACTTAAGACAATATAGAAAAACCCGACAACAACTGTCGGGCAGTAGCCCTCCAGACACAACACCCGTCTGGTTGGAGAACTTTACACCCTGTGTTTCATATAACGGCTACGTGAAGGGTCCGTTTACACCTTGTATGCTTTGGATTCTACAAAATAGCCTAACCTAGCAAACATTTTTCTCTTATTGGACCTGCAAGCGATTTGCGTAACACACTCGCATTTTGATAATATTCAACAAAATTAATTGTGATATTCAATTTGCGTTATTGTATGTAAATTAATTTAATAATGTAATATGACATAAATAAATAACGTAATTCTTTTGACTGAGAGATTGAAACTGAAAGTGCGTTATGCAATCGGGGTGACTACCAAACGAGTAGAAAATTTAAAAAGATTTAGATTTGCCGCACTTAAGTTATGAAATAACGAAACCCGGCAACCTTATAAATTAATCAAACTCAAAAAATCTGAAAATTTCATCACAAACTTGTAACTTCAAAAAACAAACAATATAAACTTTTCCAAGTTACTAATAATCTGCTGACCGATTACACAATTCAGTGTTGCCAAACGACTCAACAAAATTACCCCACATTTGAAACGTGTTGCTTAAAGTTTTCCTCGCGGCCCACCGAAGCCTTACATTTTAACATAACACAACAAGAATCGGAAACAGTAAGCGAAAAGAAATCTTTTAAAACGTCTGGGCGTGTTCATGTTAATCCAACCCTACCGAGGAATTGTCATAGCGAGATTTTTTGTCAAAATTAAAAGCGCTTGCAAGGGGAAATGTAATCCTGAGTATCTAAATATTGAGATTTCCCCTCGTCTTCATGTTCCCTTGATTATTAAATCTGTGAAGCATCCGTATTTGAACGATGTGTCATTATTTCGGCAAGATTGCCTTCGCTCGAAGACTTTGTTTTCCTTTTTTAATTTATATGTTTATTGGAGTCGAAATATCCGTTTTATTGGATGCTATTGAGGGAACGGGTGCTTTTCGAACGTTTGATTTAAATGTTACTGTAATGTAAATGAAAATCGGTGACCTAAATTTATGGGAGGTGCGTACGACTTAGAGTGATGTAATGTATTCTCACGCTGTTGTAAAAAGCACTGTATATATTTATATGTATCCATTTTAATCTTAACTCAGTATGTACTAATCTGAATATATAAAAGCGAAAGGTCACTCATTTATTCATCACGAAATATCGAAAACCGCTTGACGTATAAAGATGAAATTTATCAGGGAAGTAGTTTATAGTTAGTAGACGTTCGCTAAGAACGGATTTTGGGACAGGGCCGGATTAAGGAGGTCTAAGGGCTCTCGCAAGTTTGTATGAAGGTCCTTCATTTTTTGTGCTACAAACTTGAAATTTGGCAGGGAGGTATAGTTATCGCAAGTCGCGGGCAACAGCTAGTAAAAAATAAAAGCATTGCTGAGATTAATAAAAAGGAGCGGGGTTTTTGATGTGGTATTACATAACGAGGGGATCGTCGTCTGTTACGCTAATCTGCATAATAACTGTGTTATTGTACTTTTAGAAGAAACTTTGCTTATATTAACGATATTTCTGCAGTGACGACTACGCTTACGGTGCATATGGAGAACAGGAGCCCCGAGGACTGCAGCCACTACAGATGGAGTACCCTGCTGATGACCCCACCGCCAGGCATACCAAGTGAGTTATTAATTCTGTCAGCTAAACTTTCTGGTAGTATTTATTCTATGTTGTGAGGTGGCAATCAAGTCATTGGCAGGTGGATACCTGATGCCAAGAACTCATTCCTGCTTACCAGAGTTTTGGAATACCAGATGCTTTGGATCTTAACTGCGTTTGTATCCAGAGACAAAACTAAAATGTGTAATTTAATAAATAACGATGAAAAGAGATTTTCTGAAGACCAAGTACGCCATTAAGCTATGTGACTTTTAGTGAGTTTTATCAAACCTCTTTCGACACATCTAATGCTTCTTTGCTTGCCGTAATATCTCGGATTTAAATGAGAGAAGAATGTAGTGCAGTTAAATTCTTAATTCTACTTATAAATAAAGTAGACATAATGAGTACCGTACTTAAGGCTTGACATTTAAATTGTAGGTTTCTGTAACACAAAGGAATTTGTTTTGTTAACTAGATCCTGTATCAAAGCGAATAAAGAATGTTTTAATTATTAAAATGCTCCAAGAATAAAAGCAATTGTAAAGGTCAAGTTTTTTCGGAAATTTTTGCTTATTTGTGTTACTTTTGTTCTAGGAAACCACCAGCGGGAAGTCGCCAAATCTCGCAGTTCTCGCGTTACTCCGACGTGATGCTGCCCCCCTCCCGCCGCGCCCTCTACCACCCCTATTTCGAGTACGCAGCCCCCGAATTCGTCCCCTACTACTGAACCCTCTTCGGGCACTCGGACCCACAGGACGAACCCACGTTCTAGAACATTCTACTGCAGGGACTATCTCCCTTATTGTACAAAACAATTTATGTGCTTTAATTCCAAATATCAGTATTAAAATGTCATATCGAAAGCATATCTTTAACGCTTTCGCTTAGACGACACTCGTCACTTAAGATGCGAGCTTTCTCTGCATTAACTTTCAATATTTTTATATTTATAAACCGAGATTTTTTCGATGTAGATATGCGATCTCTGAATTTTACCCCCTTTTGAATAATCGCATTGTATTTTTCGATAGGTTTAAGGTTTTAGGAAGATTTCTTCTTGGAATGTTCGAGTCCCTAGATCGAACGGACATAATTATTAATGTTATACGGTACTTCCGATTATGACAATAAATAATACATTATATATACGATTCGAGCAATTATCTTAAATTGCCGTCAATTCCAACTAAGTTAATCGTGACAATAAAAATGTTTAAAAAATGTAATCTGACAATAAACTGTATGGATGTTTACAATTTGATGTTTAGTAGAATTATAAGCGTGAGAAGGAAATATCCATTTATAAATTAGGAGTTTAATAAAGGAGTATATGAATATAATGTCGGTGGCTAGCCAGTTGGAAGTTATTATCTGCTTTTCGCTTCGATTCCATCGTTTACCGAGATTTTGTGCGCAGTATTACGAAATAATAAAAATATTTGCCATATTCCTTTCTTAATCAAAAAACTTTTTATTAACATTATGAGGTACAGTCCGAGCCCGACGACCTCTAAAGAATCGAAGCGAAAAATATTTCTTCTACCTTCGCCCTTCAAAGAAATAGATTTAGTACCCTTCACTTGCTCATACTACTCTGTAGATATCTAAAACGATATATTTACTTGTAATCAGTGTTTGTAGTTTTATTTCAGTGATTTTTACCTTTATTAAAATCATTTGAATGTGGTTTTTCATATCATTATTTAAGTAGTTGACTGCCATGTAATGGAAATTTTCTGGTAATGACTTGAAATTTCAGTATTTTAACATCATTAATGCACAGCAAAAAGACAAACACCTTATCATGTGGCTATATTAAAACCTATGTGGTCTCTGTATTCAGTTATCTCCCGAAATAGTTGATAATTGTTGTGATTAGTAGCTAAGTATATCATTACCATGTATTATAAATCAAAAGCCTTCAGGACGGCTAGGTGGGCTTCGGCTGCGGATGACGGTACTACGTCTAACTTCCAGTGATACGAATGGTAGCGCAACCGAATCCCGACAGAAAATGCTTTAACTACATTTAAATGTTTCATGTTTATTGTAACACATAGTTAATTGTAAATTAGTAATGCGCCGCTCGCGGCTTATTTAATATTTGTGTACTAATGGATTCTTACGTAGGAATGACGCAGCCTCGGAGCGACGAGTACCAGTCGGTTAAGGAGTAATACCAACAGGCTTATTGACGTTCTTGCTCTCATTCAATGATCTCATGTTTATCTTATATAAAGAACAACTTAACTTCTTTACTTCGTTAGCTACTAAAGTGATCTCAACCGGCATTTGCAGATGTGCTTAACTGTATAAATTAATCGGAATCGCACTGAAAGTGAAGGCTGTAATTCTAAGGAAGTTGTTACCTATTTGTGTACTATATATATTATTATATCTAATCAACTATCGACATATAAGTATCGACGATGAGTCGACATAAACTCACAGACTATAAAATTTGGCTTTAAAATTATATTACACGTCATATATTGTGGCTTTAAGAAGTCAATGAATTCATTAATCTTCTATTTATTAACGCGGATTGTCTTACGACGTCCCGTATCCTACATGTTACGATTTAGCGAGATATCTATACATATTTTTATTTATATATAATTTTCTAACAATATTCTGTAGAATTTTACAAATTATTTTATTGTCTTTTAAAGTCATTAATAGTTAGGTAGTTAGTCGATAATACATTGAGTAGTGTTTATTGGATGCGTATTAATTAAACTAGGTGTTTAACTAATGGAAAATATATGGGTAACATTTCAATACCTAATTGTAGCTCTTCACAGTTACATATCCTTGCGATTGCATCGCAGACGTAACTAAAACATATGAACTTAGCCATATCAGTGAATAAAATTCTAGTGAATTATCGAATGCATACAGCCCTTGAGTCAAGATTGGAATATCCCAAAATCGGGGAAATCTTTTTAATGTTGCAACACCGTCGCGCTATTTTCTGATACTCGTAGATTGTAAAACATGTCAATGAGCTATATATTCTTCAATTATCTTGTCAATTTTACAGATTATAGATATGCATTCGATATTTCTGAAAATAAGACAATATTTAACATAGTAATCACTTATAGTTCGCAGCGCGGTCTTGTACAGACAATAAATATGTAATATGGACAATAAATTCGCGTTGCATGGACTATAAAGTTAATAATTATATTAATATTATAATAAGACCGCGCCTGTCCGTAAGTAGGTATACAATTTAACCTATTCATTGATAAATTAATGTTTTAAAATGTATATTAATTGGTGGTTTTTTTGAGAAATAAAGATAGTTACATACTCCTGAGCATAATTGTCTGATTTTTTTTATCATTCACTCGTGTACCCTATAACTTTAAACTCTGCAATATGTAGGTAGGCAGAGATAGTACCTACCTAAGTACTTTCTTTTCTTAGTTCTTCTATACATTAATACATGAAAAAAAATAACAGGTTTTTACTGCAATATTATTTGTTCCGGCTAATCTCCGAAACGGCTGAACCGATATTGACGGGACTTTTACTGGCACATAGCGGATGTCATAAGGAGTAACTATTTTAAAAGAAAAAAAGATTAGGGTTCCGTGAACAAAAAAACACATGAAATTGTTAACAAAATCCGATTCAAATAAGGTAGTAATATTTTTATAATGCGTTTTCGCGGGCGAAGATCGCACGCAACAGCTAAATAAACGTACCTACGCCCACCTTTCCCACGTTAGGCTTCTTTAGACTACTACTGCGATAAAAGGGTTGAAAACGATAACGCTTTAGGCCAGGACTCCACCAAAGCGGAGACGAGCGGAGATGAGAAGAGATGTACACCGCTCACCGCACACCGCTCACCACACGCCGCTCACAGCATACTCAAGTCTCTTCCCTTCCCTGCTGTTCTCTTGGCCCCGTCTGCGAAGGCTGGCCTAAACAATTACGAGACACGTCTCGTCTCTGCTCAACCGTTTCCACTAAAGCTTAGAGTAGACGAGAAGTGTAAATAGCGAAATTCTATTGGTGGTTTGCAACACATCTCCTCTCCTCTGGTCTCGTCTCCGCTTCGGTGGAGTCCAGCCCTGGCGTGTTGGAGTCTAAGCACCACGATTCTCATCTTGGAATCTGATCAGGATCACTAGCGTCCTTTATCTGCCTGACTGAATACGTTTGGCAGCTTAGCTTGTCGTAATATAGCAAGGGTAGATAAAAATATAACCTTGCTTCATGAAGATACATATACGCTTTTTGAAACAGCTCTGTGCAATTCACCGAAACGTCGCGACGTGAAAGTAGCGAAACTTTTTATTACCTACTATTTCGTTAGACATCTAAGTGAAATATTACCCCGGCGTCTAGCATACCATCCGCTACGTATTTACGGTAATAGTTAAGATATGTAGATGATTAAAATAAATATTTGGTATGCATTTTACCACTTTGGAAGTGTCTATCTTTCAAACGATTGACTGTGAGAAAAAATGTTTCCATGAACCATCATGTAATTTTTAAAGACCTATCTACATATAGACAACCCGCACGTATAGGTTTGATAAACATTTTTTTTTAGTTTCAGGTCCATGTATGGGGAAACCCCTTAATCATTTATTTTTGTATAAAAATCGTAAAGCGGGTAACATAATACATCTACCTACCAAGTTTCAACTGTGTAGACCTAATTGTTTCGGAATAAATTGGCTGTGACATACGGACGGACAGACAGACAGACATGACGAATAGTAGGTATAAGGGTTCTGTATTTTGCCATTCAAAGCATTTATTTCAAGTAGGCCAGTGACAGGCTACGGAACCCTAAAAAAGGTGCAATTGAGAAGAATTGACACCAATTCCTCACCTAATCCTAAAACTTACTGCAAAATAACTACAACTTTACTCGCGATAAAGCTTGTCTTACGAGAACATATCAGGCAGTCTGATCATTTCCCTTGAGTTACATTTACGGCGTGGTCCCTGACTATAAATAGAACAAGGCCACCATGTCCCGTGGGTGCTAAGACTGCTAAGGGAAGCGCCTGAGACGTTACATAAGTGGATGGACCGCAGCTTTCTATTATTATTGTATCTTTAGACATTAAGATGAGTAACCATCATAAATTTACTATGTTTCACACCGACATATTATTATTATCACATACTCACTCGTGATATAAACTGAATAAAGTTTTCACTCTAGAGCGACGATATATCGACTACGATAAAACAGCCTGGTATTCGATACCTTTGCCAGTATCAATTTGATTATTTAGAACAAAAGAATTTAGATTATGGACCTATTTGAATTTAAATATTAGAACCAGAGAACATTAATTTGAGGCGGGGAAAAGAATACAGAAATCTACAAATATACCACAGATGTGTGGTGTTAGATACTATGTAAAATACTTGTGACACGTTACTAGAAGTAGCTGTTTCACTACTAATTATTTTACATAGGTACCTAGGTACTTTACCTTACCTAATATCGACACGAAAGAAAAAGCTGGCCTAGTGTAATATAAAGTTTCAAGAAAAAGGAAATAATAATGAATGAAGGCGTGGGTAGCCACGTAGTGTGCAAGTTCCCCTACAGATTAATTAAAACTGAACGTCAATACAAAGCTCCCTGTTACACGAAAGTTTGCCAGCGCAATCGCTCATTTTCCCCGATTTCTCGGAACTCGTGTGCGCCGCGGTTCCCCTGAAGTTTGATTAGTTGGCGGGTTCTATTGTAGCTGATTGATGCCTTAATAAAGTTAGATCGATGGCCCAGATAGCAGACAGTTAAAAGTTTTAATACGTGCTTTGAGTTCTGATGTTAGTTTGTATCGCGTTTAATCAAATGGTGGATTGCGTGTTTTGATGAGTAGAAGCTTTAGAAGTGTTCATGTGAATTATTCTGTTTTGCACTATGTAAGTAGGTATACAAACTTATATTTGAATAAATCGTTATCACTAGTTTTAGTGATCTAGGCGATTATTTTTCTTAAAAATGCAGCCTGTTAGGTTTATATATTACAAGGTTAGGTTTATATTTGCCATACATATTGCAAGTGGAAAAGGGAACTCTCCAGGTGGGTTTCCGGCATTTCAACGTCTAAACGCCTTTTATTTATTCCACTCAACATACAAGTAAGTACATCACACAGACGATCCGTTTAGTGCTTACCTCATCTGCCTATCCTGTCTGTCCGCATAGGCATGCTGTTATCGAACCCTACTAATAAAATCCATGAAAAACTTTTCTACCTCGATACCTGACTACCAAGTTGGCTGTAGAGTGTAGATAAGTCACACAGAAGACAACTTTAAGTCTTTAGACAAGTTAAGAGCGGGCGTTCTAACTTGGTGCAGGTGCAATTGTTACTCTAACTTGATTGTTCCAAGGTATAAAATGGAATGGGCATGGTGCGTTCGCTAAATGCAACGTCTTTACCTACCGCTTCCAGTGACGAAGAGGCTTTATTGCAAAAGTTGCTAGAAGATGATTTTCTAGTCTGGCTGTAGTTATGTCTACCTATGCAGTGCCTTCCTGTATCTGTACCCGTAGTACCTGTTGTGAACAGGTGTCCAAACTTAAGTAAATAGGGACGGTTTTTATTTTTTTAGTTATCGAGAGGAAGGAGATCGTGGCTAGCCTAGATTAGTCCGTGAATGGGTGACCACCCATTAAATACCGAGTTGCCTCGTGACAACGCCTCGGAAAGCACGTTAAGCCGTTGGTCCCAGCTCTCATTTGTAGATCTTTGACAGTCGTTAGAGGTCAGTCCGTGGCCTGAAATTCTGACAACCAGTCTTGCCAAGGGGTATCGTATTACCCAGTACTAACTGGGTTGTGGACGTCAGATAGGCAGTCCATGTAAAATAATGGTATTCAGCTGCATTTGGTTCGACTGGAAGCCGACCCTAACATAATTGGGAAATGGCTAGGCAGATGAGTTCCCAGGATATCAAACTTTGGTTAATATCGAACGATTTTTTAGCGTAATCGTTGACGAAAATATAATCGAAGAGTCGTGACCTCAAGAAGTATTCAAAGGAAAAAAATCCTGTAAAACTAATAAATAAAACAAAAATATAGATAATTTCTTATATATTTTTACAATTGAAATAATACAGGCGGTTACATAAAAAATAAATAAGTCTTCGTAAGATTTACATTACAGTGTGATGTCTTAAAAAAAAGTTTACAAAATTAGACAATTTTTGTTAAAATAAAAACTGTACATGATCGTTCCCAATTAAACTAAAACTGGGTAATGTCAACTCGAAAAATAAAGACAAAGTATAAAAAAGTACTGCACGCATGGTATTATTATTTTCATTATTTTTATTTTGCACGTAAACAGTCAATTTTGCGGCTGACTGTACAAAAATGCGATCCAGCGCATACGATTGTCGTACAAAATATAAGTGTTATGTATTAAATGGTACTCGAGTTTTCAATAAAATTATATTTTGTGCCTTCTAGTAACTATCTAGTGCTGTATCAATGAGTACGACCAGTTCATAGAGTTTTAATTATAAAGGCAACTTCCCACTATACTGTACCATATGATAGCATCCGACAAGCCGTCAAATTAAAAGAAAGAACTACACGGAATTCTTTAACTTTGACCATATTATCTTATTCCAAGAGGTTTTTTTTCAGTGTCCTTCATGGTTACAGGATAGTAGGAATCGACCTTTATCAATATGGGAAAGATCAATTATTATTTTGTTCAAAAACGCGTCATCATGCACTTTCTATACAAAAATTAAACAGTACAATCACTTTGCTTACAAACTAAATACAAAATTAATAAGAACTATTTGTGTTAGTACAGTGAACCATAGATTTCTTGTCGATGTCATGAAAACTGTAGAACTATCCTTCTTTATCACAATAGACCAAGAAACAAAAATATAAAAAAATTACAATATTTCATCGGTTTACGTAAATAAAAACCACGACTTATTTTATGCGTTAACTAATATTGCAAACATAAAAAAAAAATATGTTTGCTGAAAAAAAACTAATTTACTGGGGACAATACACATGGAAAACGAATAAAAACAAAACCATGGAATGCGTCAATTGGACAGGGAAGTATTAAAAATTGGCACAATACAGTTCTTAAAAAGGCGGTATTACGGATAATAATTACTTTTTTTTTTTAATATCATCATTATTAAAAACCTTGCAACATTTTTACATCTTAAAAGCTACAGCAACACTTCGCTCGGGCGTACGTACAACATGGAACATTTATTTTTTACTCTAGCATTCTTTTGAATTATATAAATATGTGATGTACCAACTATTAGATGACTAAACACGAAATCTTTCAAGCTTCAAGGATACAGAATAAAAAATCTGTTATTACAAGATGGCCGCCGAACCAGATGAATAAAAGTGAAGCTGTTTAGTCAACTATAGTTGTTATATCTTTATAAAGTGTTATAGGGCTTATTCTACACAATATGAGTGACAAAAATTTACATACTACACTCACACAGTACATACATAGTCGTAATGAAGTAAAGCCCCGAACACACGATCCCACACCAACACAAGCCATCAACATAAACTTTTATGTTGGTGTGCACATGATCCAGGCCCGTTTAAATCTAGCTTTTTAGACACTAAAAAAAGCAAATTTTCAAAACTTGCACAAATCAGGCACGTTAGAAAATATAATATCGTTGATGACATTCCATGATTGCATGACAATACCCTGCAACAATTTGTCGTATGTGTTAAATGTTTAATGTTAAAACAAACATTACATAATGTGCAAGTGTATGACTGAGTTTAATTTTGAAAAATAAAAGTGTTGCATCTAAAAGATTATGAAATTGAGCCGAAGATTAGTTCTAAACGATATTATGTCAAATGTTAAAGTGAGCGGCTGTTTTGTGTGACAGGATACAGTAAAAAATATAATGATCGAAGTCTATACGGATTCGACAATATAAAAAAACAAGCAAAGGTATCACACGTGTAATCTAAATCGATTTATTCCTGTGTAACTATAAGAACTATTCAGACTATTTTAGAATATCGTACGATCAACACGAAGAAGATTCAAACTATATTTTTATCTTCAGGCAATAATTATATAATCTTAAATCAGTCTATAAAACTTCATCAACACCTTACTAGATTTTACGAAATGATCGTTATTTTTTTACTATACCCCGACCACAGCCTACTTCTCACACATATAAATATAACAGTTAATTACAGAGTAGGATAACCTTAATCTAGTTATTCTAAGTAGCTGCGACACTCAGTTGCCTACGTTTCACCTACCATCGTTAAATACTATACATACGCGCATCTTTGGTTAACTGATAGGCGGGGATGTTTGCGCGAAAAACATTTATTCCAATTTTTTTTTATGCAAAATAAATGCGCTCACAAATACTTCATACCGTACTTGTTTCGAAAATGTGATAACTGCAAATTATTAAATTGTTCATGATTAGCATTAAAATGCATAGTTTATGACCAGAAATAAAGTTAAAAAATATGTCACACTCATTCTAAAATGGAGGGGGGAAAAACGTATCTAATAAAAATCCAGCATACCTACCTAAATCTATAGGGCAATATAATTGAAACTATCTATGCGTATATTTATCTAAGTCTAAAATGGCACGCACGGGACCACAGCGCACAAACAAAACCCGCCATATTCACATTCTAAATACATTTACTTTTCTCTAACTTTCTTTTCGTTGCCGTGTGGAGTGATCGAAATCATAAAAAGAAATTTTTATATTTTTTTGAGCTATGACAATAGCGACTATGACAACTAAATTAAACTATTTCTATGGATAAGTGTTGAACACTTAATAGGGAAATGTACAATTTTTACTTTGTTCTACCTCGATCACTTCACAACATTTCAAGACGGTAACAACCCGAGCCAACACAACATTATGTTGGATCGTGTGAAGGGACACTAATGACCTCGCAGACATCAGACCGCCACTTCGGTCGCAGAGACTTGCGACCACGATCCCAGAGATCCACAAAACTTGGTAATACAACAAACGGAACCGATTACATCTTAATTGACGAACCACTAATAAGCAGTCTTCACCATTATATCGATAATAACTAGATTACAATTATTACAATAAAAAATACTGGACCATAACTTGATTTAATAGGAATTACACGAGTCGGAGGGACGAGTGGGCATAGTATTTGTAATATGTACTTTGTTTTTATTACGATAATTGTTATTTTACTTCGATTATTAACCAAGTTTTTTGAAACATTCTACAGACAATCATACTTTGAGCAAAATTTTAAATTATATTTTTGCTAATTTAACATTCACTTTACAACCGAATTGTACTACTTTCCACATGCAAGTACAGTCAGCTAAAAAAAATATATGCCGATATCACTCGTCGTCCCGACGAATACAACTATACACATTACATTCCTATATAATTTAATTAGTAAATAAAACACAGACGTTGTCAAAATATCTCCATAGACGATTAATACTTTGCTAGAAAAAAAAAATATTAAAATATAATTTATTTTAAATGCGTAACACATCTATTGCACTGCGTCTAAATTTTATAAATAATTGCTATTGAAAAAAGTTTTTCGGGGTCATTTTCTGTAAAGGTCAGAAATGATCATTCGGTTAGTGGAAAGAAAATCAACAAAAAAAAAATACTCACAAATTGTCAAACGCATGGCAACAGCTCTGACTTGTTGTCTGAATTTACAACTTGACATAGGTTTAACTTGGTAGCGTCACTGACGTTTTTGTCATTGATTTACGTTCCAGAAACTCGACACAACTGACTGGTTTTCAAGTGATAGCCATTTTAAAATGTATCTTACCCCGTATCCTCAAAATCGTCTTTTGTCTTTCCGTTACCACTACAACACGCCTAATGCTAGTACTACACTTGGCGTATTTGTATTTTTTTTTTGCCAGATAGGCTGTCGCTCCATGTCAAATACTGGTGTTCCG